>JAVJAQ010003898.1:2640818-3031685 GCA_032362365.1 Zygogramma bicolorata
TACTACATCGTCGCAATATCGTGGGGATGTATTTCTATTTACTGGGTGGCATTTAAATGAACTGTTTTCGGTTATAATTGCACGAGTGCATAAAAATTACCGATAATTTTGCAGGAAATTGCAAGACTTTATTAACATATTTTGGCGAAAATATGAAAATAACACGCTTGAATGCAAAATTATCTGGTCATTTTTACGCACGAATGTAATTCTTTGGAATATTTCACGAATAAAGAAATTCTCAAGGAAATGTTGTTTTTTGTTCATTTATACTTTCCTCTATAGATTGTATGGAGTACTCACCAAAACGCGAAATGTTTTTCTATTTTTGAAGTCTATCTGACATTTATTTGTGTTGTTTCTGACGTCTAGCGATACGGTTTCAAATGTGTTGTTATGGTGACTTGATACAATGCAAATACCGCTGTAAGTTTTCTGGAGAACAATCTCTTTGTTTTCGTCATCATCAATATTTCATTGGTATTCTCAAGCAATAATAGATTTGATATAATTCGGAATTTCAGGTATTTGGTAGTAGTCCCCCTGCTCTTTTTCTCTTTCTTTCCTGAATCCACGCCTAATGATAGTTCTCCAACAGAAGGCCCGCAATGGCCGTTTATCCAGCTCCACCGAAACCTTCAAACACGCCACTGCCTTCGATCCCTTATCGACGACGTCGTCCGTTCGTCCCAAGCGGCGCTCCGGTCTCTTTCAGCGTTTCAGGTGTTCCTGCAGTCGGCGTCGATCGTCATGAAAACTGCACGAGGAAACGCGTGACCAACACCTAGTTCATTGAGCCGTTCACAGATGAGGCGTCGGCGTGAAAAGCGAAGGGTCGGCCGGTCTGCAAGATTGGTACTCGCCCAAATTTAAAGCCGTGCAGTATTATATTGATTTTTTCGTTCAACTACTCAAAATTTCCACCAAAGCCCGTCAAGTTCGAAACCAGTGCCGACAGTAAACCGACGTTATGTGCAAAACGAACCCCCGTGAACGTTTCGGACCCTTTTTGTGTTAGTTTTTAGGATTCATTCGGTGCCGGCGCCTAAGATTAGGTAAGAATCTAGATCACACGCTTACCCTAGTTGCAATCATACCGATTTTTATAGTGCAGAGCTAGGAAACATACTTTTAAGCTATGATTATTCTCTTCTCACTATACTTCTATTATTAGAGCCGGGATTTGAAGCTTCGCTGCTCGATTTCTATCCAGAGACGTTTTCTAACCTATAAACATGTCGATTAATCCATGATGTAAGCCGAAGAGCGCTCCCACACCTTCAATCCAAATTCTGCAATTGGCGTGAATAAAACACATCAATTCGTTATATCCAAACTGAAATCAGCTGCTTCCGCACGTCGATAAAAAAAAATCAGCAAAGGCCGTTAATGGATTATATGAGAAATATTAATTTAATAAGTACATATTAGATGAACAATAATTATTTTAACATCGCATGTATCCGGTGTCTAGGGATGGGCAAAATTGCAGGAGCTTAGCTGGTGGGAACACCGAGAATCATCATCTATTTATTCCTGTGAATTCATGAATGATAGGGTCAAGTGGGACATGCAAAGAACTCGCACGCACTTTTGGCGATTTTTTCAAATTTTGGCATGAATCATGAATTTAAAGTATGAAATCATTGGCTTGATTTTTTTCAGATATGCTTTGCGAGAAATAATTCATTTGAAATCCTACGAAATATGGATTTTTCACCTGAGTCTATTCAATTTCAAATATTAGATAACTTCAATGACATAGTTTTTGTACTTGACGAAAAAAAAAATCTGCCACTTACTATACCGGGTGTCCCACAATTTTCTTAACAAGCGATATCTCGGTTATTGGAAGAGATAGAATAATAAAAAAGTGGCGCCATTTCACACAATAAAAAAGTGGCGCCATTCCACATAACACTCTCGAAATAGTATTCCGCTCCTTTATTATCACACAGTATACTTACCTCGGATCTCTCTGTCACTCATTTCCGGACGCGTTGAAATTGAAATTTTTAAAATTTGTATACCCCTGTTAGGACCGAATTTTTTGCAGTCTACCCTATATCATCGTGTTCAGAATAAAACAGCGCTTATGCTGATATAAATTTTTATCAAATCAGTGAAAGTAACTAGTATTGACATATCTGTTTATACCTGTCTACCCAGTAGTTTGTCCATGTAAATAATAGTCCACCCTACGTTTGCACATTCTATATGTTCTATACTTTAAGTCCTGTATAAAATTTTATTATTATCTTCATATTGCAACCTTTTATGAAGAATCATTTTTCGAAAAATTATTAAAAATATTCTGTCCAGGATTTCTGTTGTCTACCCATTTTTAATTTATTTTCTAATATATGAAATTTATTATAAAATAAATTTGATTCTCTTATCAAACCGGTACGTTTCGATTTAGATTCGGATCTTCTACTATGTTGATAATTTCGGTATTGAATTGGTTCATAAAAACTATCACGGAATCTAATTAAGACATACCGTTCTGTCTTGAATCTTCAACATAGCCTCAAAATGTTTGAAAGTATAAAGTGGTTTCCACTAGGGTTTTTATGAGATTTCGTTCGAGAATTTGTACCAAATGCTCGGCATAAAAAGTGCGTTTTTTTGAAACCATCAATTGCTTCACCCGTGTCAATCCGAGTGCCAATCTTATTGAGATAAACCCTACGTTCCTGAGTTGTCTCTATTATTTGTTATGAGCCTGGAGACCTATAGAACATCTCCTTATCAGTATTCATTTAATAAAAACAACCTCAAGGGAGGTGTTTCCTGAGGCTTACGAAACTCCAAAAATGAAGAACGCTAGAGTTTTTGAATGTACTGAACATTAATGGAAGTTTACTTTCGTTTAAACCACAGTTCAAACCTGAAGAAAAAATGTGACCCAGTTAAATCTCAGCCAATCCAAAAAAACAGTCGAAATTCAGTTCCGGTTTGCCTGAGTGTAGAGTTCATGATCATTCAGCGTCAGTTATAGAAAACATGCATTCCCTTTGTGGACTAACATAACACTACAAAAACCTATACTGTATCAGTTTCATTCCGAAGAAGATAACCTTGTTAGCAAAACGCGCGTCGAGTGCGAACAATATCAGTTTGGTGTTGAAAATGAAAAAATGGTTATAATAATTCACTGCTATACTCCATTCAATGGGGGTGTTTGTCGTGCAAAAGGTGGAGTAATTCTGATTTTAGGATATGTTACTAGGTTAGGAACCCTGATGAAAAACCCAAGTTTTCGACCTTGAGGAGACGCTGCGCGAGATCCGCCATCTTGGATTGAAGGTACGAACCTGTTATTGAACCAGATTAGTGTCCTGCCTTACATTCTTTACAAGGATGCGATGTATTTTTTTTAACAAAACATCAATTCTTTCAAGCTTTCTATGAAAATAATATGCATGAATCATACATGTGAACCTTTTGAAAAAAAATCTCTAATAATCTTAGGACACCGACTACGTTATATAATATTCATTTTTATTTGTCAAGTTATTTCTCCTGTAGTGTCGAGATCAATGGTTCGATATTGCCTGATTCTGAAACGAAGTAAAACTATATTTTTCTCTTCAAGTTTTCTGTGCTCAGCACCAGCACAATATAGGTAAGGTAACATTGGGATTTTCTGTTATTGAACTAGTTTCCAAAAATGTTTGTTATTGGTATAATGTGCAATCCTTACTTTTTTCAAAGTAGAAATCGGTTATTAAAATGATCAAATATATACGGGTTGTAAAATTCATCTAGACTTACATAGGTAATCCAGTTTTAGAATTCATGACAATTTCAAAGGTGACTCAGGACCGTCAAAAATAGGTGACATTCAAATAAACCTATCACCGAGCCTATCACTAAATAAACTCCCGGAACTTTATTCTTAGAAAACGTAATGTTCATTTACAGAAAAAAAAAATTATTTTTCTCCGAAGTTCCACCTCAAACTCGACCTCAAATGAAGGCGATATTGATTATTTGGATCTGGGTTCCCGTTGCAAGTTAAATTTTTCATTGAATAATTGGGAAATTATTGATTTTTCCAGTCCCGAATACTGTTTGATACATGGGAAGAAATATCCACACCCAGTCAGCTCGATAATCTCTAAGGAACAAACTCGACTTGAGGACGGAAATACTGTTCTATAAATCTAATCATGTAGGTATACCGTGTGACACAGACTCATTGTACACCCCCGTTTTCTCCTTTGTTTTTCTAGCTATATTTTTGAAATTTGGAACATTGAATATGCTCACTGAGCAGCACTTCTCGGCATATCTGAAAAAAAACACTACCAATTTTTCGGGAAATGACATCAACTTTCGATTCTTGAATGGGACACCCTGTATATTGTTACATGATCGGTTAGGGAAGATCATGAGGAATCCAACGATACCAGGTTTTATGGTGTTATCTCCGATGACTACGGAGATATTGCCATTTATATTATCCATAAACTCAACGAGTAGGTGAGAGAAACTTTTTCTGGCGGGTCAATCCAATTCTCTCTCCCACTCATTGAGCTTATGAATAAAATAAATGGCAATATCTCCGTAGTCATCGGAGATAACACCATAAAACTTGTTATCGTTGGATTCCTCATGATTTTCCCTAACCGATCATATAACAATATACAGGGTGTCCCATTCAAGAATCGAAAGTTGATGTCATTTCCGGAAAAATTGGTAGTTGTTTTTTTTTTCAGATATGCCGAGAAGTGCTGCTCAGTGAGCATATTCAATGTTCCAAATTTCAAAAATATAGCTAAAGAAGCAAAGGAGAAAACGGGGGTGTACCCTGAGTCTGTGTCACACGGTATAGTTAGGCTTCCAAACATTTGATGAATTTGTTTATTCCATTCAGATAAAAACAATTTTTTTCTCGATCATACTTCACTCAAGAAACCGTTCACTTCCACCAAACAACGTACAGAAATAGGTATTTTATTACCTTTCCATAAATGATCTCGTTAATCTTCCCTCCTTTGACAATGAGTTCCATCACGGTCAGCCTAGAGACCTCCAATAGAAATGTTGCGGATTTTTATTGATTCTCATAACTTTTGGTATCTTGAAAATTTCTTTGAAAATGCAGTTTGCTTCTGTGATTCTGTAATCACTGAAGGGCACTCATTAGTTATTATTTTGGTCTCGTTCTAGTTTTTAATTGAACCTCTTTTGTTTTCAAATATGTTCGAGCATAATGATTCAGATATTGAAATAGACTCCAGCCTTCACACCTTCCTCAACCACCTTAACAATATTCATCTCGATATAAAATTCACCATGGAAATGGAGACAAACAACGCTATCCCTTTCTTAGATGTCAACATCATAAAATCCAACGATTATTTTACTCATACTGTCTACCGAAAAACCACGCACACCAATAGATATCTTAATGCCAACTCCCACCATCATCCAGCCCAGGTGAGCTCCGTACTGAATTCTCTTATCAATAGATCCATCAAACAGACCCAGTGAGCTGAAAAAGGTCACATCTGCCCTTCTCCAAAACGATTATTCCTACCCCCAGATCCAGAGAACCATTCAAAGCTAAAACACCCGCTTCTCGCATCCCAAACCACCGGAAGACCCGGCTGAACGCCCGAAAGCTTTCCTTCCTTTCATCCGGGGAGTCACTGATAAGTGAGCCGAATTCTGACAAAATACGACATCAAGACAGTTTTCACAGCAAACAATCAAATATCCTCTTTCCTGCGCTAACCTAAAGATACAATACCCAACGGTTCACAATGAATCTATGAAATTCCTTGCCACGACTGCCCGAGAACATATATAGGACAGAAGAACCGACGAGTATCAAACAGGTCCTACGAGCACGAATTAGCAGTAAGTAATTCGGACATGACCTCGACTCTCTTCAAACACCACCACGAAACCAGACGCAAAATTGACTTCAACAACACGAAGACCATTGCCACAGCAAAAATTGAAAAACGCCCTCAATGCCTCAACAAACGACACGACTCACAAAGGCTTCCCAACTCCTGGAAACCATTATTATCCCTTCGAACGAATCCATTAATTAATCCGTTTCAAACCAGACCTGTATATGGTCCAAATATATAAATACCATCCCTCTATCCACAAAACCACAATCTTCACTTGGACAAGAGCTGGAGGTTAAGGAGCCCCAGGTCTCGCCAACTAGTCAAGAAGTCTTGAGAATTGCTCCAAAGTGAGAGTCGAAACGTCGGCAGAAGAACAATTCCAGACGCGGTTTATCCGGAAGTTCCAGACAGCGCATATCCGACCGCGGAAGCCTATCTAAGCACTTCAAGTGCCAATAGCAAAATGTGGACAGATTTTCAAAATGTTTGCGAATAAAGAAGATACAGGCAAAAACATAATTTGAGATTTTTTTGGTTTTTCCTATATATCTCTAGAACCAAAAGAACTACATTCGATTATTTTGCATCATTAAATAGGTACCTAAAATACGAAACTTCGGCACAATTTAACCGACACTCTATCTCTTATCGTTTACGAGATCCCCATGTACAGAAACCAATTTGAATATCCCTGTATATATATAGTCGAATATTTTTTTTAACAAAATACAATATGGTTTTCGTCCAAATCGCTCTACTGCTGTCGCTGTCGTGAAAGATATATTATCTACATTGGAAATTGGAAGATGGTATGCAAGCTGCTATCACCTTGTGTGATGTTTCCGAGGCACTTGATTGAATGTCACATGATATATTGCTTGAAAAAAAAAATATGGGGTTAGGGTTTATTACTCAATCTAGTACATTCCTGTTTGAGAAACCGCTTTCAAGCGGCAAGTATAACTTGATAAAATTGGTTATATGTATACAACTACCCATCGGTGTGCCAAAAACCTGTTTTTACATTCCACCATCGAAAACAAAATAAGTTAATTCGAAAATATAGTCCAAAATTTCATCAAAAATTACCTCATTAGATTTCCTTCTTATATCTTCCCATTTACCATGGAGACATTTTTTAATCAACTCTTACGGTAAGTTGGTGATTAGTGAAACAACGTCTAGACTGTAAATGACAATTTTGTAGGTAGTTGTTAATCATTAATGATATCACTGAAACTGAATGAGTCTTCGACATAATATGGATTATCTATATTATATGCTTCGGTTAGTATATTTGTCAGAAATGTACATATATTGGAATTTGGAGTTTGTAAAGATGTAACTATTGGACGCATCGATAAAACGGGTTTATGAATTTGTGAAGTGGATAAAATCGGGGAGCTATTGAGTTTTATTTGAGTTGTTTTTTATCTGCGATGAATTTTTTCAAAAACATACAATTCTGGAAACCGTTTTGGAACGAACTTTCTTCACAAATCTTTTGCAGGCAATCATTTCCTTTCCAAAAAGGTTTCCAGAATTGTATGTTTTTGAAAAAATTCATCGCAGATAAAAAACAACTCAAATAAAACTCAATAGCTCCCCGATTTTATCCACTTCACAAATTCATAAATCCGTTTTATCAATGCGTCCAATAGTTACATCTTTACAAACTCCAAATTCCAATGTATGTACATTTCTGACAAATATACTTACCGAAGCATATAATATAGATAATAGATATTATGTCGAAGACTCATTCAGTTTCAGTGAGATCATTAATAATGAACAACTACCTACAAAATTGTCATCTTCCAATTTCCAATGTAGATAATATATTTTTCACGACAGCGAGAGCAGTAGAGCGATTTGGACGAAAACCATATTGTATGTTGTTAAAAAAATTATTCGACTTTATATATATATACAGGGATATTCAAATTCGTTTCTGTACATGGGGATCTCGTAAACGATAAGAGATAGAGTGTCGGTGAAATTGTGCCGAAGTTTCGTATTTTAGGTACCTATTTAATGATGCAAAAAAATCGAATGTAGCTTTTCTGGTTCTAGAGATATACAGGAAAACCAAAAAATCTCAAATTATGTTTTTGCCTGTATCTTCTTTATTCGCAAACATTTTGAAAATCTGTCCACATTTTGCTATTGACACTTGAAGTGCTTGGATAGGCTCCCGCGGTCGAATATGTGCTGTCTGGAACTTCCGGATAAACCGCGTCTGAAATTGTTCTTCTGCCGACGTTTCGACTCCCACTTTGGAGCCATTCTCAAGAGTTCTTGACTTTTTGGCGAGGCCTGAGTCTCCTTAACCTCCAGCTCTTGTCCAAGTGAAGATTGTGGTTTTGTGGATAGAGGGATGGTATTTATATATTTGGACCATATACAGGTCTGGTTTGAAACGGATTAATTAATGGATTTGTTCGAAGGGATAATGATGATTTCCAGGAGTTGGGAAGCCTTTGTGAGTCGTGTCGTTTGTTGAGGCATTGAGGGCGTTTTTCAATTTTTGCTGTGGCAATGGTCTTCGTGTTGTTGAAGTCAATTTTGTGTCTGTTTTCGTGGTGGTGTTTGAAGAGAGTCGAGGTCATGTCCGAATTACTTACTGCTAGTTCGTGCTCACAAGATGAAACAAAGACTATTCTTCAAGGAATCCTTCTGACTGCATCTCCAATAATCACTTACAAAATTTTGTATATTGAACAGTCAAGGTAATACATTCAATAATATATATATATATATATATATATATATATATATATATATATATACTGTGAGACGAATATCTGTCCATACCGTCCTGGTCAATCACTCCCCTTCAACTGTCTGTTCGCCATAGAAACTCGTATTCATAATGATTGTCCTCAGTTATTATCCGACTAGGTTCGATTTTATTGATGATTATACCATTAATTAATTGATATCAGTTTGATGTCAGTGTTAACCTCTAAAAGAAGTGATCTATAGTTACAAACTGCATTTCCTATGTGAATGACAATAAAACACTCACTGTGTTTTGACTGTATATTAATATTCATTTTGATTCAGCCCTCAATAGAAAAAAACATTCAGTTTCAGGTTATTACATGCATTTTTCCGCAGTTATGTGGCGCCAACTGCTCTACTGAACTTTGCGTGTGTTGTTATGCTACATTAATTAAAATTAATTCCTTAGTGTTTCAATTTAAATATTGACAAAACAAGAAATTAGTCCCTCCGGAAAAGTTAACCATGTTTAATTAGTTGATTTGATAACAAGTTCGTGACGATATTATATTAGTGCATGATACAGTGCACTCCAGTTGAAACAACTCAAAAGTAGAGTTGATATAAGATTTGAAAAAAAGTGTAAAACACGTCGAGTTAAATTGTCAGGGGGCATTTCTATGAATAATATGAGCGGCGTAAACTTCAAGTAGTAATGCTAGTCGTGCCTAGAGTGGAACAGAATTGTGAATTTAGTTAATTTGAAATGAATTCAATTCATGGTCAATGAATTCGATTCATCGCATCGTGATTTGGTTTCAATTTTTCTGGGAATTGTGACTTATTTTTCATGAACTTAATTCACACTTCATTTCAAATCACCCACTTTTATTTATTTAGAATGTTACTTGAAACCTCATATCCGATTCCGAATTCACAAGTCATTTCCCAAAACGCAGATGGCTCTTCACATATACCATTGAACGGGTAAATGTCATCACGTCTGTTGGATAGAGGCCGTCTTCTGTGTATATTCAGGAATTTCACTCTGGATTCATGATCGTGCACGAGGCAAATGTGAAGGAATGATATTTCAATATACAGGGCTTCGCAACGGAAACCTCTCACCCTGAATATTTCCACAACAAATTAATGTAAATATTGAAAATCTCCAGTTACTAATGATATATTGTTTACCCAGTAAAAAAAGCCTCACAAGCAACAGGCTAATACGGGAATGTCAAATCAAATCAAGATATACTTTATTGTCTGAAGAATTACATTCTCATTGACAAAGCATAGGAGGTATAAATAAATGAATATATATCTTTATTTCTGACCGGGATATTATAAGCTTATATCGTCATAGTTACGCTATCAATAAAGAGGGTCATAACTCCCTTGGGACATTATAGATTTTATAATTCCCTCTACCTTTCACAAGTAAAAATAAAATTATATATATATATATATATATATATATATATATATATATATATATATATATATATATATATATATATATATATATATATATATATATATATATATATACAGTGAGTAGATGCTTCTGACATCTGTGAATTAAATCGAATTAAATCGAAATACTCTTTCTCTTCACTTCTACTCTGTTTCACCTATATATATATATATATATATATATATATATATATATATATATATATATATATATATATATATATATATATATATATATATATATATTTATGAAATGAAAACTGAACCATATTTTATTTATTCACGTCATTACAAATAATAAATGTACAATTTCTTCTTTTGTATGGCTGGAGCTTCTGTTCACTACAGTCGAGGTACCTTCCTCTTCTAATGGAAAAGTAGACAACATACGCGCCGTTTTATTTCTCAATTCGATGCATCCTCCAAATACCCCTCCGCCACCGTGGAACTTTTCCAACCTCCGTGTCTTTTTAAGTTAGTCATAGTTGCTCCTGCATTGGCTAGAGCAGTAGCAGAAGTGCGACGAAGGCAATGTCCCGTATAGGAAGATGAGTTTGGCAATCCTAAATACATTGCGATTTTGCTGGGGATTTACCCAAACATGTTTTTTCCAATTGGCTGAGATGTACATTTATTTTGTCGGAAGCTAAAAAAAAATCGTTCAATACCTTTAGGACGCAAAGACATATAAAGTCTTAATAAAGGCAAAGCGGAGAACTCTTTTTCATCCACAACTGTAAATTTCTTCGATACACCAGTTTTACTTTCCGGTA
This sequence comes from Zygogramma bicolorata, assembly GCA_032362365.1. Classification (NCBI taxonomy): domain Eukaryota; kingdom Metazoa; phylum Arthropoda; class Insecta; order Coleoptera; family Chrysomelidae; genus Zygogramma; species Zygogramma bicolorata. The sequence continues at coordinate 2,651,668 of JAVJAQ010003898.1, forward strand.
CGTTCACTACCATAACGGAATCCCGGTAGACATCGGATATAGAGATATCCGATGTCTTCATATTCAAAAGTTCCTGACTTCTGAATCCTCCAAAATAACCCATAATCAAAACAACCTATAACAAAAAAAAGGAAATAAATACACACAAAAAGGAAAATAAGAAAAAAATTACCTTATGCAATTAATGAATATCATTAGGAGCGTCCTTTAGAAATCTGATAACATCTTTAGGAGATAAAACAGCAGACTTTTTCGGCTTATAACTCTTACTCTTCCGTTTCAAAAAAGCCTGTAGTTCATTGAACTTGGTGATATCTCCTTTCTCATGTATAGTCACCATCGATTTTAGCATTGACCATTTAGTCCATAAAGAATTCGGACTATACGTTTCTGACTGCAACGAATAAACACAATTACTACCAAATCTACCGAAAAACATAGAAAATTCCTTACCAGTTCTTGAAAATATGCCAGAAATACAGTTTCAGTGACATCTTTTGGCATAACATTTTTCCGTGTCAGCCAGTCCAGATATATCTTGTATTCTTTTTGGTATACGGCTTCACTTTTCGATGGAATTAATGACTCACTTGCTTGTTCAGCTTTTTTCAAAATATCCTCCATTTAGAACGGGCGCTGCGAAACATTCCGTTTGAAAAAACCGATGACCTCATTCTGATTGATGATTTGAGTTGAGAAAGACTTGATGAATAATAATTTGGAGGTTGCCGGACGGAATTATGGTGCAGTTTTTTTTTTCGGTCCTATAATAGGAGTTTTCGATTCCATCGCTGTAGTTGTTGAAAAAAAATGTTGTAAAGAATGCAAAAACCGTTGACCGCTATTTCTCGACTGGAATATTTTTGCAAGATCCTTCCTAACCTAGAACTGAAAGTTGCCAGAAAAGCCCGTTGTCAGTTTTATTATGAATCTCCTTCCCAGCGTCACATACCTTCTCTCGAGTTTCGGAGCGGGCCGCGCTTTTCCCAACAGTTTTTGTGACTTCAGTAATAGCTGAACTTCATCCATTATTATAACAGATACATTTTCCAATATTTAAAATAGCAGTGCTTCGAATTTTGTGATAACTTTCTTTAAAGTGAACTTTCTTTAAAGTGAATAAATATCGCTACAATTATTAGATTAAAAAAAGGCGAACGAAAAATCATGCTGAACTGGTGAATGAACCGAAAGAAACTATTCAAATGCAGCAAGACGACGCAAAGACGAAATTTCAGACAAATTTGAGAAGTTGTTTGATCCGAATGCTGATGAAGAACACTTCTCGTGGTATAAAAGTTGCATGGCCAGCTATATCAGCGAAGAAAAAATTCGTCGTCGTCACTACATAGGAAGCTGGAAGAAAGAGCTTCATCAACAACACAGGGTGTAGCTGGATCATCAACTGACCTGCAAATCAAAAAGAAGCAACAGCGATTCGTCGAGTGACTCATGATGTTCCATTTGTGGTATACGACGAAAACCAAAATAAAAAAAAAGTCATCTTTCAACTGAAATTTCAGCAGCTTTGCTGTTTTTCAATGCGTTGATAATACTATGAAATGTTTACAAAAATTTGTTTTACGAAACACCGGAAGATTTTTCTGCAGAAACTTCCAATATCATACGTCGTGTTGAAGAAATTACGTTTCATTACCAATATCTTCTAGTAACGAAAGAGGTCGACCAACAACAAATATCACAAATACAGTTACTGGCTGCTTTTGACAAATTAATGGCGGATATAAAAGACGGTGTTTCGACGACCGCTTTTGAATTGACATACTTGGCTCAACGCATGACTGTGTATGCTGAAGTAGAGGATGTAGTTTTAATCGTGATCTCAAAGTGATGCTGATCGATAAATTTGGTGACAAGGTTTTATTCTCATATCTTACTGAGAGGAAGCAATCTTTTTTGGTTTTCATGGCAGGAAGTTCATTAAGGCTAGACTGTAGCAAAATCGTCATGTGTGCAAGGAATTACGGAAGGAACTATCCACTACTGAACTTATACCAGAGGAAAAGTTGTGTGATGAAATTCTTATAGAAGATGCCGCGAAGAAATGCACATTCACGCCGAAATAGAAGACTTTCATACAAGCCTCATTAAGCAGTCAAAATCTAAAATTGTCAGGCAATACACTCCATGAAGCATTAGCAGTGTTCAGTGATATATATCAGTGTAACGAACAGAAAGACACCGCAACATACAGCTCTAGCCGAATTCATTCACCACCTACCTAACTAAATCGAAACATATGTTTGTTGAAAAAGTGGCGAAGATTCTATGACCGTTACAATCATGATAGTTAATCAACAAAAGAATGATGAAAAGAATACCTCACGGGCATGGCCTAGCTCTCCATGTTGACTAGTCATTCGATATCTGAAGCTAAGCAGCAGGGAAAGACCGCGTCGAAAGCTCATAAAACTGCAGCAAAGTATTATATCATAGCTCGCAGGCAATATATCAATGAACACAAGATATATTGAGGAATTGCTGTCCTTCGGAGGAGACATAAAGCCGGCGGTCCTGAGTCCATGGTTATTGGACTCGTAAAGGATCCCTACCTCTGGCTGGAATACCAGAGTGTTCAGCAAAATTTCCGGTTGGGGGAAATGTGGTCACCGGAGTCGATGATTGGCCTTGGTAGAGAAAACAGGCCGAAGTTGAATAAATAATTTTAAAAAAAGAACACCTCAGACACTGCTAAACTGAAACTGACTACAAATATTTATATCAAGTCATTCAACCAAAATCCCAGCTGGCCATTACAGGTGGATATGAAGGCTCCAAAAAATCTTCAAGCTCCAAGGTAATAGGTCTTCTGAATTGTTAGATTCATATTATTCTGCGTTTACGAGCGACAAGGCCGGCGCTAGAAAATTTCAAAACATTATTAATGAACTATTACATTAATAATTAAAAAGAAAATGAAACCTTTTTCCGTCGAAATATGTTCATTCATCTCTCCAGAAGCAGATTGAAGGATTTTCAGCCATATTTTTGTTGCTGTTCGTGAAGGAATTGAACAAGTTTTTATAAATTGTGCAGATTCCGATGTTTTGCGTACTCAACATCCACTTTTAGCATAAGCTAATATCGAATAGTAGTTTTTGAGGGATTTGGTTTGAAGGATCAGCCAAAAAATATCTTTTAAGCTGGGATTCAATTGAAATGTATCTGAAATTATTAGAACTTTTGATGTTTTGTATTTAAATTGCTTAAGGGCTGCAATACATGGGCCTCCGAACTTACTCCAATTCGGTTATGAAAGACGAGATGGAAAGTTGTACCCAGTGCAAATGGCAAAACCCCCTATGACAAATTCTTCGATCAGGCTTTGCAAATATAATGCTGAATGCCTGACAATGTATTGCACTTGTAGAGAAAGCGAAATCAATTGTATTTTCCTTTGCAAATGCATCGGCAATAATTGTCAAAACTTACCTGAATGAATTTTTCACTACTTATTAATAGGTAAACCACTTTTTTCATTAAATTTGTATTGAATTAGATCATGCCGTTTTTCTCCATACCTTACCTAAATCAGGTGTTAATAGTCAATAACAAATTTTTTTTGGCAACTACAGCGATGGAAGCGAAAACTATTATAGGACCAAAAAAAAACTGGACCATAATCCCGTCCGGCAACCTCCACAATATCATTGATTAAGTCTTTCTTTACTCAAATCATCAATCAGAATGAGGTCATCGGTTTTTTCAAACGGAATGTTTCGCAGCGCTTGCACTAATTATATTTGGGGTAGAAAACACGTTTTTACCGCAAACACAGCTTGATAACAAAGTTCTGTTTATAAACAAGTAACATAGCAACAACCTAGCAACAAGAAAACTCTAATATAATCAACGGTACCTGATTCAAATATACCGGGAAGGTAATGAATTGGTACATTTTTCCGTTTCAAAAATGAACAAAATTTTATTGAAATCGGTCAGAAATAAAGTTATCTATGTACCACGGGAATTAATGAGCCTTAATAACCTCAGGCAATTGCTGTCCCTTGGGCCAGAGGCCCTCGGGATGCAAACTTTGCCATCGGTAATTAAGGCCCTCCTAATTCCCTTGATACATAAATAACTATTACTTCACAAAGTAAGACAAACGAATTATTGCATCATACTCTACACAATACATATACATATAAATAGATAAAAATATGTAGATGAAAATACAGAATAAAATACAAAGTGTTACGTCACATAAAAAGTATATAAAGTAAAATAAAAAGTAGCACCCCACATTAAGGGAGGGGTCAAGAAATTATAAGTGACAGTTCAAGTCAATTATAAGGAAATATTATTTTATACGAGAAATATTGTATGTATTCAATTTAGTTTCCTTACCTGATTAATCAATGCCTTTATTTCGTTCAGTTATGGTTATTATTACCCAATAAATGGAAATTTTGAATGGCATCAAATTTGCAGTTCATGTTATTAGTTGAATCATTTCGCTATTATCTGTTTAGCCGTAGAGAAAGTATAATGTATAACTCGCTTGGAATATTAATTTCCAAATCGCGTGATTTGCAAAGTTCATACTCGTGGGAAATGACTATCATTCCTTGCTCGTTAAACAGTGTACTATTTCAGGGGAAAAAGTGAGCAAGCAGAAAACAAAACAACTTTTTTTTAATATGTCAAAAATGTATGACATCGAACATTGTTTTCACGGACGCTGGAAACATTATTACATTTCTCATATTTATCTAATGTAAATTATCATTATCATGATTACGTTCCGCTTTTACTGTCGCCAGCTTCCAAATTTGATGCAGACATTTGAATTTTCCATTTGGCGACCTCCCATCGAGTCTTCCACATCAAAAGTTATCAGAAAATTTCCAAAATGATTTCGAGCGTGAAAAATACACTGAAATATTCAAGACTTTGGTCACACCGATTTCGAATCGAAATTACGGTTATATAATCCCTATTTAACATAAAAAACTAGTTCCCGTACGATTTTCGAGGGGTTTTCAAAACCATTGGTAGTGAGAATCGTATTTTGTATTTTGTGTGTCCTAAGGTATGATCAAAACTTGTAAAATATTCCGTTTTCAAAGTGGGGTTTGTCAAAATGAAATGAAGATTCCAAGTCGTCTTGACAGAATATATTTCACATCTAAAATTGTTGTTGTTCTTAAATTGTTCGTTCCATTAACCAGCTGACGAACGCCAACCCTCAGAAGTCGAAACTTGTGCGAGCAATGGATCAACGTGGCCTTACTTTTTAACGTGCGATTACCCAGCACGGTGGCCCGGCGAGGATTCGAACCCCGGCCTTCCGCTTGATAGGCAGATATGCTAACCATTACACTACCGAGACCATCTATGTGTCAAGATGTGACAATTTCAATATTTCATATTCAATATCTCAATTTTTTTGTCATAATATTATTTTTTTTAAACGATGAGATTGGACTAACCTTTGGTGTAAAAGTTGAAAAGCCTTATATATTTTCTTTGATCAATCAAACCTGTAATTTTATTTTCGATCAAAATATACATTTCGAACTTTTCTCTGGATTAAATTACCCTATTTGGTTTGTATTTTTATCATTCCGTTCTTAGCAACAGGTTCCAATTAATAATAGATAATAATATAATAATATAGACAATGGAAGTCCGAACCATCACCATTTAGATGAGATACGATGGTTATTTAGATAGTTAATAGCTAGGTAATTGCTACCTTTCTACTAAGAGTTCATTTATATGGCCCTGAAAAAATGTTGGAGATAAGTATTGTCGGGAAGTAAAGTAGGAATTTGGTCCTTCCTTGGGGTTAAAATAGCTCAGATAACCAGGTATGAAATCAGTTGGTAAAAAGACAAATACAAACATTATTAAATTTCACATTCACCTAGAAAATCGACAATAATTCAATAAAAAAACCCAACAACACTGAATTTACTTGCCCTATTGGACAGAATCGTGTTAGTGACTTTCTCAAACAATCAAGAGGCTGTTTTCAATTCCCCGATCAAAGGTTTATTTATCAATCCCCGAATCAGAGCCACGACACTTCTTTCATAACACATTCGATTTAGTGAGTGTGATGTTTGCCAAAACATTTAGACGTGTATCAAACCATTGTCAACGAACGCGTGTATGTAAGTCAATGTCGCGACCTGATTCCGAAAAGGTTTTTTATTAAGGCCTTCTATACGACATATGCCCCCCGCGGTTCTAAATGATGGCCCCCATCATTAAAGATGGAATCCTACATTCGAACTATGAAGAATATATAGTTTTACAAATACCAACAAACAGCAAATGGCTAGAAACCTAGACACACTCCTAAAATTTCTCCCAAGATGCCCTATTTTTATCTAAGCAAAATACTGCTCATTTTACATTTTTCATTTCCTCATCCTTTCTTCTGGCCACCCTTGTTCTGGTAAGAATTCACCTTCTGCACGACTGCTTCCTCCCATGGACCAGTTTCACTTTATCCTGATTACTGAATGGAACGGAAAAGTTCATATTTTCAAAACAGTGACTTGAACTCCGTTATGCCTACTCCAGCAGCAGTATTTCGATGAACTCGTTGGGTGAATGATTACTGCTACCCAATATAAAATATGTTAGTATATCGATTCGGAACAATGACCTAAATGTTTAAGTTTTTGTCAAAAAGTCAGCAAAAACCTTCGCATTACGCGCTAAGAGAAAGACAATTTGCGGTTATTCATTTCCTGCTCCGGGATTGTTATTTTGAATCAAAACGGGAGATAAATTAGTTCGATAACGAGTTTGATGACATCTCAACTTTCTCAACTTTTTTTTGGTCAGAAATCAATAAGTCTTTTCGAAAACGATATTCGTATTTCAAATAACTCAGTGATGAAGTAATAGATCAAAATCACTGAAACATTCATTATTTGACGATTCTGAACCTTTTATATACTGACACCATAGGAAAAACCTTGCATTATTATGCATCTCTCAACTATTTTCCTACCCAATATAATTTCATGATTGCCCTGCAATTTCAATGATCGATTACTTCCTTTCATCACTTCGAGTTGCGAAAAAATACTATTCAAATTCCATCATAATATCACATACGTCTCGACTCATTCACTCAACATATCATGATCTCCATAAACTTTAGGCTTAGCTTTCATGTCGACCCGTAACACCTTCTCCAAGCTCCCCTCAATGACAATGTCCCCCTTCACAACGAGACACAAACAACAGTAAATTATTTTTTTTCCCACAAACTTCAGGGCATGCTTTCATGTTGAACGGTAACACATCTACCAAGCTCTCCTATATATAAATTTCTCGAGACAACAACAATATAAATACTCTTTTTTTTTCTCTCATCAGCTCGAAATAATATATTGAAATCACTATAATCGACACATGACCATGGGGCGAATTTTCACGCTAATTTATCTACACAATTCGAATTGTTTTTATCATGCAGAATGATCCTTATTGCTTACGTTAAAATTTGTAGCAGTTATGAATTTATGAATGACTTTTCGGAGAGATCTCTGGTTGCAAATCATTGATCCCAACGGATTTTTTTTCCAAAAATTCATATTGGATCTAAAATAATATTTGAGAAACCAGTTGAACATGATTGATTACGTATCCTTACTCGAAAATACTTTTTCATATATCATCTGAACAACTCATAAAAATGTTCAGTCGAACATTAATACACATATATATTGTTTCTTCACCTCTGTGAAGCATCAAGAAAAATATTCAACTTATTTCAGTCATCTTCCATATTCTTCTCAAAAATAATCAACACTTTGGGTAAGGTCATCTTTCAGCGCTAACACACGCAATTCTTCCAAGAGTACCTCCCCATACTCGACAGTTCAGACACGAACTTCCCTCAGAATTTTCAACTCTTTTCGTGACACTAAACATTTTTCATTATATCAGCTTGTTTCCCAAAAAAAACAAGTTTTTCCTTTGAAAATTTCACACTACCAATAACGAACTGGAATGCAATTAAATTTCGCAAAAAAAATTGAAACTCTTGAAGAAATGGGAACTAAAAATATATAAAATCATTTTTGTGAACCACTACTTTCATTTCGTATTCACACCGTCAAAGATTTTATTTTTTAGCTCCTCACGATATATATGCCTTTCCGAGAGAGCTGTTGCAAATAGCTGTATCCCCACTGTTGGCTAGGCAGTGCTTTCTAGACATATTTCGTAATTTCTCAAGTATGATTCATAAAATAACGTTATTTTTTCAGAATAATAACCAATCCATAAGCAATAAGGCATACTACATATACATCCAATCGATTCGTCAAATTATAATTATTCATATACGATTTGATTTACTTACTGAATGCAAAAGGAATATCTCAACAAATATTTGTACTTCGTTTTCATTTCATCGAATAAAAAACTTTTCAAAATGTTTTTGTTACTTCATTGAAGTTCGATTATACTAAAACATATATTTCCATGAAAAATAAGGCCTTGTCAAAAATTTCAATAATATTAAAAAATCAGACAAATCATAGCAAGAATGGCTTGCTAATCAAATCAATCATTCGAGACATAAAATCATCATCAATCAGTATATTTCCCAAGAAACTTATATCAAACTAAAATTGTCAGCTAATCACTGAAATTCGGGAAACTACCAGAAAGAATTACCATACATACATTCATTCGAAAAAAATACAACCACACAAATAATACTAAAAACTAGAAAAACTTTTTCATCACACTCGCACACTCAAACTAACTGTTCATAAAAAAAACGAGGGGACTATAAGGTTCATTCAGACGTACATCAAACAATTGTCAACAAATGCATATGTAAATCAATGTCGCGACCTGATTGCGAAAAGGTTTTTTATTAGGGCCTTCTATACGACATACTTGTGGATGCCAACTTTGCTACACGTTGTGTTTAGTACAGTGTTTGGGTGAATGAGCTTTATGAAGGTTTATGAATGGACACCCAAGATAAAAAATCTCCGAGTCATTACTCTGAATTTCAAATTGAAATTCTTAGAATTTCGATATTCCGAGTTACAACTCGAAATTTCACATTAAAATTCAGTTCAATCTCTAGACCAGGGTAGAAGACTTTGAAAAAAATTATAGAAAGTGAAAGAAAATTGTAGTAGGATGAAACCCATTGAAAATGGAGAAGGATATATGGAAATGGAAGGAAAAAACATTTACGGGCGATCTGAGGTCGAGAAGTGTGAGGGGGTGAGTTTTTAAGGGTAAAAAATGGATTGTCTCAATTGCCGGCAAAACTACAAGTCCTCTTGAGAAAAGTCAAGTAGCAAAGTTGTAGGTAACAAAAAGATCTACAATTTTTGTATCTACACTTATTTCACATGACCTCAAAATTTATGTGAAAAATTCGAAAAACCATGTCTTTGGTTTTTTATTATAATCTTTTGAATGGATTTTTTTACGAATTTTGGTGAAAACTTACTTCTACATCTCCCAAATACACTGTAAATTATCTGATTTGAAATAGTCATTTTTCCACCTTATTTTGACTCGAGTTTTGACTCAATACCGAAAAATCACCCTCATTTTCAATCGAAAATTCTCCTGTCAAAATATCAGCTCTATTCAAAGCTTTTTATTCGTTGAAATATCTTCTTTCCGATGGTGTAGAAAAAAAAAATGTTATCAGAAAATGCAAAAATCGAAAAAAAATCGAATCAATGATTATGTATAATTTTATCTAAAGAATGTGACTGCTGCAATTTTTGTCAGTGGAAAAATTGATTCGTTGAATTCTCATTACATTTATGCCATAGAAAATCTCATAATGTATAAGTACTATTGAATTTAGATACTTTATTCTGATTATGTATTATTATTTTCAAATACATTAATTTGGTTATTTATAAAAACTTGAATTCTGATCACTTAACCATTAGTTTTTGTCTCTTTGGTTGCATTTCTTCAAATCTTTCCGAATTTAGTAGATCTTCGAAATCTTCAAGAGAATCACCTTCTTCGTCTCGAATATTGAGTTCACTGTGCATTGGTTCTTCATCCACAATTTCATCTGAATCATTACCTTCCGCGTAGGTTTCTTCTTCCATATTGGTGCATTTTCAGAACCATGACAATTTGAACATGAATTTGTGCATTTTAAAGCATGTTTTCGGCAGCCCTATTTCAAACTATTACATACAGTTTCACAGCTACAGCAAATAGTTCTGAGCAATATTTCCGGAAATAATTCCTTTTCTATGAATTTGGGCACAATGCCATGTTGATATTGCTTCCAGCCCCAATCTGTTGCTGTCAGTCCGTTACCCAACCAAGTTTGAAGCTGATAATGAGCCCTGGAAGAATGTTGTTCTGCTGCTCTTTTTGTGGGTGGGAGGCTTTCCAATATGAAAGATGTTTTAATTTTTGCCAATTGATGTTTTTTAAATCTCATTTGATTCCGTGTATCATTTTCACATTTATAAATATATTTGATCAACCGTAATCCATTTTTCGATATCTTTTTTACTTGTATCTTTCTATAAAAAATGTTGGCAAATTTTCTTTCCTTTTCCGGCAAATCCATGTGTTGTATCGCAACCAGAATAACAATGCAGAAATCCAACACAATATTTTTGAAGGAATAATATTGGAAACTATTAGGCGTGAAAAATAGATTATTTACATTTCCAGAATCTGGTTTGGAAATACAAAAAAAAATTCATCTAACGAGGGAAAAAAACGAAAAATAATGAAAACGTTGATGGAAAGAGATTACAGTCACAATAATTTTTCTGTAAACAAGAAGAAGGTGCTGATTCTGACATAATTAAGACTGATAAAAATTGCTAGAGATACGAATAGAACTGTTATTGTTATAGGTCAAGATACTGATATTTGGTCCTTTTGAATCATTTTAATTTTTTTTCAGTCGTTTATTCTCCATAAAGACAAATTACAATGTATAGGAGTCGGCAAAAACAGAAAAACCTAATCTAAGCCTTATCCTGATATCACAAAGTATGTTCAATAAAACAAAATATCACATGAATTAATTTAGTGTATAATAACATTGACGGACCAGAAAATCTTTCAAACGTGTTTTGAAAACTTTCACAGAAGAACATGACTTTATATCCCGGGGTATCTTGTTGAAAATTTTGACACCTATGTTATTAGGGGACTTATGAGTCACCGAATATTTTGCAAGAGGAACATGTAAGTTGTGTTTGCCCCTTGTATTTAAATTATACACCTCCGAATTTTTTTTAAATGGTAACTATTGATAAATATATAAATACATATCTCAAGTATGTACAATCCAGTCAAAGTCAAGATGTTCAGTTCCTTGAATAGGTTTTTACAGCTGTGACTGCTGGGTACATTGAAAATTGTTCTGATAATTTTTTTCTGAGCAACAAAGTCGCGTTAGAAGATAAACCCCAAAAACAAACCCCGTACCTCAAACGAGATTCAATTTGTCCATAATATACCATAAGCATCTGTTTTCTATTCAACACAGTTCTCAAATTTTTCATCATAAAATTCAATGAGTGAAGTTTGGATACCAACGAATCACAATGAGCTTTCCAGTTCGAACTGCTGTCTATTGTTACCAAGAAATCTGACATGGGGTTTCGGAATTAAGTGACAATTATCCGCAATGCTAATTTTCAAATTATCGCTAATTCTGTGAGGTGTTTGGAATCTCATGTATTGAGTTTTTAATTCATTCAAAAATAAAGAATTATTTGAAAACCAAGACGAAATTTCTCCGAGGGCTTTATTTGCCTTCTCTTCAAGAATACCATTAGACTCATCAGAAATAAGCAGAGAGGTATCGTCTGCATAAAAAGTGAAATGTACGTCATCCACGTACTCTTCCAGATCATTAATGTAGATGAGAAAGAGCGTTGGACCCAGAATTGAACCCTGAGGCACACCAACCGATACATCAAGTGATGAAGATTTCACATTTTGCCTGAATTTATTCTCACTAGTGTTCATAAGACTAACATATTGTTTTCTATTGAGAAGGAACGACTCAATCCATCGAAGGGCAGCATCTGTTATTCCATAAAATTTCAACTTTTCAAGAAGTATTTGATGATTAACACAGTCGAACGCCCTGCTGAGATCGCAGAAAATCCCAACAGGGCACTCGCCAGCGTCAATCCTCGTCACTATCCTATCATAAAATGAATGTATTGCTGTAGTTGTACTTTTATTTTGACAAAACCCGTGTTGGTTCCTTGTTATGACCTCAAATTTATTCAAATGTTTTTGGAGACGGTCAAGATAAGCATATTCCAAAATTTTTGAGAATACTATCGGCACAGTGATCGGGCTATAATTGTTGGTATCAGTGATATCTCCCTGCTTATGAATGGGAATTACTTTCCCCAGTTTTAAATTTTCAGGAAATATTCCATAAGAGAATGATAGGTTAACCAAATATAATAAAGGTTTAATAATTATAATTATATGGAGCACCTTTTTTACAAGAAAGTTAGGGATTCCATCAGCGATGTTTTTCAGTTTTTCATTGACAAGATGAAACAATTCATCATCGACATAAGGATAAAGCAAAAACTTTTCGATGTCAGACTTCTTTCTTGGATTATTCGAAGAATCTTTAGATTTAATAATTTTTTCCAGTATTTTGAAAGGTGCTTTTTGAAAATGAACATTGAATAAATTACTAACAGTGGTAGGATTGTCTCTAACGATGTAAGAGTCATCCCTTACTGAAATATTACCGGTATTATTATTTTTGTTCTCAGAACCTACCTCCCAGCATGATTTACTAATGTTTCCTGAATTCATTATTTTATTTTGAAAATATAGTTTTTTGGAATATGATAACAAATTATTATGTTTCTTTTTTGCTGACGTATAAATATGTCTATGTACAGGAAACTCTTTCAAGGTTGAATGCAATTTTTTAGGATTTTGAGATGATTTTCTAACATCCTCAGTGACCCAAGATTTGTTATTCGGTTGGGTGGAACGATTCTTATATTTGATACGCAATGGGTAATATTTGTCAAAGTAAAATAAGGAAACATCACAGAAATATTTATATGCATCATTTACATCCCTAATGAGGTAAAGATTTGTTCAGTTTTCCTCCCATAAAGCCTTCTGAAAACTGAGCAGTGCTAAATCTGAAATAGTTCTACTCATATAAGACAAATTATACTCTTTCTTGACAAACATATCAAATTCATACAAAATTGTTCTGTGGTCCGATATGGTATTATCATACACGTACGTATGGCTATCTGAATAATTAGAGAATATATGATCGATTTCACTCATAGTGGAATCTGTTATCCGGGTTGGCCCACCCCTAACGTGACGCATGCCGAAACTCATAAGTAAATTACTAAGTTGCATAAAATATAATGTGGGGGGGATATCCATCAAAATTGAAATCCCCAAACACTATGAAGTATGATTGGGGTGTAAAAAGGGGCTCCAAGGTATCATTCAGTGCATTAATGAACATTTCAGGATCTCCGGTAGGGGATCGGTAACAATTGAGTAAAATCATTGTTTTATCATGAAATCTACAAGACGCCGCGCCGCACAGATTTCGACATGTTTATCAATACAAAACTTTTTAATATCAACTTTTCGTACATCGATTAAAGTCTTAGCATGAATTGCGGTTCCTCCGCCCCTAGACGTAAATCTAGAATAGCTACTAATCAGAGAATAACCATCGATGTGATATCCACCCTCATCAGAGTTTGTCCATGTTTCTGTTAAACATAAAAAAATCAAGTTTTTGAATTTTGAAATGTCACAATAGAGTTCATTGATTTTTTCATTGTTCAAACACCGAACATTGAGTAGAAGTAATTTGGGATCGAGAATCAAGGGACTGACTGCTCCTTTTTCTCCTTGAAGAAAAACCGCTGAACATATGCGTCCTCAGGCTATATGGAAGGATCCATAGCAAGTTTGAAATTTTTTTCATGAATCGTTACTTTGAATGAGGCATATTTATCGGGAAATTTGGATTGGAGTGGATCACAAGTCACCTCGGGAAAATGCTGTTTGATGAACGTTTTCAGGACATCAGCAGTGGTATCCGGACTCACCCTATATACATGAAGTACTGCGGTTTTCGGAACCTCTGAACCCCTGACACTGAATTAGAGTTATTTGTACCGACAATAGTAGATGGTCGCCTTCTTCTGTTGGAAACCGTCTTACATTCATTAGAAGAAGCTGATTGACTATGAGCAGATTTCATATTCGAATCCATTTCAGGCACCTCAGTTGTAAATTTTTGAGGTTACATTCTTCTGAGCTGCACTAATACCGGAAAATAAATGATCTAATGTGATTGGGTGCATAAACTTCGCACTCACAGGATTTGAATTGTTGTTGTAATTCAAATAATCATGACATTTATATCCTCAAATCAGGTTTGCAAATGTATGAAATCTATTTTTCGCGTCGAATTGTGTCAAATATGAATCCTTCAAAAATATTGTTGCATTTCTGCATTGTTTTTCTGGTTGCGATACAACACCCGAATTTCCTGGAGAAGTAAATAAACTTATCGTAAAATCGTTATTAGATAATAAAAATATGTTAAATTTGGCCAATATTTTTTTTTAAAAAGATGCAAGTGAAGAAGAAAAAATGGATTACAATGAATCAAATCTATTTATAAATGTAAAAATGATAAAATAACATGGAATCAATTGAGATTTCAACAATGTCAATTGCCAAAAATTAAAACATCTTTCATGTTCATGTGAAGTGGGGTAGGGGAATGAATAGACAACCCTACAAAAGATCAAAGTCTGTGCGTAGGGAATAAGATGGGGGTGCAATTAGTCTAAAGTTAATTTCAATGAAATGTTACATATAAGGAGGTATACAAACATCTAACTGAACAATAAGTCAACACATGATAAAAATACGAAATAACGTCACTTACAATACAAATATGCACGATCATGTTACGTGAATAAAAAATGATCTAATGTGATTGGGTGCATAAACCTTGCACTCACAGGATTTGAATTGTTTTTGTAATTCAAATAATCATGACATTTATATCCTCAAATCAGGTTTGCAAATGTATGAAATCTATTTTTCGCGTCGAATTGTGTCAAATATGAATCCTTCAAAAATATTGTTGCATTTCTGCATTGTTTTTCTGGTTGCGATACAACACCCGAATTTCCTGGAGAAGTAAATAAACTTATCGTAAAATCGTTATTAGATAATAAAAATATGTTAAATTTGGCCAATATTTTTTTTTTAAAGATGCAAGTGAAGAAGAAAAAATGGATTACAATGAATCAAATCTATTTATAAATGTAAAAATGATAAAATAACACGGAATCAATTGAGATTTCAACAATGTCAATTGGCAAAAATTTAAAGATTTTTCATATTGCCAAACCTGCCACCCACAGAAGGAGCAGCCGAAATATTGCTCAAAACTATTTGCTGCAGCTGTGAAACTAGATGTAACAATTGAAATGTGGCTGTCAAAAATATGGTTTGAAATGCTTCAATATGGAAGAAAAAACCTACGAGGAAGTTCATTAGTATTAAAGATAAGGTTTTCATAAATAACAAAATTATGTATTTGAAAATATTATAATGAATAACGTAATCAGAATAAAGTATCTAAATTCAATAGTACTTATACATTATGAGATTTTCTATGGCATAAATGTAATCAGAATTCAATAAATCAACTTCTTAACTGAAAAAAACTGCAGCAGTCACCTTTTTTTTTGATGAAATTGTGCATAATGATTGAAAAAAAAATCGAATTCTCGTTTTTTTCGAATTTTTGCATTTTCTGAGAAAATTCACTATAAAAATGTATTTTATCAAAAATATCGGGAAGTAGAAATTTCAACGAAGAAAAAGCACACGAACTTTTAGATAAAAGCTGATATTTTGACAGGAGAAATAAGGGTGCTTTTTCGGTATTGAGTCAAAATGAGGTGAAAAAATAAATATTTCAAATCAGATAAATTACAGTGTGTTTGGGACCAAATTTCGTGAAAAAAATCCATTTATCTAAAAAATGATAAAAACGTGGTTTTTCGAATCTTTCACATTAATTTTGAGGTTATGTGAAAAAAGTGTAGGAACAAAAATTGTAGATAATTTTGTTACCTACAACTTTGCTATTTGACTTTTTTCCAGACGACTTGTAGTTTTGCCGTAAATTGAGACAATCCATTTTTATCATAATCTCCTGTCCTAATGGGTTCCATCCTACTATTATTTTTTTTGTTTTCAAAAATTATTCACCTTAGTCTACTCGGACCCAAATAGCACACGACGTCCTGAAGACGAACCATTTATGTCCCAGTTACGTCGATACGTCCCGGGACGTATAGGAGACATTCGAAGAACGTACATTACCGGATGTACCATGTATGTACTGGTCAGACGTCCCATGTAGGTACATACTTGGTCCCGTTCCAATCGGAATGTAATAAAAACGTACATGCTTGGAAGTACTATGTACGTACTTTATTGAGTGTCCCTGATACGTTTACATTAACTCCTCTTCAGGTACGTACTTTTCGGAATGAATTAGGGACATACCAATGACGTGTTTTTTTGTGAATCCCATGTACGTACTGCTCAGACGTATCATTTACGTACATGTTTGGAAGAACTATGTTCGTACTATTTGGACCTTCCAGGTGCGTACATATTGAGTCCCTTTCAGATACGTATCTTTCGAAACGTTTGCGGGACATAGTAATGACGTACATTTTTGGAAATCGTATGTACATACTATCTGGACGTCTCGTTGACGTACTTTTTTGTACATACTGTTTGGACCTCCCAAGTACGTACAGATTGGGTTCCTTTCATTTTCTACATTTCTGTTAGTATGTACATACTGTTTGGACCTCCCGAGTACGTACGTATTGGGTCCCTTTCGGTTCCAGGGGTATTGGGATTTTGAGAGTGATCACTTAGTGTATTCAAACATATATCAATATTGGTAATGCAATATTCATAATGAATTATTTCTAAAAAAAATTGGAAAAATTGAAACATCGACATGTGGTGAATTTAAATACCAGAAAATTACATACAGAATTTTTTGCACAGCAAGTTTGATATTCCAAAACCGCCATCACATGAGACAGTGATCCTTTAGTCTTTTTTCGAATATATTTTCATTGTTTCTGAACTTTCTAAAATTTTAATATTATCTCGAACAAAACTAACTTGAAGTCATCACATCTATAGCACCCAACTCCTTCTTAAAAACAAGTATCTCCGTGCCGTAGAGCGTAACAGTGGTCGACAATAATATCTCCATAGAAAAGGTCGAGAGTTCAAGCCCCGCAGCAGCCAGGTTTTTTTCCAAGTAAGTATTCGGTTAGATGGTTAGTACACTTGAATGAGTAAAATTTCCAACTTGAATATTTGGTAAAAAAGAAATGAATAATCCCGAATATGAAAACTTAGATTCATTAAGTGATATCATATGATATATCATTACGTTGTTTTCGAATATTGATCTAATATCGCCGAATGTTCACATTTTTTTTGTGGCCACTATTGATATCATCTACAATATAAGGTTAATATTCCCGTAATATTGAACCAATATTGGTCAAATTATTTGTTCTACTTGGGATAGCGCATACAGAATGGAAAATGTACGTTTTCGGAATGTCCCAAACAGTTCCCCTTTCTGTACATTTCAGGTCCTGTGTGGACTAGAAAAGTACGTACCTGGGATTACCGACTATGCGGAAACGGTAAGTCGCAGGGAGGTCTTATGTACGTCTGTCGGAGACAAAAGTACGTCCTAAATACGTACAATACATCCTCACCGTACATATGCAGTACGTCCACTGGACGTACTTGTGCTATTTGGGGAATTTCGAAATTTCAGTTACAGTTCGAAAAATTTTTAACGAAAATACTGCGGTCTAAATTTGATAATTTTCCGGGCCACTTCATAGTCTTCAAGATTTTCATGATTTTGGATGAATTAATTTTGGTATTCATAGTTATTAGTTATAATGGTGAAAGAAGAAGAAAATCCCGAGAAATTACTCGGAATTTTAATGATTTAATCCGCGATAAAGCTAACTCTATAGATTTTTTCTCATGTGTGTCCGTTCCAGAGCTTCGTAAATGTTACCGATCTTCCACTCTGATATTTTTCTATTGGAATACGAAGCCAACCCATCATTAGAATAACCCTCTATTAGGACTGCTAGATATTCAAGAAATTCCTCAGAAGGAATTCAGATACGATGCGTTTAATTCCCATTCTTCGACGATGGTACTCGCATTAATCGGTCGTACCTTCGACTCCTAGCTCTCACCGACGGCGACGTAGTGGAAGAAAGCGTTCTAAAAGATTCTTAACGGTACGGCCAAGACATTGAACCTGCACCAGTGCATAGAGTGATTCGGTTGCTTGACCCACTTCCATAGCCCAGTAACCTCTTCTTACCGTCTCCGGAGTCATTTACGTTTTCTAAGAGCCGAAAGTGGTACTGGTGATAGGTTAGTGGTGTGGTGGTAGAGCAGTTACTCAGTGAATTTTCGGATTATTCTCTTGGAACGTTAGTACCCTTATTATTTTTATTATTGCTTTGGGAACAATTAATTTGGGGTGGATAGAATAGGTGGTTGAGAGCGTAGATATACACGAACTTTCTCTAAATAAGTGAATATCTTTGCGCAGGGCTGTCTCATGCAAAAATTTGTGTGATGAATCTATCGAAAGCTGGTGAAATTGCAGAAATGAATCATTCGAGGAATGGTGAAAGTGATATAAAGTTTTCTGCGCGACTATCGTTGTCAAGTAGCTAACTTCTATTTTCTTAAAAAATAAGTGCTATTGAAACGGTGAAGATTAATTTTTTTTCAAATTCTACCAATACTTTTGCTTTGCAAATTAAGCTAGTTGAGTTTTCGAAATAATGATATGAAACACAGACAACAAGAAATGGAAAGTTTTCAAAAACTATTTATTGCATCTGGCATACATTTGGACAAAATTTAGATCAACTTTCTTCAGGTTTAATACGCGGAGGTAATATTCCGAGTGCGCCAAGTTTAATCGGTTAGAATGTGTGCTGCAAATTGCATGATTTTCGAAACGTTGCCAAGCAAATGACTTGAGTGTATGATAATTTGATAATATCCGAGCCCGCAGCTAGAGGGATTTCATTTTTAATTGTTATACACGAAAGCGTTTGCCTGAAAACAAAAATTTTGAAAATTATGAAGATGCAAGCATTTTGATCGATTGAGCTTCGTCTACAATCAGAAAACTTCAAAATCGAACACAGGAACAATATAGTACCTGAAAAGTGAGCTAAAATTCAAGTTTATTATAATCAGTTTAGCGGTTAAAGTGCAAATAATCGCTGTAAAAAAAATGTTGTTCTAAAATTGTTCGTTCCGTTTTCAACCATCAGAAGTCGAAACTTGTGCGAGCAATGGATCAACAAGGCCTTACCTTTTAACGTGCGATTACCCAGCACGTATATATATATATACATATATATACGATGAGTTGTTTTCTCGGGTTTCATTCCGTGTTCTGTGGTTTTGATCCTCTAAAAGATAATTATCACGACGAGTCTAGCCTTAAACTTTTTCATCGGTAATCCGCATTGAGGAAAATTGTCATTAAAATATATCAATGTTAAAAGTGTTATAAGTAAATCCACGTTTTCTTCTGTGTGAATCTAAGTGTTGAATCATAGGTGACACTGGTGACTTTAGTGTGAAAAGCGAAAACTTCAAATAAAAATCAATTATCTACCCCGATGACCTAGCCTATTGAGTAACAGAATAAAATGTTGAAATGCGTTTCGCTCACCAAGTTAGCAACTTCAGAAGAAGAAAAACTAATGTTCAGAAAATGCTAAATTGGTTGGGCGACGTGAAGCGCGCATCTAGGACGAATGTATTCAGTTTAATGTTAAGGTAATTGTTCTGCATACGGTTTTTTCCGGTTTTCAAAGAAGTGAATATTACTTGTTAGCATTATAGAAACATTCATTGAAAATTCTTCTCTCTACATGCATGGAAGATCCAGGTTATTCAATTGAAATCAAAGAATCATGTTGAACCATTTTACTCCATCGTTCATATGTGAAATTTTAACTACATATGAATTTTAAATGTTCTGAAGCATATCAGCTATTCTCAGTGCGAATATTTTTAAGAACTTTATATGCCTTCATGAGCCAATTGAATAAGGAGAAAAAGCAAGGTGGTTCGGCACAAAACTGTCTGTACCTTCATACTTTCTTATTTTCCTAACTGCTTTGCAAAATGAGCTAATTATGTATTAAAAATATTGGTATGGAACACAGACAACAAGGAATGGAAAGCTTTCAAAAAATAGTTGAATCAGGCATACATTTCGTGGGCATTTGATTCAACTTTCTTTGAGTTTAATACTAAGCGAAATATATAATTTTTTTTGTAATATTGAAAGTGTTATAAAAAAACTGCGTTTTCTATGGTTCTCGAGGCGCTCTTTTCTATAAAAGTTTCGTAACACGTATGAAAAGTGTTCGAATAAGATTTTTTTTTGTTCGATTCTTGCTCCAAAAAAAAAAAACATAAGGGAGGAACTATTGGTCGGATCAAAAAAAACAAAAATCTTGCCAAGAAAAGCGCTGAAAATCAGAAGATGCTCTTTTTATTTTATCCGTCCTGCCCGGAAACCCAAAATTATCTATAATAGTAATAATAATAAATGAATTTATTCCACTTCTGCTTTACATTTTTGTACATAAATATAACACAATGCAGATGTGAAGTGAAGTAGGGGAATAAATAGACAACCCTACAAAGGATCAAAGTCTGTGCGCAGGGAATAAGATGGGGGACAATTAGTCTAAAGTTAATTTCAATAAAATGTTACATATAAGGAGGTATAAAAACATCTAACTAAACAATAAGTCAACACATGATAAAAATACGAAATAACGTCACTTACAATACAAATATGCACGATCATGTTACGTGAATATATATATACATGATATATGGACACATGAGCAATGAGGTGTCTACCATTTTCTACAGTTCTGTGAATTTCAATCCTTGGAGTGTTTTTCACATAGCTTGTTAGTTCCCTTTTGAATGGGATCTTTGGTGTTATTCATTTTAGTTTTCGTGGAAGGTAGTTCAAAAATTTCGGACCAAGATAAAGGTAAGCTCTCTGCATGATATATTTCTCAGGCTTGATGATGAAATAGTTTTTTGCGTTCCTAAATCTTGTGTTGTGGTGGTGTTCCATCAGTAAGAGTTCATGTTTTCTATGGTGTTGATGAATATAATCTTTAGGAAATAAAGTTGACGTATATCAACCACTTTGGAATATTGAACAGTTCTTTTGAGAATTTTTTGGGTTTTCAGTAGATGGTTTCCAATATATATTTTTGGGTAGTTTCGAGTCCTGAGACGTGAATTCTCAAAGCTGCATCTCATACTATGGCTTTCTATTAGTGAGAAGTATATTACGCAATTGTTCGATGTTTTAAATGGAGGTAAGGATTTACATTTTATACAATATAGTTCTCAACTTTTTTATTACGAAGTTGATATGAACATTCCATTTCAGGTTGGCATCAACATAAACTCCAAGATATTTGATGTTTGTAACAGAGGATATCGTTATTGATTGTTCTTTATCCTTCGATATGGTCAATGTTTTGTAGCAAGATAGGTATTTTGGATATGAATTGAAGGGAATATAATGAGTCTTTTAGTCTTTTCCACATTTATTGTAAGTAATCTGCTATTGAACCATTCTATAATTTTAGAAAAGTCATGTTCTGTAACTGATTTTAAATTTTGCCAGGTATCAGCTTTATATATAGCTGCCGTGTCATCTGCAAAACTGCATATATCACCATCAAATCCTGCTTTGAATATATCATTAAGATAAACACTAAATAGTATTGGTCCTAATACGGTTTCATGGCGGACACCATGATTCATTGTTCTGAATTCACTGATGTTTTCACCAATTTTGACACAGTGTTGCCAATTTTCAAGATAGCTTTTAAATAGTGAATGTGGTGTTCCTCTTATACGGTACCCTTCCAAAACTTCGATGAGTTGACTGTGGCTAACTGTATCGAATGTCTTTGCCAGATCGACGAAAACTATTTCATTGAGCACTGTTGATAGTGCATCCTGTGTAGACTTTCCCAGTCGAAATCCATATTGTTTATTAGAGAGAATATTATTTTTTTCAATGAAATCATCTAACCTTTTTTAGGCCTTTCTCAATAATTTTAGTAAAGGTTGATAGTAACGAGATGGGTCGATAGTTAGAGACACTCAATTTATCTCCGTTTTTGTTAATCGGGCCAACTGATTTTTTAAAGGCCGTTGGAAAATACCCTTCTCTGAACGACTTTTTCATTGGATATGTAATTGGGGTAGTTATTTTAATAATAATAATTTTCAGGTGTTCCACTCTTGAATTATCTAATCCTGGCGACTTTCTCTTTCTCAGTGAAACAATTATATTGAATATTTCAACTTCATTTACCTCTTGCAGAAATAGGGATTGTACGAGGTTTATGTTCGTTTTAGGAAAGGGTTTTGTACCTTTTATTTTATCTGCCAACATTTCTACTATTTTAAAAAATTATTGAATGATTCAACGACTTTTTTCAATCATTCGTAATATGGTCATTGCTAAGATTTATTTTTGCTACAGTTTTGTCTTGGGTTTTTTTATTTTCAGTTCATTTAATGAATTCCATAGTTTCGATGAATCCGTTTTGTTTCTGGTAATATTCTGCTTTTGATTTTTCGAAAATAATTTTGTATTGATAATATGATTTTTTATTTTCTAGGGTAGGATACGTTTTCATGTTTATATAGAGTTTCTCTTTTTTTTTGTGACTTCCAATAGCCCATTAGTCACCCAAGGATTTTTTTTAATTCTTACTCTATTTGTGCTTCTATCTATAATGTTTTTGATTTAATGTACAGCTTATCCAATCCATCCTGGCACAAACTTTCCACTTTTCCAGTGACGAAAGGAAAAACACCTTCTAG
The DNA here is from genome assembly GCA_032362365.1 of Zygogramma bicolorata. Lineage (NCBI taxonomy): Eukaryota > Metazoa > Arthropoda > Insecta > Coleoptera > Chrysomelidae > Zygogramma > Zygogramma bicolorata. The sequence goes on from JAVJAQ010003898.1 coordinate 2,674,732, forward strand.
GAATAAATTTCAACCTACTGAACACATATAATAGGTGTTTTTTTTTATCTTGCTATACTTCACAGAGATTGCTGGGCATATACGTTACTAGTTCTGTGCCAAGATGGATTGGATAAGCTGTACTAACACATATTTGTAGGTCTCCTGATCAACATATTGTTTTTGTTTTTCAGGTATTATTTGAATTATTGCTGAGAAATGGTCAGTAGATTCTAGGATTATTGGGTGGTAACGAAATATTTTTGTGAAATCTTCTATAGAACAATTATCTATACATGAATAAGTATCTTTTCTATTCTAGTATATTCATTAATATAATATGATGTGTATCCATAACTATTCACGACGTTCAGATAATCATTTGTATTTATGTTTCTTGTTCTGTCTATGTTGATGTCACCAATGAAGATATGTACCTATTGCAGAGCTATTATTTCTATTATATGAATAATGATCCTTTTCATCAATAAATTCATTTTCGGGTGTTGAAGATGGACGATATATAGCAAATATTTTGAAGTCTCCATTCTCAACTTCCAGTTCGATTTCTATTACATTCATATAATTTCCCAATGGTATGATTCTGTTTTCATGATTAATTTTTTTTCAACATATACGATAACTTCATCATTTTGATTTATTCTACCTCCATTATAAACCATGTTATATCCTTGAATAGCATGCAGTGAGATAACCTGTATCTGCCAAGTTTCCGTTAGGTTTATAATATCAAAATCGTGTTTTATTGTTTCTAGTAAGATTTTTAGCGAACCTAAATTTTTGCCAATGCTACTTATATTCATTTGAAAAAGTTTGTAATTACTGTTAGTACATTTCGGGATATTATTCAGTTCATTGGTAGTTCTAATAACATTAGTCGCAATAGTTTCTATTTCAAAGTTATTGATGTATTCGTCCATCTTCGATGTATACAAGTGTAGCTGATATACATAATTTTTTTCTTTTTTTTTTCTTCATGAAGAATGACGATAAATCATATAGAAGAGATACTCACAGAAAATTATGATGATATTGAACGTGGGGTATATGTGGAAGTGGGAACTGCGTTAACTGTTTGTTAGTTGACCTTGTTCGCTTCTCGAACACGTTTGTTGGAGCTGGTTTATTTTTTTTTTTGTTAGCTTCTGAGATTTTCGAAATATTCGTTGGTTTTCTTCGTTGACTCAAAATTGGTGTGTGGTTGATGCTTTCTCCGTGTGTTGTTTTACAGTTTCCTCGGTTGCTCCAGTATCTATATTGAATATTGTTGTATCTTTGTGGTCTAGATTGAACACCGTAGTAACTATGGGGGTGGCAGTATATACTTCATCATTCACATAAAGTCTATTGCCCTTAATATACGATTTTTTCTCTGGATTTTCCCTATGCTTCTTCAGGTGAGTTCTCAAAATACTATTTTTTTTTGTTCTGGGATTGAATCATTAACGATGCTAATATTTGTGTTTTTTAATTTTCTAAAATTCTTGAGGATTTCTACTTTTTTATGTGAGACACTAATTCTACTTCAATTGGATCATTCTGCGAATTCTTCGGTTTATAAAAATTGTTGATATCTGAGATTTCAATATCTACACCTAGCAAGTTTTCAATCTCATTTTTGATGTATGTGAATGAAAATTCTCTCTGGCCTTGAAGCCCGAATTGTTCTCTCTGATTCACCTCTCTAACCTTTCGTTTTTTCCTTGCAGGTATCGATTTTCTTTCTCCAAGTATATAACCCTTTCATTTATCGATTCAATTCTCATTAAAACTCTGGTTTCGCTTGCCTCTATCGAATTTTTCGATTCGATTTCTTCTTGGAGCTGCTTCAACAAGTTATAAATTTCTTATCCATCCACATTACATTGAGTAGTTCCCGTTCGTAGTAACCTTTAGTCAATTGCCATTATCATTCCTCACCATAAAATCTTATCAGTATCTTCACAAGAAATTGTGTTTAGTTTTTGTTGGGAAGTCCCTGGAGTTCACCAGCAATAACCTATAATAAATTAGTTTTTAACACTATATTTCGGTACACTTCATCCACAGATGAGATCTCCGCACGATTATGAAAACGAGCACATAAAATTTGCGTTTATTTTTCACTTCGGAACCTCTTTAATTACACCTCCTTGCTGCAAAGAATTTCACCGTGCTACTCGTATCGTATAATCAATGTTTATAACGAAGTTATAAGTGTTATGGAATACATGATGAGATTCTAATCTAGATGTTTTGTGTCTTATTTATAATAGTAACAGTCCCATTGTAATAATTTGAAGAGTTGGCTTTTTTCAGTATTTCTAGATCACCGAGAAAGAGACTCAAACTTTCGTTGTTCAATAACCATTCTTTAAGCTAATGCTCTGAAGGAAGCAAAGATACTGTTTGAAAGTCATTATTTTGTGGTGGATAAATCTTTTCTTCGTAGTTTTTTGAGTTTATAACATTACACAATTGAAATTGGAATCTATACAAGTGTGGAAGGGTGAATAAGTCAATATCATCGACTTGAAACATTTCTTTTCTTTAAGAGGACAGCTTCTGACACGACCTTTTTTTTTCAGTCATCACATATGTCATACTGCCATGTCACTTCAAGTAACGATTAATCTCTCTGGCTTAGTGTTTTTCGTAGTAATCGGTTTTCGAAATGATCTCACAAAAAATAAGGTAACGAATTAACGTTTGGGAACAAATTCATGTCTATTCCAGAAAAGTTCCATCAAAAATGGCATTCACAATGGAATTAATGGAATTTTCCAGTCAAGTTTCTCACGCTCGGTGAGAAACTTGGAACAATGACTAGTTTGTAATCTAGTAGTTCAACCTGAACGCTATAATGTCAATGTCTCTCTTGACGCTCAGCTAATGTCAGAAACACTTTATTGCAGGAAGAAGAGCAGAATGATCTAGGAAAACCTTCCAGTCGCATCATCCCTCCACTGAAGCACAATTTCCGATTAGATCAATTTTAATGAAAGACGACACAGATGTTGGCACGCTTTTTCGCTCCAATCATCCCTCAGCCGTCTAGTTAACAGAAAAAATCAATCTAGCATCGTACATGGTGAACGAAATACGAAGAATGTCGGCTTTAAAAAACAACCACTTGACCAATATGAGTAGTGTTAGTGAGTTTTACAATGGAAAAACGGTTTTCATCACCGGAGGCACGGGATTCATGGGAAAAGTGTTACTGGAGAAGTTACTTAGGGCGTGTCCAGGAGTTGTGAAGATATACCTGCTTATCAGACCGAAGCGTGGACAAGAAGCGCAAGAAAGATTGCAACAACTGCTGTGCTCACCGGTAAGTTTTACTTCAGTTTTTCTTTACAATAAGCTATAAGAAGGTACCCATTCTTCGTAAGATGTTTTCAAAAAATAAATCGTCGCCCTCGCGCTTGAAGTTGGGAAGCCTATACCCCAAAACATCAGTGAAGAAAGAGACAGAAATGTATTTTTATCTAAAATAAGGATTATACTCCAAGGTTGTGAGAAGCAAATGAAATTTGTGAAATAAGTAGTTTGCATTTGATGAAACTTTGATCTCGGCAAAAGTATGTTATCCTGCCACTGGAGCCTTTGTATTTGATGTATGGAATATGGTGTAAAAGTTGAAAGAGGGTTGAAGATGTCTGAATGAGATGTAAGGGCTCCTGACGAATAAAAATGTGTTTCGATCGTTATATTGTTGTGATCACTCCATTATCTTTTCCGAATTTTAAATAACTGTCGAACCGAAGGAGGGCGCTAAGTTTCGATTTCACAGTACGACTAATTTTTGTTTGGAAAAGTCTCTGGTGTGGCAGGATAAAAGCCTTCATCGGAATCTTTTTCTAGTATACAACATAATACATTTATATAGAGTGCAATATTATGAGAATAAGTTAATACAAAAACTTATTGGCCTAATTTTTCACACGCTCCACTCAAAACTAGGATTCTGTCACACTTGCTTTCCTTCAAAGCTCTGAAAGAGTACATTCCACCTTCTTTATTTTGCCACGAAGGGATGGACCTAGCCCACTTTTTCGCAATTATGCACATTTGTAATGAAGAAAACTCGATTTGAAATTCCACGACGTTTTAGGGTTCGACATTATACTATTCTCAGTAACACAAGTTTGGAAATACTTGAAATCGAGTATCTGTCATCAGTTCGAAATCTCTCGTAAGCTTTTCAGATTCACAGATAAAACAAATGAGGTGAAAATCTTAGGACCGATCTTGTTCAGATTTGGTAAGTTTTCGGAAGGAATTACTTCCACAGATATCAGAAATTACATATCATTGTCGAGTAAAAAACTCTTCTTCGTGAAACATATAAACAGACATTCTTCCAACCAAGCACAAGTAAACTGAAATGCCAATCGTTTTCTGCTCGGTATAATTTTCAAAATATTCGTGATCGCGAAAAAAATTCCGGAAATAATTCAAGCATTAGTGGTATTACAGGTGAATATTTTGGAAAAATTACTCCTGAGTTTCTCATTTCTCCAGCTGTTTCCATCTGAAAATTTTTTTTGTTATAAAATTGTTCGTTCCGTTAACCAGCTGACGAACGTCAACCCTCAGAAGTCGAAACTTGTGCGAGCGATGGATCAACGAGGCCTTACCTTTTAAATTGCGATTACCCAGCACGGTGGCCCGGCGAGTATTCGAACCCCGGCCTTCTGCTTGATAGGCAGATATTCCAACCACACTACCGATTCTATAGATTAGGTTGAAATGAAATGCTTTGTCTTTCTATGAAAATATTCGTATTCGAATTTTTCAAATATTTGGTGGGAACGCTCTGCTTCTGATCTCCATTTTTCACTTCCATTTATATTTTCATAACTACTATCAAGCAGTCACATTCACATCAAGGTGCGAAGAACTTTAACCTAACAGCTTCGAAAAGACGTTTATGGTGGATATTTGTATTTTCAGGCATTCAGTATAACTAAATTGACACTCTTCATCAAAAGAAGGTCCTTGACCTTGCAAATCGTCGTCCTCGAATGTGAACATCTCCATTATGACCTTAAAACCGCCATCAATTCGGATTTTTATGATCCCCAGCTACATTATAGCTGTAACCGATAATGTAGTAGTGAATTTTATATTTTTTTCTACTACTATTTCAAACCGTTCGTTACGTATTTGACAGCTGTTTGGTAATGGCTTATTGAGAATACACATGTATTTCAGATTAATGGTGGCCACTTCCGGAAGTGTTCTTGTAAAATTATGGGATATGTAACATTTAACCTGATAAATTTTATCTCATGACTACATTTAATTGTTTAAAAGCGAAATTCAGCGAATTTTGCTCCAAATTCTTTTAGGAAATTTATTGTTCAACAGTTTGTAGATTGGTACTGAATCTAGTAATTTCAATGAATCGACAAGCAATTGTTTCAAATACTTGCTGTCATGACTTGCTGTCTCGTTGGACATTGAAAATGGGTGATAACGAAGAAATTTGTGCTACACCACCAGAAATTACCGCACAAGCATGGAGAGAGTAGAAAAAGTGCAGTACGCAACTCGAGGATAAGGCCAATTAAGTGCACTTGCAAATTACCGCACTCGGCTAACGCCTCCTGCTCACAAATTTTAGCTTGTGTGTAATAGGCTATTTATCCTCCTCAATACGTAATATACAATTTCATTTACGAGGAGCACAAAAAACTCGGAAAATAATGAACTTTTTCATATTATCGAGAGAGACTTTTCTATATTTCAAATATCTCCTGAAACCTTTATATATGTGTGAAAAATTGATAGCCTAATCGAATTTTTCCATAATTATTGATTCCTTCGGTGCAAGGATGAGAAATAATAATCAAAGCCAGTCAAAAGTATAAAGTGAATGTTTATGCCCCGAGAGCCTTTGGTCCGAAGATTTGTACGTCGCCTGAGGGCATATACAAACATTTATACCCAAGGTGCATACAAACGTTTATGTCATACTAGTTCGTTAGTGCATGTATATTTGAATATTTGAGAGAATCTAAATATTCAAAATCGTTTTGACAAAATTATCATTTTATGAAAGTAGCTAATATCGTTGCTGTCAAACTCCATACATCGAAACGCAGAAAAATGTGTGTTTATGGCCTTAGCGGGCAATGCAATGAACTTTATACACGCGTGGGCCGTAAAGTGCACTTTGTGCCCAGATATTATAGTCTATCGTATGGTGCATTAACCGGGATTTCCTATGAAATAAACGAAAAATTCGTTTTTTAGTTTCATTATTTTATTTCTTTCGGTGAATTAAAATGTCATTAAACAGTAACTCAAAATAAAACACCCTTGGAAGCCCTGTATGTTTCGGAATAGTTTTTCAATATAAAAATACCTAATAGAATGGGGTAACATGAACTTGATGGAATTTAATGCTACGAAAACCCAGGCATGTCTCTTCTCAAGAAAAGCCGATCTATCATCATCAAATATTCAGATGTCAGGAGTAACTATTCCTACAAAATCAAGTATCTCGATGCTATGGGTTTACGATCAGTGTTAATCTCTCGTGGGAAAACCATGTGAGATCGATCGCTAAAAGTGCTACCCAGAAACTTGGATTTCTTTTTCGTGCGAAGAAATACTTCACTTCTCGTCAGCTTCTAATGATCTACAAGGCTCAGATACGACCTGTCATGGAATACAGTTCTCATGTGTGGAGTTCGGCGCCAAAACATTCATTGAGGCTTCTCGATTCTATTCAGAGAAAGGCAATTCGTCTTGTTGGTGATTCTTCGCTCACTGACTCGCTCACTTCATTGGAACATCGTAGAAGGGTCGGGGACTTGTCTCTCTTCTATAGATACTTTCAAGGTTGATGCCCTTCCGAATTGTTATCAATCGTTCCCCCCTTGGCAATATCTACACTCCCCACCCCTTTGTTGTGAATTTGGAAACCTCTCGAATCTCTCTTGCTCAGGGATCTTTTGTCAATAGAACAGCTGAGCTTTGGAACTCCTTGCCAAAAGAGGTTTTTCCTGAGGCTTACAATCTCCAGAAATTCAAAGTAAATGTTAATTCATATCTCCTGTCCCTTGATTCAGGCAATGTTCTTTGAACATTACAGGGCTTTCCTTTCGTGTGAATCTGCATTAAAAAAAATGCGTAGTGCATACAAATACCATTTCTTGCGTATGAATATCAATAACGAAAGCGTATTCATTCAAAGGAAATTCCGTCGAAGACGAACTTAGTCTCGGCCACTCTCTACAAGCCAACTATTTCGTTTTACTTTCACCGAGAAATTGGTCAAACGACGTCGTTTGTTTTTCGATGCGGATTTGAGGTCACAGTTCCGTAAATTGTTTATTCCATTGTGCCAAATCTCGCGTGTCGATAAATTCCGAATTTTGCACCTCGAACGAATAAACGAGGGCGATACCAAAAGTAAGAGTCGCCTAGTTAAAAGAAAAAATCTGTTTTTTCTCATAAATTGATATATTCTAGTATGAAGATATGAGTATGCTATCACCAAACGATTCATTTTCGCGCAACAATGAAGTTATAATATTCTGTGTAATGAGGAGAAAAAGTAATAAGCGATGAGATTGATGTTAGGGTAAAGATCTCAAAGCATTTTTTTTCGACTTACACTGAGTAACTATTTTCAAATGATACTGTTGAAAATAATGAATGCCCTTTGAGAAAAAGGCCAGAACCCTTCAAATACTGTATCGAGAATAATTAGTGAAAATGGCTCAGAAAATATGTATCGTTAGAAATGTCGACGTCTGCAATTGAAAAAATGTGCATTTTTAAGGAAAAACTGCAAGAGAAATCGCTTTTTTGTCATTTTTGTTAAAACTGTGTGTATAGAGGATACTTGTTAGTTTTTTCATATTAAATATTCATCAGATAGATTCTCGCATAAGTGTCGATAAATGCCGAATTTTGCACCTCGAACGAGGGCGATACCAAAAATAAGAGTCTCCTAGTTCCTCGCCAGGCCACCGTGCTGGGTAATCGCACGTTTAAAGGTAAGGCCTCGTTGATCCATTGCTCGCAAAAGTTTCGACTTCTGAGGGTTGACGTTCGTCAGCTGGTTAAAGGAACGAACAATTTTAGTTAAAAGAATAATTCTGTTTTTTTTCATAAATTGATATATTCTAGTCTGAAGATATGAATATGCTATCACCAAACGAATCCTTCTCTCGTAACAATGAAGTTATTAAATTCTGTGTAATTAGGAGAAAAAGTAATAAGCGATAAGATTGATGTTAGGGTAAAGATCTCAAAGCATTTTTTCTTCAAATTGCACTGAGTAACTATTTTCGAATGATACTGTCGAAAATAGGGAATGCCATTTGAAAAAAAGCCCAGAACCCTTCAAATACTGTATCGAGAATTATTAGTGAAAATGGCTCAGAAAATATGTATCAATAGAAATAGCGACGTCTGCAATCGAAAAAATGTGCAATTTTTAGGAAAAACTGCAGGAGAAATAGCATTTTTTGTCATTTTTGTTGAAACTGTGTGTATAGAGGATACTTATTAATTTGCTCCATATTAAAAATTCATCAATAGAACAGCTGAGCTTTGGAACTCCTTGCCTAAAGAGGTTTTTCTTGAGGCTTACAAACTTCAAAAATTCACAATGAGTCTCCTAATTCGCTCCCAGGTCCCTTGATTCACGCGGTGTTCTTCGAACATTACAGAGCTTGCCTTTCGTGTGAAACTGTACTTGAAAAAAAAATGATTCTGTTGAAGAATTTCCCGGGCTACAAAAAAAGGAACAAATAATGGTTTACTCTGTAATGATTTCACGGATTGAAAATCGTCCGTTCGCACCACAGCATTAGGCTGGTGGCCCACACGACGGTAACGGCACGATTTGCCGCGCGCGATATATCGCGCCGCATCTGCTGTGTTCTCGCCCACAACAAGGTATATCGTACGAAACTCATTTGAATTAAATAGTGCATGTTGCCAAATTGATTTTAGCCAGTTGTTGCTCTGAGCTTCGAAGGGATGGATCGAAGAAAAGTAATTTTGTTAGCTATTGTTTTACGTAGGCGCCGAAGAAATCGAGCTATCAAGATTCAAAGGCCATCCATTTTTGAGAGTTAGATATGCAGATGAGGCGTTTTATACATTATTCGAAAAGCTGAGAGAAAATCGTGGGAAGTTCTTTAATTATTTTCGCATCAGCACAGACACGTTTGATTATTTATCTACCGATTAAAAGAGTCTATAATATGTCTGGGCCCTTCCTAGAGCCAATTCAATAATATGTTCTTCTGGTTTATATTTCCCTTTATTATTATTCGCAATTAAATCGATTATTTCGAAGGTAAATTTTCTCTTCGTTGACATGGGTTCCTGTATTTCAATGCATGCACGCAGATAGACAACACAGCACTTATTAAAAATATCGTCGATGTCGTCCTGTGGGCTAGAACTCATTAAATCCTATTGGCGTTCAGAAGTCATGCGATACGAATTCGCGCGATTCCTGACCGCCATATCGCAAGTGTTTGCGGTAACTTCCTGCCGCGACGATATTTAATACCGTCGCGGCATTTTTCAACCAGTGGGCGACCAGTGCATTCAATTGTACGAAACAGTTGTGTACGCGATATCGCGTACGATTTACCGCGCGCGGCAAATCGTGCCGTTACCGTTGTGTGGGCCACCAGCCTTAGGATTTGACGGCTTTGGAGTATCACAAAACAATATTGGAAAAGATGGTTGAAATTGATCTGATGGTTTTTGCACAAAGAAGAAGTTGAAGTGGAACGGAGGTTGAAATTTACGCTTCAAAAAGATAGCCCGCATTTTATTTTGTTTCAACTTCATTCTTAATGTTTTTTTTTGTTAACTGATCCAGTATGTGGAAGGTAATTTCATTTTGAGTCACCATTGTTTTTGTTGGTTGGCTAGCCAGTGAACTGGACAATTAGCGCTTATTGTTCAATCAACTAAAAACGTAGCCAGCGATATTGTTCATTGTTACATGGTAAACACTCAGGTTTGATTGTTAATATATCAGAGTTTATTTATACCGAATTGGAAGTTTTTGTTTTTTAGCTATGAAATGAATGGTATTTTTTTCGAGTTTTTTCAGCAGCAAAAATCGTTTTGTCATTTCATTTTGACAGATCCGAAATCCGATGGTACGATGATCCGACAGCTTTCTGATTGGTCCAAATTTGAATTTATACCAATTCAGACCAATCAGAGAGCTGTCGGATCGTCGTACCATCGGATTTCGGATTCGTATGAACCCAGCCTAAGTCGAAATTGGATAGATATTATAGCGGTTCTCTATAAATTGTCCAGGGATCCACTACGAAAATTATTGCTAAATAACGAGGGGGGAACAATTAGCTAAAACCTGTACAAGATTTAAAATCTTTCAAAGACTTCAAGACTTAAACGCATGACTTAAAGACTTAAAGGCATGACTTAAAGACTTGAAGGCATGACTTAAAGACTTAAAACGATGACTTAAATGACTTAAAATTTTTAGGTGTACAAGATTGAAAGAAGATGTTTCCCCCTCGCTAAATAATGAGCATTATTTCATTCTTATCGGTCGGAGGGTGCACATATTCCTACGCGTGAGATTGTCTATGTGATGTGAAATGCCTTTCATTCTTGTGCAAATTATTGATATCAAAACAATAATCAAACGGAATTTTCCACCGCCGACAAATTCTTTGTGAACAATTTCCGAAAAAGTATCACAAAAACTGAAGATGAAAGAAGCACTAGGAAGCGTTTGTGACCTACACAAGAAAAAAGAACCGAGAAACCAAACAACTACAAGGTGAAGTTGAGCAATTACAGCATAATATACAGGATGTTGGAAAACTAAATCCTGATGATTCAGTTCAACAAATTTCAAACGAACTATGCGAGAGAAAAAAAATATAGTACTCATAATTAATGAATCTAAGCATAAAACGCATGCAAACAGAGTAACAGAAGATAAAGAGGGCATCACAGATTTACTTGAAGATATTACGGTAGACACCTCAAACATCCGTGTATATAGATTAGTCGAATTTGATCAGAACAAAAATAGGCCTGTCAAAGTATGTATTCCTTCATCAGAAGAAGCTTTGACAGTTTTGAGAAAAGAAAGATTAGTTAAAATCAACAGTGTCAAAAATTTTTGCAGATCAAACGAAGTCTCAAAGAGAATATTTCCCAATTTAAAAAAAAAACAATTAGATGCAAGAATCGAGATGAAAAAGATGATCAAGTGATATTCTTGACTGTGAAGTAGCTGTTACTGGATATTTCATTATGAGATGTGGTTCCTCGAGCCGACATACTGGAGGGGTATTGATTTATGTGCGGGAAGATGTTAGTTATTCAGTGGGAAAAAAATGTATCTTAGGTGAAAACTACTGGTGTCAATTTATTAATGTTGAACTGAATGGTAGTAACTGGTTGCTTGCTGGACTTTATCATTCATTGAGAATTTTTAGATGAACTTGAAGAATGGTGTGAAGATTATTCCACTATCAACCAAAAATGTATTTTAAAAGGTGATGTGATTATAGATTTCTGGGTAGTGGCTTCTACAGCAAAAAATATTACAGCCTCAAGAATAGAACAACTCGGTGACGAGCCCACAAGAATAACTTCAACTAGTTCTCCATTGATTATGTATTATCAAATTAGAATAATGTGAAAGGTTGTATTTATCATAAACTAGTAATCACAGATCAATTAATAATTAACGTAAGCTTACAAGACGAAGAACAAATAGTGGGTAATATATTTTTCATAAAATGAATTCAAAACTGATTGAATGTGATTGGTTGAATGGGTCTAATGATTTGAATGAAATATCCAGAAATATTGAGTCAAAATGTGAAATATTATTGAATGATATTGCGCCAATAGTTGAAATAAATCAGATGAAGTCTTCTGGTATGATGACGAAATTAGATCTGCTTCGAAACTCAGAGACAGGGCTTACAAAGAATTCATTAAAAGATCCGGGATTAAAAAGGAGGAGTCGTGGAACCGATATAAACTGAAGCAAAATCAAGTTGTTGGTATGTTAAAAATCAAAAAGCCTCAATACTATGGAAACAAAATCGATGCAAATGGTGATAACTTGATAGAAATGTGAAAAACAACAAAAATGTTGATTAAAGGTGGGAATCAATCTATGAATTTCAAATCTATCAATTTTAGTACTGATGACGCTAACATCATACTTTAATTCATTTTTTGTTGAAAGCATTGAAAATATAACCAGTGAAACACAATGGTCTCCTCAGAATCTGAATATGATAGAAACGAGATTAATAGAATTCTGAAAGATTGATATAGGTGAGCTGAAGTCAATTATTATTTTTCTCAAAAATAAAGGCAATGCTGAAGAAGTGATGGCTGCTACATTTTTGGAATCAACTTTTTCCACATTTCGTCTCCTAAACTCAATAAACACATCTATGGCATCTGGTAACTCTCCAAATATTGTTTTGGAAATTGTGGTACATGAACAAATTACTGAGTAATTTACTGAAAATCATTCCGGGTTAAGCGAACACACTCGGGTAAAACTAGAGTTGGAAAAAGTTTCTCAAATGAAATTTCAAATAATATAAGCGTACCTCAAGGGAGCGTCCTAGAACCACTGCTGTTTATAATTTACCTGAATGATGTGAATTATATACAAGGTCATGATTTTCTGAATCTATTTGCAGATGACACGTTGGTTGCATGTTTTGGACAAGGCGTTGTAGAAACAGTGGAGCGCATGAATCAAGTCTTGAAAAAAGTTGAAATATATTTAGGAAAATGAACTGTACTGAAAATCAATACGAATCAAACCAAGTCAATGATAATTAGTAAGAAACATGAACTGAAATCAATTGACTATAGAAGGCTTCAACTCGAAGTGGAGGGAGATAAAATTGAATGGTTGTCAGGATTGAAGTATTTAGGCTTCGTGTTGGATGAATCACTAACACGCAATGCACACTGTGACTACATCTTTAGAAAGATATAAAAAAAAATATTTTTCCTCCTGGATTTCAGCGGAAGTTTCCATGTTTTCAACAATAACAATATATAGAACCATTATACATCCCCATTTTGATAATTGCTCCATTATCCTTTATCTTTTAGATAAAAATAATATACATAAGCTAAAGAAACTGCATAATATCATTCCATTCATGCTGAATGCCCTCGACTGGCATCAATTTTATCCATTTTTTGTTTTATATTGTTTTTAAATCTGAAGTTGTAGTTGGATTTGACGCTAGATAACCAGTGAAAATTTAATCAAACAGTATTATTTGTTGTTTGTTGGTTTTCGGGTATTCCATGCTAAATATGGTGGTAGGGCAATAAAGGGACAAATCTCTGTGCATGGCACATTGATAGTAAATAGAAGGTCACAAAATATACAATTAGAAGGCTGAAGTGGTTTGGAAAAAATTCCAACAAAAGAGCGATAGAGAACAATAAAGCGTGAATGATATGAACAGACCCTGTGATTCGCCGATTTTCTAATATCAGGAGTTGTACAATTGATTTCCTTGGAAGAAGAATCCTATCAATATCTATTCATCAGTCAATTAGTGAAAATTCTGAATATTCTGCTTCAATAATTTTCACGGTGTTAAATTCTTGGGACAGATTACTGGCATGGGCATTTTTACGTTAACGGAATATTAAGGTATTAAGAAGTCAAGTTCAATTCAATAGTGAGAATTTTCAGATAGTGTCTATTTTTATCTGAATTCCTGTATATTTTTGTACTCACATATGCCACTGCATCTTCCGTCTACCTATCCTCCCTAAATCGAATTGAATTGCTTTTCGAATATGTTATGTTGGCCCTAGTGTCTCTTATTCTTTCTTTCACCATTTTCTCAATTATTCTAGTTGGACCGATTATGAGTGATATTGATGCCCAAACTACCATGATTTTCACCTCTTTTTTCGTACTCTTGTGCTTTCTTCAACAAAAATAACAGACATGTGAACCTCAGACTATATCCATTTTTTGAAGACTCTTACATGAAACAAATTTATAGGTATACATTTTTTCCCAATAGCATAATAATAGTTACAATGAAACAACTACAGAAAAAACCTGTTACTTTTGTGTCTCTTTCGCAGTTTCTAGTGTTTCCAGAAAACAGCACCAACTTTATTCGATTGCAGACGATATTTCATCATCATATACATCATCTTCCGAGCTATTTCCTTTAATATCTCATCTGTGTGTCACGTTCGAATCATACCAATTCAAGGTATAGGTACGATTGGTTGATAATATTATTCGCTATAGTAATAATATCACCAGAGCGTCTAGAATATCAAAAGGAATGTTACTTGTGCAAACATTCTCTTTTTTAGATAATGGATACATTCCTCAGTTTATCTTAACAATGTATAAAATAGAGAAAAAATCCTACGAATATTTACTGGTATATTCTTCCCCGAGAATGTGACATACTAGTTCTTTATTTTTAATCAGAAAGTTTTATGAAATTGAATTGACGATAGCATGAAAAATGTCGATCTCCTTCAGCCTTTTCAACTAGACATATATATCTTGCTGCAGTTTATTATTCTTGTCAAACACCGCTTATCATCTGGCAGGAAATAATGAGTTATGCTTTTCATTCTTGAATAGTCTGGTGAACTGGATATATCCAAATACTTTGTCGAAATTGAATAATGAAATCAGCCGTTTTCGAAATGAGTCAGTGATTAAAGAGGAAATTAAGCAGGAAGTAGGCAGTGACCTCGTCGTTTGCACCGTTTGGTGGAGTCGCTCTCTGTAGTTTGGTGCATTGTTTATGGAGATATACTATTTGGCAATATCTTTGTATATAGACTATATACAAAGGCAATATCATTTTTCTACTCCCACCCATAAATTTGCTGATTTCTTTATAGTTTGCTAAACGGATAAGTGGTCGATTCCAATCAACTAATGATTTCGTATCCACACAAGGTAGGATGTGAATTCCACCAATCACAGGAAAAAATACTGGGTCACCAGGGACAACCTTGTAGAAACGTCACAATTCTGAACTGTCTACCAACAAACGCGAAATCCAACTTGTTTTATTTAAGCTTAAATAAATGTACCTATATCTAAAATATTTTCGACTTTATTGAGTCAAGTTTGAAATGTTACAATTGGTGTCTCGAGACCGAATATTTTTTTCATTTTTTTTTTATTTGACATTACTTATTCAAGTTGTATCGTTCAATATTGAATTCAATTAGGTTTCTTCTCTTTGAGTTTCTCATAAATATCGAAAGGATACTCTTTATCGAAAATTGATTATCAATATGATTTTTGTAAGATAGGACAAAATACTTGGTTACCAGGGACAACCTTGTAGAAACGTCACAATTCTGAACTGTCTACCAACAAACACGAAATCCAACTTGTTTCATTTAAGCTTGAATAAATGTACCTATATCTGAAATATTTTCTACTTTATTGAGTCAAGTTTGAAATGTTACAATTGGTGTCTCGAGTCTCACCAAGACCAAATACTTTTTCATTTTTTTTTTTCATTTGACATTACTAATTCAATTTGTATCGTTCAATATTGAATTCAATTAGGTTTATTCTCTTTGAGTTTCTCATAAATATCGAAAGAATACTCTTAATCTAAAATTGATTATCAATATGATTTTTGTAAGATAGGACAAAATACTTGGTTACCAGGGACAACCTTGTAGAAACGTCACAATTCTGATCTGTCTACCAACAAACACGAAATCCAACTTGTTTCATTTAAGCTTAAATAAATGTACCTATATCTGAAATATTTTACACTTTATTGAGTCAAGTTTGAAATGTTACAATTGGTGTCTCGAGTCTCACCAAGACCAAATATCTTTTCATATTTTTTTTTTCATTTGACATTACTAATTTAATTTGTATCGTTCAATATTGAATTCAATTAGGTTTCTTCCCTTTGAGTTTTTCATAAATATCGAAAGAATACTCTTTATCTAAAATTGATTATCAATATGATTTTTGTAAGATAGGACAAAATACTTGGTTACCAGGGACAACCTTGTAGAAACGTCACAATTCTGATCTGTCTACCAACAAACACGAAATCCAACTTGTTTCATTTAAGCTTAAATAAATGTACCTATATCTGAAATATTTTACACTTTATTGAGTCAAGTTTGAAATGTTACAATTGGTGTCTCGAGTCTCACCAAGACCAAATATCTTTTCATATTTTTTTTTTCATTTGACATTACTAATTTAATTTGTATCATTCAATATTGAATTCAATTAGGTTTCTTCCCTTTGAGTTTCTCATAAATATCGAAAGGATACTCTTTATCAAAAATTGATTATCAATATGATTTTTGTAAGATAGGACAAAATACTTGGTTACCAGGGACATCCTTGTAGAAACGTCACAATTCTGATCTGTCTACCAACAAACACGAAATCCAACTTGTTTCATTTAAGCTTAAATAAATGTACCTATATCTGAAATATTTTACACTTTATTGAGTCAAGTTTGAAATGTTACAATTGGTGTCTCGAGTCTCACCAAGACCAAATATCTTTTCATATTTTTTTTTCATTTGACATTACTAATTTAATTTGTGTCGTTCAATATTGAATTCAATTAGGTTTCTTCCCTTTGAGTTTCTCATAAATATCGAAAGGATACTCTTTATCAAAAATTGATTATCAATATGATTTTTGTAAGATAGGACAAAATACTTGGTTACCAGGGACAACCTTGTAGAAACGTCACAATTCTGATCTGTCTACCAACAAACACGAAATTCAACTTGTTTCATTTAAGCTTAAATAAATGTACCTATATCTGAAACATTTTTTACTTTATTGAGTCAAGTTTGAAATGTTACAATTGGTGTCTCGAGTCTCACCAAGACCAAATACTTTTTCATTTTTTTTTTCATTTGACATTACTAATTCAATTTGTATCGTTCAATATTGAATTCAATTAGGTTTATTCTCTTTGAGTTTCTCATAAATATCGAAAGAATACTCTTAATCTAAAATTGATTATCAATATGATTTTTGTAAGATAGGACAAAATACTTGGTTACCAGGGACAACCTTGTAGAAACGTCACAATTCTGATCTGTCTACCAACAAACACGAAATTCAACTTGTTTCATTTAAGCTTAAATAAATGTACCTATATCTGAAACATTTTTTACTTTATTGAGTCAAGTTTGAAATGTTACAATTGGTGTCTCGAGTCTCACCAAGACCAAATACTTTTTCATTTTTTTTTTTTCATTTGACATTACTAATTCAATTTGTATCGTTCAATATTGAATTCAATTAGGTTTATTCTCTTTGAGTTTCTCATAAATATCGAAAGAATACTCTTAATCTAAAATTGATTATCAATATGATTTTTGTAAGATAGGACAAAATACTTGGTCACCAGGGACAACCTTGTAGAAACGTCACAATTCTGATCTGTCTACCAACAAACACGAAATTCAACTTGTTTCATTTAAGCTTAAATAAATGTACCTATATCTGAAACATTTTTTACTTTATTGAGTCAAGTTTGAAATGTTACAATTGGTGTCTCGAGTCTCACCAAGACCAAATACTTTTTCATTTTTTTTTTTCATTTGACATTACTAATTCAATTTGTATCGTTCAATATTGAATTCAATTAGGTTTATTCTCTTTGAGTTTCTCATAAATATCGAAAGAATACTCTTAATCTAAAATTGATTATCAATATGATTTTTGTAAGATAGGACAAAATACTTGGTTACCAGGGACAACCTTGTAGAAACGTCACAATTCTGATCTGTCTACCAACAAACACGAAATTCAACTTGTTTCATTTAAGCTTAAATAAATGTACCTATATCTGAAACATATTTTTACTTTATTGAGTCAAGTTTGAAATGTTACAATTGGTGTCTCGAGTCTCACCAAGACCAAATACTTTTTCATTTTTTTTTTCATTTGACATTACTAATTCAATTTGTATCGTTCAATATTGAATTCAATTAGGTTTATTCTCTTTGAGTTTCTCATAAATATCGAAAGGATACTCTTTATCAAAAATTGATTATCAATATGATTTTTGTAAGATAGGACAAAATACTTGGTTACCAGGGACAACCTTGTAGAAACGTCACAATTCTGATCTGTCTACCAACAAACACGAAATCCAACTTGTTTCATTTAAGCTTAAATAAATGTACCTATATCTGAAATATTTTACACTTTATTGAGTCAAGTTTGAGATGTTACAATTGGTGTCTCGAGTCTCACCAAGACCAAATATATTTTCATATTTTTTTTTTTTTCATTTGACATTACTAATTTAATTTGTATCGTTCAATATTGAATTCAATTAGGTTTCTTCCCTTTGAGTTTCTCATAAATATCGAAAGGATACTCTTTATCAAAAATTGATTATCAATATGATTTTTGTAAGATAGGACAAAATACTTGGTTACCAGGGACAACCTTGTAGAAACGTCACAATTCTGATCTGTCTACCAACAAACACGAAATCCAACTTGTTTCATTTAAGCTTAAATAAATGTACCTATATCTGAAATATTTTACACTTTATTGAGGTAAGTTTGAAATGTTACAATTGGTGTCTCGAGTCTCACCAAGACCAAATATCTTTTCATATTTTTTTTTCATTTGACATTACTAATTCAATTTGTATCGTTCAATATTGAATTCAATTAGGTTTCTTCCCTTTGAGTTTCTCATAAATATCGAAAGGATACTCTTTATCAAAAATTGATTATCAATATGATTTTTGTAAGATAGGACAAAATACTTGGTTACCAGGGACAAACTTGTAGAAACGTCACAATTCTGATCTGTCTACCAACAAACACGAAATTCAACTTGTTTCATTCAAGCTTAAATAAATGTACCTATATCTGAAACATTTTTTACTTTATCGAGTCAAGTTTGAAATGTTACAATTGGTGTCTCGAGTCTCACCAAGACCAAATACTTTTTCATTTTTTTTTTCATTTGACATTACTAATTCAATTTGTATCGTTCAATATTGAATTCAATTAGGTTTATTCTCTTTGAGTTTCTCATAAATATCGAAAGAATACTCTTAATCTAAAATTGATTATCAATATGATTTTTGTAAGATAGGACAAAATACTTGGTCACCAGGGACAACCTTGTAGAAACGTCACAATTCTGATCTGTCTACCAACAAACACGAAATTCAACTTGTTTCATTTAAGCTTAAATAAATGTACCTATATCTGAAACATTTTTTACTTTATTAAGTCAAGTTTGAAATGTTACAATTGGTGTCTCGAGTCTCACCAAGACCAAATACTTTTTCATTTTTTTTTTCATTTGACATTACTAATTCAATTTGTATCGTTCAATATTGAATTCAATTAGGTTTATTCTCTTTGAGTTTCTCATAAATATCGAAAGAATACTCTTAATCTAAAATTGATTATCAATATGATTTTTGTAAGATAGGACAAAATACTTGGTTACCAGGGACAACCTTGTAGAAACGTCACAATTCTGATCTGTCTACCAACAAACACGAAATTCAACTTGTTTCATTTAAGCTTAAATAAATGTACCTATATCTGAAACATTTTTTACTTTATTGAGTCAAGTTTGAAATGTTACAATTGGTGTCTCGAGTCTCACCAAGACCAAATACTTTTTCATTTTTTTTTTTCATTTGACATTACTAATTCAATTTGTATCGTTCAATATTGAATTCAATTAGGTTTATTCTCTTTGAGTTTCTCATAAATATCGAAAGGATACTCTTTATCAAAAATTGATTATCAATATGATTTTTGTAAGATAGGACAAAATACTTGGTTACCAGGGACAACCTTGTAGAAACGTCACAATTCTGATCTGTCTACCAACAAACACGAAATTCAACTTGTTTCATTTAAGCTTAAATAAATGTACCTATATCTGAAATATTCTACACTTTATTGAGTCAAGTTTGAGATGTTACAATTGGTGTCTCGAGTCTCACCAAGACCAAATATATTTTCATATTTTTTTTTTCATTTGACATTACTAATTTAATTTGTATCGTTCAATATTGAATTCAATTAGGTTTCTTCCCTTTGAGTTTCTCATAAATATCGAAAGGATACTCTTTATCAAAAATTGATTATCAATATGATTTTTGTAAGATAGGACAAAATACTTGGTTACCAGGGACAACCTTGTAGAAACGTCACAATTCTGATCTGTCTACCAACAAACACGAAATCCAACTTGTTTCATTTAAGCTTAAATAAATGTACCTATATCTGAAATATTTTACACTTTATTGAGTCAAGTTTGAAATGTTACAATTGGTGTCTCGAGTCTCACCAAGACCAAATATCTTTTCATATTTTTTTTCATTTGACATTACTAATTGAATTTGTATCGTTCAATATTGAATTCAATTAGGTTTCTTCCCTTTGAGTTTCTCATAAATATCGAAAGGTTCCTCTCTTTATCAAAAATTGATTATCAATATGATTTTTGTAAGATAGGACAAAATACTTGGTTACCAGGGACAACCTTGTAGAAACGTCACAATTCTGATCTGTCTACCGACAAACACGAAATTCAACTTGTTTTATTCAAGCTTAAATAAATGTACCTATATCTGAAACATTTTTTACTTTATCGAGTCAAGTTTGAAATGTTACAATTGGTGTCTCGAGTCTCACCAAGACCAAATACTTTTTCATTTTTTTTTTTCATTTGACATTACTAATTCAATTTGTATCGTTCAATATTGAATTCAATTAGGTTTATTCTCTTTGAGTTTCTCATAAATATCGAAAGGATACTCTTTATCAAAAATTGATTATCAATATGATTTTTGTAAGATAGGACAAAATACTTGGTTACCAGGGACAACCTTGTAGAAACGTCACAATTCTGATCTGTCTACCAACAAACACGAAATCCAACTTGTTTCATTTAAGCTTAAATAAATGTACCTATATCTGAAATATTTTACACTTTATTGAGTCAAGTTTGAAATGCTACAATTGGTGTCTCGAGTCTCACCAAGACCAAATATATTTTCATATTTTTTTTTCATTTGACATTACTAATTTAATTTGTATCGTTCAATATTGAATTCAATTAGGTTTATTCTCTTTGAGTTTCTCATAAATATCGAAAGAATACTCTTAATCTAAAATTGATTATCAATATGATTTTTGTAAGATAGGACAAAATACTTGGTAACCAGGGACAACCTTGTAGAAACGTCACAATTCTGATCTGTCTACCAACAAACACGAAATTCAACTTGTTTCATTTAAGCTTAAATAAATGTAACTATATCTGAAACATTTTTTACTTTATTGAGTCAAGTTTGAAATGTTACAATTGGTGTCTCGAGTCTCACCAAGACCAAATACTTTTTCATTTTTTTTTTCATTTGACATTACTAATTCAATTTGTATCGTTCAATATTGAATTCAATTAGGTTTATTCTCTTTGAGTTTCTCATAAATATCGAAAGAATACTCTTAATCTAAAATTGATTATCAATATGATTTTTGTAAGATAGGACAAAATACTTGGTTACCAGGGACAACCTTGTAGAAACGTCACAATTCTGATCTGTCTACCAACAAACACGAAATTCAACTTGTTTCATTTAAGCTTAAATAAATGTACCTATATCTGAAACATTTTTTACTTTATTGAGTCAAGTTTGAAATGTTACAATTGGTGTCTCGAGTCTCACCAAGACCAAATACTTTTTCATTTTTTTTTTCATTTGACATTACTAATTCAATTTGTATCGTTCAATATTGAATTCAATTAGGTTTATTCTCTTTGAGTTTCTCATAAATATCGAAAGGATACTCTTTATCAAAAATTGATTATCAATATGATTTTTGTAAGATAGGACAAAATACTTGGTTACCAGGGACAACCTTATAGAAACGTCACAATTCTGATCTGTCTACCAACAAACACGAAATCCAACTTGTTTCATTTAAGCTTAAATAAATGTACCTATATCTGAAATATTTTACACTTTATTGAGTCAAGTTTGAAATGCTACAATTGGTGTCTCGAGTCTCACCAAGACCAAATATATTTTCATATTTTTTTTTCATTTGACATTACTAATTTAATTTGTATCGTTCAATATTGAATTCAATTAGGTTTCTTCCCTTTGAGTTTCTCATAAATATCGAACGGATACTCTTTATCTAAAATTGATTATCAATATGATTTTCCTAAGAGAGGGCAAAATACTCGGTTACCAGTGACAACCTTGTAGAAACGTCACAATTCTGATTTGTCTACCTATAATGTCCTACAAACACTAAATCCAAGTTGTATCATTTAAGCATAAATAAATGTACTTTTATCTGAAATATTTTCTAGTTTATTGAGTCAAGTTTGAAATGTCACAATTGACTTTTTTTTGTGGAATTGAAGAACTTACATCTCGAGCCTCACCAAGACCACAAAATATTTTTTTGTTTTTTTTTTATTTGACATCACTAATTCAATTTGTATCGTTCAATATTGAATTCAATTGAGTTTCTTTTTTTGTTTCTTATTTCTTGTAAAAGAGTTCTGAAATATTTACCAGGTCGAAGAAAAAATCAACTCTACAACTCGAATGGATAGTGGCCATATCGCCCTTGAACGTTTGAGCACTCGCCTACGGCATTGTGCTCAATCTTCGTCCTTGTGCGATTTGGCCATCATATCTTCTCTTGTTGTACAAACCACTATTGACGGGGTGGATACTACAGGTAGATTCGTTTCTAAGGCATGTCTTTTCTTCCATTTTTCTTACGGACGTCGTAGCCCGAATCACACATTTGCTTGATTACTTACACATTATACCAAAAGCAACCAAATCGGAAACAGAAGTGGAATATTTTGGTCAATATCGTTGATCATTCATGTTCTGAAGTTTTTTTTAAGCCTGAACTTTCATTTCCTTCATAAACTTTTTCATTGTTCATAGAGATTAGTTGGTCAATGTCTGTGTAAAAATGATTTGAAGTGTTTTTGTTACGCCATATCCATCAATTTCGATATTTTCGTTCACTCGACCACAGCATTGGGTATGCTGTGACTTGACAATGTACGACAAAGTTTCCTTCTCTGAAGGGAAAAATAGGTGAAAATGGTGAAGAGTTATATCTGTCACTTTGACAAGAATCTTGAAAGAAAGATAATGAAGCTTCAGTAAAGAGTTGATGAAAAAAGTTTAGGCATTAAATTAATCTTCAAAACATCAATGATCTACTTTGACGAAATATTCCACTGATGTGATTATTGGGTAAATGTTTATATGTACTTTTTCAATATTTGGAGGATCATTTTTCATTGGTTCCAATAATGATAATATTTCATATCAGGAACTCTGCCGGTTCTACTGCTGATAGAAGGTTCATACCAGTTCAGACACTAGCGAAAAAGTGGCTAATTCAACTTTGTTCAGTACCTCCGGCTTTATAGTCCAGTACGTGGGTACCGAAAAGGGGTGTTCGAGTGCAAAAGGTGGGGTAGTAGCGATTTTTTAGTATGTTTTTGAGCTTGGGGTCCTCATGAAAAATCTAAGTTTTGGTAGAAAATTTTGTCTTCTTCAACTTTGTTTAGAACGTTTTTTGTCGTGAAAGCCACCGTTTTTGAGTTATTATCAAAAAACTAAATTTTTGTACCTAAAATCCAAGATGGCGGCTCGAGCGCATGCGCCTCGAGGTCGAAAACTTGGATTTTTCATTAGGGCCTCTAGCCTAACAACATATTGAAAAATCGCTACTACCCCACCTTTTGCATTCAAAAAACCCCTATGTACTGGACTATTACACCATTTGACTGAAGCAGACTACACAAGTAAGATGGAAACAAAGTTGCATTTGGACAAGCTATAATTTGATACAATAATGTGGTGCAAAACAACTTTTGATGTCTATGAATTAATTATTGATCATTGATTAATTCAATAGACGGCGGGAATGTGACGTCACACGCATCAGCCTGCTGGACAAACAAATCATATTTCCATAAATAACAATGGTAATTTAATGGGATTATAATTTCAGTTCTGAGATACAAAATTCATGAATATACCGTTGCCTATTTCAAATCATCAGTACTTAAATCTGCTATTCTAGTTGCTTGAATCCACAATTCACGTCTCCTAACAGCAAGAGGATTAAATTAATATTCTTTCTATTGTCGAAAATAGAAAGGAATCGATGGATTGAAACTTCACAATCACTCAAAATTGAGTTATCACCCAGAGAAAATATTTTGAAATATGACACAAATGCACAAAAAGACTCTTTAGATCTGTTTGTTTGTCCAGCAGGCTGGATTTACAACTGTCAGTTTTACTGTCGTCTGGCAGATATGCCCGCGGTCTATTCAAGTTGGATCCTTTGCAACGAAGCTGTCACTATCATTATCGCAAATATCCGACTCTTCTTCATTGTATGAATATTTTTTATTCGACTTCCATAACACATATCCAACTTGTATTGGAGTTGAGCTTCCTTCGAACTACGTGAAAAATAAAAATAGCGTTGTATGATTTTTTGCAATATTTATGAACTAAATTTTTTTTCTCACAAATAATCTTTTTTAAACTCTACCAATAAACAAAATTTTTTAACTTGAAATAAACGTTCTGTTATTTCTTTTTAAGAATAATGAAATGAGACTCTTTAAAGTCGTATACTATTTGGGCCGTTCGTGGATAACC
Source organism: Zygogramma bicolorata (assembly GCA_032362365.1). NCBI lineage: Eukaryota > Metazoa > Arthropoda > Insecta > Coleoptera > Chrysomelidae > Zygogramma > Zygogramma bicolorata. The sequence continues at coordinate 2,699,457 of JAVJAQ010003898.1, forward strand.
CCATATATCGACACATGCGCAATGGCTTAAAAAGTCAAAAAGCTGGCACTGTCAATATCCTCGTCTAACGAGTGCCGTTTCGCGATAACGCTCTTCAACTTTATCTTTGATACCTATCTTTTTAACGGCTAGCAACCCTCACTTGCGGCCACTTCTTTACAGGCAGCGGTATATCATCATATTAAAAAAAAAGTTAACTTGAAATAAGAAACATGAATATACTTTGAACGTGAAAGTATTTCCTGTTTACACTTGGATGGAATGGGCATCAGCAACCACAGCTGTTAAAATTTTCTATATGCATTGCTAAGATGTGAATGATATTTCATTTAAATATAATCGGGCTGTTCAAAAGGTAGAATTCAAGGACGCGTGAACAGTAAATGCCTGCATAGCCACGCCTTCTAAACTGAAATAAATGAAGAACTGTTTACACTGTACTGTACTCATTTGTGCTTTGTATTTACGTGTGTTACGTTAATTAAATAATGATGGAAACACTCTTTCACCTCCAAGAAGAAGATCAAAAAAAAGACATTTAACTGTAGAGGAAGAAGGTGTAATAATGAACACTTATAAAAAAGCATCCCAAGAGTAAAGAGTTGATGGGAGGATTGGGAGGACGACGCGGCGACGTTTCTGTTGAATGGTGTAAACCGGTCTTGTAACATTGGGGAGAGGAACATTCAAAGAGTGCGTGCCGTTCACGTGATCATTCTATCTTTTCAGCGGCTGCGGCTACTTTATATAGTAGTGATTTTAGGGTCACTGGATCTAGTAAGCTTCGCTCGAAGCTTACTAGATCCAGTGACCCTAAGTGATTTTGCTGTGAGATCTTGTACTAATATGACATTATTCAGCCTTCTTGTCATCCGAAATGTTGCGACCAATTATTTTTTTAGCGGTCTCTTTCAGATTTGGTTAATTGTCTCATTTAATAACGAGTTACCCGCTGATGAGCTGAACAAATATTTGTTCAACTTCGCTAGGATGAATCTTTACTTTCACGTTTTTCATTTCACCGGAATAAATGACTGAATCCACAAAGTTTGTTGACACATGATGAGAACCGTTTACAGTGCGTGAGTCTGGTTGGGTGAGATTGGATGTTGCTCTTCTGGTTTCACTACCTTGACCTTATTACCTTGACCTACGTGGCCTATAAGATGAATGGATTATCGGATATGTGTAACGCTGTCGTTGTTGATTGAGGCAATAAAGATTATACGTGAATTTCTGAATTTATATCTAGAGTGTGCAGAGGTATAATATAAAGAGAATAGAAGGAATGCATCCGAAAATGTTAACAAAATTTTGAGGGGACTATGCTTATAATAGGAAAGCCCAAGCGGTGATTTCGGGATTTTCTAAAGCGCGGCAGATTAATATACAGGGGGATACCTTGTACCCGGTTAAGTACTTCCACCATATATGAGCCCTATATATATGACCGCCCCTCAAGGATAAAGGACCGGATTAGTAAAAAAAAATTGATCATCTGAAATTCTCGAGCGCGTCGGATTAAGATAGGGTGGGTTAGTTACATCCTGAAATGTGCATATTCCACTAATCTGACAATTCGAGAGTGATCTAAAGAAGGAGGAGGGCTACAAAGTTGTAAAAAAAACGTCATCTCGACATTCTCGAGCGTGGCTAATTTTATTTTTTTTTTTTGATGGAAATAATTCAAGAATTGCAGAAAATATATAATCTGAAGATTTCCACAAGCCGAAATAATAAAAATTCATCGATAAAGTTTAATGCGTGCAGCTACGTGGTGCCTACGCCTACATTTCCCTCTCCACGTTTCTATTTCCTCGCACTCTTTCTCTATCTATTGCTCTCCCACTCCGTCCCCACTCTGGTTTCTGTTGCCACGATGCCATGCCAGTTGATCAAACAGACTCGTTGGAGACATGATATTGTTTAAAACGAATATCCTTCGTTTTAAAATTTTAAAAATTCAATAGCTTATAATTATTTTCTTATAAATGCAAGTATTCTACTAAAAAATAACATACACTTTTTTTTACTTGCATGCTTCTTCCTGAGATTTTCAATTACTTATTAAGTTCAATGATATGAAGAAATTAAAAAAAAAATATTCAAATTGGCAGAATAGGCGAATCCCTCCAGATAATTGTCAGATTATGAGACTGCAACGTCTAGTGCGAAAAGATGAACCATATATATCTTAATCTGACGCGCTAGTGTATTTCAAAATGACGTTTTTTCTCACATTCTAATAACGGTCGCGAGTCTGTGTCACATCGAAACCGTCAGATTATTATATAAGAGCTTTTTTAGGTTCACTAACATCCCCTCAGAAAATTTGACGCGCTCGAGAAAAACATTTTTTTTTCATTTTCAATCCTTACGTACCCCCACAATGGAAACAATCAGATCAACATACGTACATTTTTTTAAATATGTAGGACATAGATGATATCAATATCTGACGCGCCTGAATATGTCCATGCAACAGTTTTTTTACATTTTTGAAAGTCTATAGCCGCTCCCCCCACCGATGAAAAGGTATACATTACATAATTTTTTTTTCTTTTTATCATCTAAGCTTCGCAAGCCAATAGGTCTATGACGCTCGAGTAAATCCCGATTTAGCATCGTGGGCTCTCCTACTATTAGAAGAAAAAATGTCAGACTTGAAAATGATTGTCGCTACTTCAATATGGGGTATAGTACTATCAGTATAGAACTCTTGTCTATGTATAGTATTTTCCTTGGGTCCCTACTTTTCTATATCGAATCATATAACAGTTTACATCGTCTAATCAGCTTCCAAGTTCGTTCGGTGTCATATAGTCCAAGAGACGGAATAGAGGTTGACCTTCACCCATCTGTTCACCGGATGAAACATACTTTTTAGAGTTTCATAAATAGACGAATAAGCCTATAATGGCTTGCCTATCAAGATGTGACCCAGACTATATGCAGTGAGATTCAAAAATTTGTCACAGAATTTTATTCTTCATAAAAATTGATGTATTGCAGAATTCTTGAATATAAAATTTCAAATTTCTGAACAGTGTACAGGGGAGAACGAACAATAGGAATTTTGATCAGGTGTAAAGCACATCTCATTTTTGACATAATCAAATGGTTCACTCAAAGTAGTTGTTTGGAATCGAGATCAATATTCAAATTTGGAATCACATCCAGGTTAGTTTATACTATGAGGCGCCGTTTGGGTCAAAAGTGTTTTTGCAAATATATTTTATGATGTTTTTTTTTTAATTCCTCATAACGGAACCCTGTTCTGCCTGGAAGCTGTATATTGAATAAATAAATAAATAAATGAAATTTCATGTCAATATATTTATTAACTTTGGCAATATTTTTATTTTGTATTTATTCGATCTATTTTACGTCGTCAAGAGATGGCGCACTGGCGGCATTTTGTTCACGGTCGAGTATATGGCAACATGGCGAAGTCATTATTCATAAAATAATATATGTCGACTCAGGCAGTTGTCATGTCAATAAAAGTTCAAATGTCGAGGGAGTTGGCGTTGTGGTTTCGCGTCCGCCTGTGGGTCGAAAGGTCCCAGGATCCTTTACAAAAAAACTAATTTCGCGATTTGACAAGTACCTGGAGTGCCTAATTTGAACTATTAATATTATGAACAATGAGATGACAACGTCCTGTGTCACTGCCATCTATTAGCCACTCTATGTACTAACGACTTCCCCATGTTGCCATGTATTCGACCGTGACAAAATACCACCGGTGCGCCATCTCTTGACGACGTGAAATAGATCGAGTTTATAAATATATGGGAATCTCATTTTTATATATTTGTGACTCCAATACTCAATACGTAAATATATTATGTTCGGTAGAAAATGAATATATCGGAACACAAAATAAAAATATTGCTAAAGTTAATGAATATATTGACATGAAATTACATATATTTGCAAAAACACTTTTGACCCAAACGGCGCCTCATAGTTTACTCATAGTTTGATCAAAATTATATTTTTTGTTTTCCCCTGTACACTGTTCGGAAATTTGAAATTTTAACTACACCTGTGCAAGTATTCTGCAATACACCAAGTTTTATGAAGAATTAAATTTTCTGACGAATCGATAATAAAAGAATTTTCCATAAGTTGAAAAATTTTGAATCTCACTGTATACAGTCTAGACCACATTTTGATAGGCAAGTCATTATAGGTGTAATCGTCTATTTATGAAACCCTATAAAAAGAATGTTTCATCCGGTAAACAGATGGGTGGAGGTCGACCCATAGAGAATTATTTGTCTATGGGTCGACCTCTTTTCCGTCTCTTGGACTAATACAACGTGTTTTTAATGCGGTTCCGCTTGTTAGGTGTATCTTCATGTGTAGTGAATCAGGCAGTAGGAGAATCATTTGTTTGATGTCTGCATAAGAAATAAGAAATCAAATGTTCTGAAGTCTGAAGGAGGATTCTGTGACAGAAGTCGCAGAGGTAATGATCATCCGATGTTTATCCTAAAATATTCAATCATTCAGGGGTGCTTTTCTTGAAACTTCCAAAAATATCCAATCTCCATATATTATAAAATTACAACTGTGCACTAAAAGGTATAGCAAGACATGATAATTTGAACATAGGCGTTTTATGCGGAGAATCAATAATAGACCTCCCAGAATGTGGATGTTTAACACATCAAAATTCAGTTACATGACGACAGTATATGAAAGTTACAATTTTGATATACAAACGTGAATAAATAGTGGAATGCAAGTTGCATCAATAACTAAAAGTTCAATTCGAGCAGCAAGTACATTCCGAATGGTTAATTGATCCAGAGTACAGACCGAAACAGTCGGAAAGGAGATAGATGATTCAATGGGGCCAACAGAAATAGTCCTGATACGAACTATCGATGTATGATTCTTCTTGCACTTCCATAACTATAAGAAATATTTTGAGCAAGTGATTTTTGGTTGTTTCTTCACCATACACAAATCTTCTATGAAAGAAGTAAAATTTATTTAGCAAAAACTCTCCGTTGATATGTGTAAATTCATAACAGATTAGCTCAAAATCGACTTGGATTGTGTTGTATGAGTATCTATTGAAAAAGTTCTATAATTTATTCATGTGCCCACTAATGAGCTCAAGGGATATTTTTCTCCGAAAGAAACAAGCTTTTCTGGATTTTAGAACGAAATGTTATCCCGTTGAATGTTTTTTTTTACTAATATTTATCTATGTAGAAATATCCTATTAATGACATCTGTTTGATTCTATTTCCGAGTGCTTGTTATACAAATTGGACAAGAAAAAAGGACTTGTATGTGATTCAGCGCCCGTCGCGCCCTATAGGCAGGGGAGTAGCAGTTGTAGGTAGACTTTCTTTCTTTTTGTGGATGATGATTTAAAAGTCAATGAATGATTCACACTTATCAACAGAGAGTGCTGAATATTTGATGTTACTTCTCACACAGAAGTTTTGAATCTTTTTGCATTGAATTGGAGAAGAAAAAGACAAATATCACTTCCTCAAAAATTTCTTCTTTCCGCAAAAATGTTGATGTTTTTTTGAAATCAGAAATGATTGAAAAAATGATTTCAACTTGATTGTTCATTATTCGATCCAATCGACATGTGGAAGACCTATGACCGATGTGATTCATTTCAATAATTTCAATTTTGCATTTTTTTTTTTAATCGTTAGTTGGGGGTACGCCTATAATGATTTAGCTAAGCCATCAACACGTCATTCTGAATACTGTACTTTCGAAATGAACGTTCTCATTTTCCCAAGATTTACTTCCAGATGAAGCACTCACAACAAAAATTACGACATGTATCGACACGGGTATTTTGACAGTTTTCATCAAACAATATCTGTTTTTCAATGGAAACTAATTTCAAAATGTATATAAATGAAATTTTATGTTATTTGCAGTGTCGTATTTGTTCACAACACTTTCTACTTACCGAATGTTTGCTTACTCACCCCAGCCATCAAGAAGTTCTTTCTCGATGATCTCATCATTAATTTTTTATCATTAATCAAACTTTCCCAAGTTCCATTAACAAAGTTTCTTCACGACGTTCGAGCGCTAGGATTGATTATGAAATGTTTTTCTACACCTTTCTTCAACCAATTTAGTTCTTGTTGTATCAATTTGTATCCGCTTGTTTGTTCAAAGTGAGTTAGTCGAAAGATCTTTTCCGATAATATCATCATTTTATCAAGAGCAGAGGTTGGGGTTCACATTGTGAATTTCACCATTTGGAAAAATAGTTATGTATGTACGTAAGTTAGGTACAAGTAGAGGTTTTTGCGCTGATGGTGAAGATATTGCAAACCCGAGAATTTCTGGCATCCATTTCTGATCAATCTGAATACGGTTTCGATCATGGTGCTGCTCACACACTTAGTTGGGTGGTGATTTTTTACCACTTCGCTCATTAACTCGCTTACTTTTTGGAGTCATTGCCAAGGGCCGATATAGGTGCACCTTTAGTTGTGCAGATTTTGTTTATTTTTCATTCAAATATTCGTTCAGTCTTTCGACCATGTTGTCAAGTTTCAAATCTGCCTATATTTGGAGGGTGATCATATTTTCAGAGAACGTTCTTCATATAAATCATCTTCCATTCTCTCTCCCCTCTCAATTTTTTCTTTGGTATGAAACTTTAAAACTCAAAAGTTGGTCGATATTTATTCCGTTACCATATTACCTTTTATTCTGATCGACACCTTCCGAAAAATAATGAAAATGTATGGTTCAATGTATGTTCCTTCTGCTTCGGAGATCTCGTGGGTAGTCCGATGCTGGCAAAACATACAGTGTGGTCCAACGAAAACTTAACACCTCTATGTTCCGGCTTTAACATGAAAATGTGGAAAATCGCTCGGACCCGTCAATTTCTAATACAAGGGGGAACAACTTTTCCGCTGTTTTCATCCCCGTAACTTCAACCCCCTAACGGGGGTGAGCACAACCCCTTGATTTTGAATAGGGATGAGGGGTGTTGAGATACCTCATTTTGACGATCTTATCGTGTACTATCTGACCGTAAAATTTCACTTCAGAATATCCATCGATAATGAAATAACAGCGAAAATAGTGAAAGAGGCAATATGGAATTTATCTCGAGAATATTATTCGTATCCGACGCATTTCAAAGGTATTGAGTGGTTAATTTTTTGTCCAAAAAAGTAGACGGACCTTGTTTTTGTACCTTAGTCTATCGTGAATTGTTAAGAACGGTACAAGTGTGTCCAAGCGATTGTAAATTTGTAGTGGAATTAAAATGGTGTATTCCGTAGAAGAAAGGGTGGAAATGATAAAATTATTTTTCCGAAATAACGACTCTGCGCGCACAACAGCGGCTTTATTTAACGAACGACATCCTGGAAAAAATGTATCCGCTGCTTACGTTGTGCAACTGGTTGCCAAATTTGACGCTACTGGGTCAGTTGGAAACAAAAAGAGGGTGCATGAAAGAGACAAAGCGAGGGACGTGGCTGTCTTAGGTCATATAGCAATGGATCCGACCGTTAGTACTAGGAAATTGTCCGAGGTATCTGGTGTTTCACGCACAACAATCATGAGAATCCTGAAACAACATAAATTCCATCCGTATAAGATACGATTGGTTCAGGAACTGAATGAGGATGATCCAGATCGCCGACTCCAGTTCTGTGAAGTGATCAGTGAAATAATTAACGGCAATCAAAACTACATGTTCGATATCTGTTTTTCGGACGAGTGTTCATTTTACCTTAACGGCATTGTAAACCGGCATAACTGTCGGTATTGGTCAGATGAAAATCCACGATTATTTCGTGAGGTGTATACACAGCGGGCGGGTATTTATGGAAATCACATAATCGGCCCTTTTTTTCTACCCGGTAATCTCACAGGCCAAATGTATCTCGATCTATTGGAGAACGCTATTTATCCAGCCCTCGTGCAAGTATTGGAGAATGCAGAAGACCATCAAACGATCATTTTCCAACAAGATGGCGCACCACCTCACTTTGTTCAACCGGTGCGTCAGTTTTTAGATGACAATTTTCCTCACGCCTGGATTGGAAGAAGGGGACATATTGAGTGGCCACCCAGATCACCTGATCTGGCTCCACTGGACTTTTTTCTATGGGGTCACCTGAAATCCAAGATTTACGCTACCCAGCCTGAGTCACTGGATGATTTGCGAACTCGGATCATTAATGAATGCCGTCAAATTACACCAGACATCTTGAGTAATGTACGTGAACGTTTTCAGCAAAACTTATATTACTGCATGGAAGTGGATGGTGCCCATTTCGAACATTTAATAAAGTAATCACAAAAGTACGTACTCTTCCACTATTTTACCTGTCATGTCGTTATCGATGGATATTTTGGAGCGAAATTTTACGGTCAGATAGTACACGATAAGATCTTCAAAATGAGGTATCTCAACACCCCTCATCCCTATTCAAAATCAAGGGGTTGTGCTCACCCCCGTTAGGGGGTTGAAGTCACGGGGATGAAAACAGCGGAAAAGTTGTTCCCCCTCGAATCAGAAATTGACGGGTTCGAGCGATTTTCCACATTTTCATGTTAACGCCGGAAAATCGAGGTGTTAAGTTTTCGTTGGACCACACTGTATGTGTGCCTACGTGAAAGCGGTAAATATACATATTAAATTTATTACTCCCCATTACCTACCAAAACTATTTCAGGATATTTTTATTTGAATCTTTATGTTCTACCTGAAAGATAAACATTTTGTAGTAAAATATTCGTGTTGATATTCGAATCTTGTCCGTTTCATATTTATCGAAAGAAACTCCTCTCCTACACGATTGATGATCATTCTGTATAAAAAACAGCGCGTTATGTTTATTTCTCATTTTATTTATTTTGTGGAATCGGTCTCAAAATAGTTACTCTCTACCAGGGGCGATCATATATCTTAATTCAGGGGAGGGGGCATTTTGTACAATTAATATTAGCCATCAATTTCAATGCAGACACAAAACGAGGAATGGGATATTTTATATATTGAGAATAAAAAAACAACTCGAATGAAATGAAATTATTTATAATAACTAATTTTCTACCTGACGAACTCTGTTTCGTCTCACGTCTCACCCCACTTTTAGCGAAACGCGAAACGTTCTATTATATTGCCTTTGGTCAATAACAATGTCATTGTCTAGGTCATTGTGGAGTATTAGTGGAAGGCCACTTAACTGTTTTACACCCATATTGGACCTCACCCAACTCTTAAGTCGTCTCAGTCTTGAAAAACTCCTCTCTTCAGATGCAACACTAATGAAAGAGTACATAGTATTTTTCAAATTTCGTGAATGAATCGGATACATCATTTCATCACATTGTTTGAGAGCATTCAGTCCACAAAGTTGCAATTTGATGAGATCGTAAGTATATGCGACCTAGCTTTACTGGAAGATTCTATTTCATCCCATTCAGAAATCAAATTCAAAGTTTGCAAAATTATTTCATTCGATGCTTTAAACTGCAGAACGGATTCATGCCGTTCTACCCATCGCGTTTCACACAATCCAGACAGTTGATCCCCCAATGTTTGTTTGAGGCTTTGAAAAAATATATTATTTCCTTCATTACCCCTACTCACACTTTGGACGTTTGATGATTTCGACAAATTCAAATTTAAAGCATTATTGAAACATGGACTCGTACAGCTTTTGAGCTTCTTGGACGGCTCCTTGTTGTTTTGATGTTATCACACTGCAACCGTTTGTACAAACTCCTACACAATTTTCCAATGGTAAACGAAATTTCTGAACTTGTTTTATAACTGATTTTTCTAAAATAGAACCGTTCAAAACTGGTTCCAACGTATCGGGACTCAGCTCATAGTTTTCAGAATGAAAATAGAAAATTATTCTTTACAAAACAAAATATTGACTAAACGGAATATTCCAAATATTAATTGCAAAATTTCGTATATTCGCATCGTCTTTTCAATATATTACGTTTCCACCCCCTTTCACTTTTCTCTGAATCATAAAACCATATTTCAGCATTTCTTTTGCTTAGCCGAATCGTTTCGAATTATTTTGCCCGAGTTTTATGATGAGAAATGGTTATAATTCAGAAAAAACTGTCGAGGAAGGTGAAGTGAGTTGTAAAGGGCACGTATCGAATGAAAATGCATGAGGTTCCATCGATTTTTTTTTGGGCAAAAAAAAGACAAGAAAGTCTATAACTTCCCAAAAAAGGGAAAGTGTATTGGTGACTTCGGATTCGTGTTCATCGGCACAAAATACGTAAATTGGTAAAAAATTGTTTCAATACTAGGTGATGTAGTTGAAATAACTACAGAAAAAACGCTACAATCGCTATTGTTTCCCAGCACTTTTCAACGGAAATTGTTTCTCATAGAAAAAGAAATAAGTGACGAGAGATTCGCCCAAAAATAATTGATTTTCATCAGGTTTCGACCAATTTAATTCAAGATATTCGCAACACGATTATTTTTGTTAAAACTTATAAAAGGCGAGTTTACAACTTGCACGCATGAGTAACACTGTTTGGAGGTATACAGTGTCTTCCACCAAACTCGAAATCTGAATTCTACATGAAGTACCCCGCAACACATAACTTTATTTGGACTTTATCATTTTTTGTCTATTTTTATTTTGAAGCTCGTCACGTAGCGACTTTAATAACCAAATACCGAGAGTGAACTATGAAAATTTGAAAAAAGTTCGAATATTCCTCAAATGAATCCGGATTCGTAGCAGGAATAAGTTTTCATGTACCAAATCTGCAAAACTGTGGTGGATTCCAAGTCTTATATCGATAATGGCCTACGGGCATTAAACAAACTACCAGCTTAGTTGAGGAGTTCTGGCTCAATTTTCAAGAAAAAAACTAAAAGATCACCTAGTTGAAAAATACCTTCATTCTAGCGAAAAATGAGGAATTCTCTTCCTAACAAAAATCATGTATTTTTCATAGAAGAAATACGAGAAGCTGCATATGAAACTCACCATTTCAACCTTGTCCTTAAAAAAAGTATTTCAGAATGGTAAATGAAATAAAGAAATTGAAAATTTAATTGGTGAGTAGTGACACTATAATTTTTTTTCTTGTTGGGAGCAAACTTAATACTTACCTCAACCCGAAAATATATACCATAGAAAAGTGAAAGTAACCACGTGATTCTTGGACTGACCTGTTTTCATTAGTCTGCGAGCAAACATTAATCCCTCAAAACCCAATTCATCATGAATAACCAATTGGCGACAATGAAAAGTTGAATTATCTCTATAATTACTGTGAAAGTTGTTGGATTGGCAATATAAAAAATGGATGGAATAAGATGCACGTCACACATTATAACCTTATATTTCACAGTGAGCCCACGTACTATAATAAAATGTAAGTTTTTGTATTTTCATTAGTGTGTATCGCTGAAATCCCATTTTTCTCAGTGGATCAGGTTGTTTATCATCCGAAATCTTCGGATTCGGGAGTTGGGACACCGAACATCAAAGGAACCGCCGTTACTGTCGCTTCTCTATGGTAGATATTCTCGTTCCCAACTCTGATCTGCGGTTTGTAGGCGTTGTTACCAACATGTGAATTAGAAACAAATCTCACTGAAATTCAAAACCCAACATTTGAAAAGTTTATAATTGTATTAGTTTCGCAATGAATTAAAACTCATGAATGAAATGCATTTTATTATATTCAAACTTGCATTCGCCGTAATAACAAAATATCAGTAGAATTCCCTATTTGTTCAAATCTCAAATACATTTTGATACAAAGGTTGAAATATTGTTGTTTGTTGAGTTTGATGATTTTAAATGATTGTAGACTGTATAATGCTGATTGTATAATGGAAAAGAATAGTATATTATGCAACGATCATGATTATGGTAATTTAATACACGAGCATTTACCGGGATACGAAACGAGATGAAGGTGAGTTTCGTATGATTATGCGAGTGTATTAATAACCATTACATAAGAGTTGCATACGATTTTTTTTTATACACCGATATTTTGATATAGATGTTTTATTACGATACAGATTTTTAATCCGTTTAATAATGGATCTCATTTTGAAAAAGATTATGGGCGTATTACTATAGTGCGGTTGTAGAAAATAGTAAATTAGGCAACGATCATGTAACGATGCTTATTAATACATGTAACAGTGATACGAAACGAGCCGAACGTGAGTTTTGTATGGTTTATGCTAGTGTTTTAATAACTATTACATGACAGTTGCATACGCTACTTTTTCTACACCCGATAAATGGCGAATAACTATAAATATTGTATTTATATTTGTATTCACTGCTCTGGGAGTGGAAGGAATATTAACATTCATTTCATTATTGCTAGAATCTGAATAGAGTTCAATATTTCAATGTAGCCTTCCGCCACTGAATTGGATTTCCGATTGGCTGAGTATCGTAATGAAAAAACTGTATCATAATTAGCTCATTATGATACAGGTTTTTTCATTACGATATAGATTTTCAATCCGCGTCATAATGGATCTCATTATGAAACGGGTTATGGGCATATAAGTGTATTTATTTATGAATAATACATAATGTAGGTATTATACTTATGGTTCCTTCAGTATAATGACATATATTATTCATTTAGTGTATAATGGCGAGGGTTTAATAGTAATAGTCTTTATTATCTTTTGTAATCCTATCATAAAATTTCTCGAATTGAATAATACCATGGAAACGATTTAACCAAACTCCAAAGTGTCAGTGTCAAGCGCGTAGGTAGTGTTTGTATTTGTGTTGAGATTAATGAAACTGAAGAATCATTTATTTATGATAAATAAATTAGTCGTAAATAAAGTAGAGTATACTACTCGCAATAATGACTATTATTCTATTATATAGCTATCATTATTGGCTCGTGGTATAATCTACTATTATCCACGACTATTGTAAAATGTACCCATTACACGTCCGTTTGCTCGATCTCAATGAAATCCATTATTCACTAGTGAATAATGAGTCATTATTCACTACTATCAAATATTTCCAGTTGACTATTATATTATATTGTTCAGCTACAAACAGTCGGTTTTTGAAATTTCATCGTGTAAACCATCAAATATTTTCAGTTCAGTTCTCTACCTTTATATTTAAAAAAAGAAGGCAAGGAGCATCTACTCTGAGCTACCAGCGACTGAATGTGCGTGTCATATCGAAATAGCTTTTGAATCCAAACAAATTTGACTCAAACCTGTCAACATTATTGTATTAAAAATTTTGTTAGAATAAAATAATAGTGTTTTTAAAAATATGTATGCAATGTAACAAAATATTCCAACAAAAAAAATTTTAACAAAAACTTTTATTAGTCGTCGATAAAGTATAGTATTTCACTCTCTCAGTGATTTAGGCCACTTTCCTGTGGCTCGTGGCCGTAAACTTCATTTCGTGAATAATAGCCATCATTATACGCTATTTGAATAATATATTATATTGTAGAACGGGTGTAGAAAAAGTATTTTATTTTTCGATTCAATTTATTCCGCTTTCCTTTGCAGTTATTCGACACGCTCCGCAAAGACCGTCCCGCCGACCTGCACAAGGTGCTGCCGATAGAGGGCGACATCACGCAGCCCGAGCTGGCGATCAGCGCAGCGGACAGGGCGACGCTCGAGCGCACCGTCAACGTCGTATTCCACAGCGCCGCCACCGTCAAGTTCGACGAGAAGCTCAAGCTTTCGGTCACCATCAACATGCTCGGCACGCAGCGGCTGGTCGAGCTGTGCAAACGCATGGACCATCTGGAGGCGCTGGTAAGGAAGGCTATGGTGGTTTCATATTGTTACGATATGTCCTTGGAAAATCTTACTTCTGACACCACTGTTACGATTTATCCTTGGGTTCGCCGATTAAAACACCAAACAAAACTAATCTTCTTTCATTATAACTCTCTATCACAATACAACACAATCACTTGAATCGCTCCTATAACTTTCCAATTCTCGGTACTAAACTCTCTGTACCTAAAATACTCTCTAATACAAACTCTCTGTTATACAAATTCTACACGTCGACTACTTGCACTTAGCAATAACAAAACTCTCTCCACTTAGCTCCAATAAACTTGCTCCACTTAGCTCTGAATACGAACTTCCGAATAACTAACTCTTCGAATAACTCCGCCGCGATATCCCGATGCTTATATATACCTGCGTACCTATCGAGAATCTTCGAGAGAAGCCCCGATGACGTGCCTCAAATTCTCCAGGCGGCAATCAACGGGTTTCTGGAAAATGACGTTCGCTACGACGCGATCCCTCATCTGCGTTTACGATCTCGTCAGGACCGGCGTTAGGACGTAACAATTTTGTGATCACGGCGACGGCGTATTAGGATCACTGTAAAAATAAAAAATATATCCATTGACACATTTTAATCTGTCAATACGCCATTGACAGATTATATTCTGTCATTTACAGATTTTAATCTGTCACTACAGATTTTAATCTGGCATTGACATATTATAATCTGTCATTGACAGATTTTAATCTGGCATTGACAAATTATAATCTGTCATTGACAGATTTTAATCTGGCATTGACAAATTATGATCTGTCATTGATAGATTTTAATCTGGCATTGACAAATTATAATCTCTGTCATTGACAGATTGTAATCTGGCATTGACAAATTATAATCTGTCATTGTCAGATTTTAATCTGGCATTTACAAATTATAATCTGGCATTGACAGATTTTAATCTGGCATTGACAATCATATTGGCATTGGCATATTTTGATCTGGCAGTGACAGATTTTAATCTGGCATTGAAAGAAAAAATCTTCATGAAAACCTCCCCCAATTTGTTGTTCCAATTAGTTTTTATATTCTACATAGTTTTGAATATTGTTCAGATTTGTTTTATTCAGAGGGTAGGTTAGTATTTAAAGTGTGGATACTGTTTTGTTTGGTGAGGTTAAGCTAGACTAATTACTCCATTTGTGATCATGTTCATCGCTGCGGAATAACCGTGGATTAATAGGACGTTTGTTATGATTTTGCGTGGATTCTAAGCGTATTGACTCCTAAACAAAAATGTTATTCGAAACAAAAAGTCTGAGATTAGTACCTTTAATAGGATCAGGATGTTATTATTTCTTAATGAACAAAATATTGTATTTTATGAATAAAATGAACTTTATACAATTTCATTTAAACGAAAACACTAGAGATTGGAAGGTAGTACTTCAAGGTACTATACAAACATCGATATGGATTGAATAGCGATTTAGTCTGGTAATGAAATACAACTTCACTGAGATAAACAATTCAGTTCATCCAATTCTACTTTAATTATGTTGATTTCCCATATCATTATTTTCAGGTCTATTATCTGGTGAATCTTTTGAATAACTATCAATATTGAATATTGCAATGGTTATTGAAAATAATCGACAACTGTTATAGAAGAATATGAATATACACCATAAAGATTTCTGAAATATCTTCGAGTAACATTATCTACTGAAACATTTTGATTTGTACCAAAATTGCATTATTGGTCTCATTCTCGAATATTTTTCAATAATCTTATGATATTCAAGAATCAATAGGCCACCGCAGAATAGACCTGATTGGGAATCTACCAATCGCCTCTCAGCCAAACAATGTAATTGGGTGCTCGGTATAGTTTCTGGAAATCATAATCAAATACCAATGAATATAAATAGCATAAATGACATGAAAATCACAGATTCTACTGCTTTCAACCCCTTTTCATGGAGTGAAATTTTTACAGCATTTGCAGCAAAATCTCTACAGAACATGCGCACTCGCATTTTACTGCACTTGCAGTAAGAATTCTACTGCTCCATGAAAAGGATCCTTAATACGCCGTCGTAGATTTTGACACATTATGTCTAATCAAGGCATTCTTCATTGGCTTCTCGACTGCAGCGCCAACGTGGTTGAAAATCTAAACTGAGCTATGGGCCATTCTCATATGATGCGACATATTTTTGAAAATTTTCAGCCATTCATGCCTTCCTTTTATCTACAAACTTGTTGTCAACTTTAATTGATTCTACAGCTTTGGGGAACACACAAAAATATTATTTATAGTACACTGAATAATGATACCAATGGCCCATAGCCTTGTTATAGGGAGTGTTACCAGAGGGCGTAAAGCTTTTGAACAGAAACCATAGGATAGAATAGTTTGACAATGTGAAAATGATTTAAGGCGTTTATGTTACGCTATCTACAGTACAAACTTGATATGAAATGTTCCTTCTCTGCAGCATTTCTGCAGGGTAAAATAGCTGCAGATTCCTGTTTCGTCAGTTTGACTTGACTGAAATGTTGAAAGAAAGCTAATGAAGCTTCAGAATAGTTCACAGTGTAATTTTATGAAGGAAATGAAAGTTTAGGAATTGAATATGATAAAAATATAAATAATCTACTCTGACCAAAAATTCCTCTTTTGTGTCTGAATGTATTGCCATTTTCTGGCATTATGAATAAGCGATAAAGAAAATTCGTTATTATAGCTACGACGTCCGCAACAAAAATCTATGGTATTAATGACTTCATTTTCAATTTCAATTGAGTAAATATATAAGCCAATCCATAAATTACTCTTTTTTACATTTTGACAAAAATGATTAGTCCACTGAAAAAAGTATAACAAATATTCAAGAAATACAAACTGATGAGAAACAAAAATTCAAAAGGATATATTGGCACATATCATGAGTAGGACTGATGAAACGTTCAATGAATGATGATATGTTGACGCCTTATTTGCTCGTTGTTAGATTAAAACTCTTTTTCAAACTATGACAGGAAGTGGGATAGTAATACCTTACACTAACAACTAACCACGAAACCGGCCTGCATTAATCAAAAATCAATATTATAATCTCGTCCCAATAATTGAAAATCAATTACACCACTTTTGTATCACTAGGAGCATAAGCTGGAATTTCTTTCGGACAACCCTGCAATGGCACCAGTAGGATATAATTTAACGCCTTTCGTGGTATTTGCCAGGGAAGTAGGTTCATTCTGACAGGTGTCAGTCCACCAATCTACTGTGTAGGTATTGTTGAGACTGGCCTAAACCAATTGTAGAATTGTAATTCGAGCGACCAGTAACGTCACCCAAAAATGTAATCATCAAAAAGTACTGAAATTGGTGTCTTTTTATGTGACTTTTGTACCTGTATATTGATCAAATTTTAATGTGTATATAATAATAACCTAAAATATTCTCAAAAAATTCGATTTTTTTACTATTGGGGTCCCTAAGCTCAATTTTCTTTTGTTATCAGGACATTCTTCAGTTTTAATACGAATGTCGGTATAGGGGTCTGCTACAAAAAAGATGAATCTTTGCAGAATAAAATTATGGAATGCATCATATTCATGCGCCCGTCACGAACCGATATAATCGGTCTTTTCACACTTTTGTAGTTGGTGGAAGACGCCACACAGGTCATTTCTATGAAGTTTCTGGAATGCCTTTCAAACCTCTTGGAGTTATTGCGCTTTGCTGTGGTTCATTCGCCATTTTTTTAAATTTTTCAAGAACACGTGTGCTTTATTGGGGATATTAATTTTATTACAAGTTCTCAATAGGTTCTTGTTCTTCGCTAACGATTGAACAAATTTCAGGTGCACGTTTCGACAGCTTACTGCAACTGCGATAGGTACGAAGTTAAAGAAACAGTTTATCCGCCCTCCATAGGTCCTGATCAAGTGACCGCTCTGGTGGAGACGTTGAACGAAGACCTGGTGGATTCTTTGACGACGAAACTCATAGGAAACAGACCTAATACGTACACATTCACGAAAGCCTTGGCGGAATGTTGGCTGAAAGAGAACAGAGAAAACCTGCCTCTCGTCATAGTCAGGCCCAGCATAGTTTTGAGCAGTATCCACGAACCTCTTCAGGGATGGGTCGATAATTGGAACGGCCCAACTGGTGAGTAGAGAAGCCGATTTATTTTCAGCCTCGTAATATTAGGTGTCTTGGAAGGTTTCAGTATCGTCAGAAGAAAGAGCATTCTTGCATTCAAAAATACGAGTCTGTTGAATTAGGAAATGGTAGTTCACCTAACAAGTGCGGAAAGTGATACTTTTCCGCCCGCGATTGCAGCAATCGCGTACGAAAAAGTTACTTTACGCACGTGTCAGCTACAATACTTTTTCTACAAGCATGCGGAAAAAACTCGAAAGTTAACATAAATAAACATTTATCATTGAATACATATCAACAAACTGATTATTATTAATATTGAATGTGTAATTATCGCATTCTGCAAATTAATTGCAGAGGCTTTTCCAACTTGGCTGGAAGACGACATAAAATTGGTTTCGACAAGGTAGGGTTCTGACTGACAGATTTGATTTTTCTTTGTTGCTACGGTAATTCAAAGTAACAAATGAGAAATGTCAGAGGTTTATTATTATTTGACATTCACTTGATGACTATTATATCGGGGCCATAAAAAAATTATTAAACCAAACTTTTCTTTTTATCATAAATCATAGCAAAAATCGACTGAATTTTTTCATTTTTCAGTCATTCTGTAAACTACAGCCATACAACTATATATTGTGAAACTTGGTAGACTCTCAAAAAAACTCAGCCTTCAACTCTCCTTTCTGAGAATATCAATATCAATGACACAATGACTGCGGAAGCTGTCAGATGTCCTTCATGCCAACAGTGTCAAAATACAAGAAGGGGTTCCGCGATCCGCAGAACATCAGGAAGTTACAAAAACAATCATGGGATGCCTCAATAGTGAGAATACGAGTGTTATGATATTAAATCGCTATTTGATGTTTGGTTCCATGTAAAATCTGGACAATAAGAATTAGAACGATGGTATTTACATATTCATCTGACAACTTGTGAAATTCATTGTTGCCAACTGATCTCAGACTACACTATACGAGGACGCAACTTCCCAGTGTTCTGTCCTGGTCTCTTATCGGAACCAAAACAACTGACAGGTGACAATTTCTGATATTGTCAGTATAGTCTCCAAAAACTGAACTGATTTACTTTCCGCACTAATGCGGAAAAGTGACTCTTTCAACACTAAAATCAAATTTGCAATTTTTGAGTGTGAACACTATTCAAAACCCGTCAAATCGATTCTTTGCGATCTTGAATTTGAGAAATCAATATTGCACATTGGTGTAAATACGTATAATTCTCTTCCACAATTTCTCAAAAGCATTGAACAGGAAAACTTATTCAAGATACATTTGAAAAAAAATTTTCGACCTTACTCATATCAGAATATTCTTCATACCTTTTTAATTTTTTTCAGATTTTATCATTTATTCGTTTTTCATGTTATTACTTGAATCAGTTGTAAGTCACTATATCCCTGTCATAAACTACTGTAGTTTCTTGGTATCAATAAATGAATAATAAAATAAGTGCGGAAAAGTCGACTTTTCCGTACGCTAGTAGAAAATAGTAGTTTACCTAACAAGTGCGGAAAGTGATACTTTTCCGTATGCGAGCTCTTTCTTGTATAAAATCTAGTTGATAACGGTCTCTTTTGATTCACAGGCATAATAGCAGCAGCGGGAAAAGGCCTATTCAGGAGTATGCTCTGTGACTCGAACAAAAAAGCAGACATAGTACCAGTTGATATGGTCATCAATTTGATGATTGTTTCCGCATGGCGGGTTGGAACAACTAAACCCAAGGAACTCGTTATCTATAATTGTAGCACAGGTAAATTATTTATTCATGTCATGAGTTATATATAGATCTATTCTGATGGTGAAACTGGCCAACTTGTAAAAAGTAACGTAGTAAAATGATGATGAAGACTGAAATGGCTGAATGATATTAGAGTTAAAAAAAATAGTACAAGAAGATTTTAAAAATGTTAAAAAATGGTTCGATAACAATTTATTAACAATAAATTTCGATAAAACAAAATATCTTCCCTTTTCTTCTTACGAAAATTCACTACCAAATTGGGGCCCTACCAAAATTACTTATACTGTACAAATCATGGATAGTGACTGTATCAAATACCTTGGCATAATGATAGATAGACATCTGAAATGGGATCAGCAAATATATTTTATAGTAAAAAAACTTCGAAATCTTCTTCCCAAATTTCGACAATTGAAAGGATTTTTAACAATACCATAACTTGAAATTCTATATTTTGCCTTAATACAATACCAAATAAGTTATGGAATATTAGTCTGGGAGGGGTGTCTAAAATATATAAACGTGAACTGGAAATAATACAAAAAAGATTTCTGAAAATAATTTACAATAAGGACTGGAAATATTCAACTGAATTATTATTCAAAGTAAGTGAAAAAATGGATATAAATCAAATATATATTCATAGAATGATGATTTACATTCATAAAAATAAAAAAAAAATTATAATGAACATAAATATGAAACTCGAAATAAAACTGTAATTACATCTAAAAAGAAAATTAAAAAGAAAATTGCGTAGAACAATTTCATTTTTGACTGTATGTTCGTTTATACATGTGTTTTTTTGTTCAAAACTTATCATGATTTTGTGCTTATAGTTATTCCCTAATTATAAACATGTAATGTTTCTTGGGATAATAAATAACTTACTTACTATATCTTTATGACAAAATACCACATGAAATAAAAAAAATTAAATCATTATCATCATTCAAACAAAAAAGTAAAATATGGATTATCAAGACCTCTCGAATTTATTTTGACACATTTTTGAATAGTTTATGAAATTGATGATTATCTAGGTATGTAACTCCAAATGTACTAATTGTTATTACCTTCAGTTAACCTTACAACAAGTTCTCTTCGTAAGGTTTGTTTTTCAGTTTATTCATAAAAATGTATATTCATACAATTTTCGAATTGTAATTATTATTATCTATTCATGAATAAACTTATATTATTATTAATCCTCGATCACGATACATCTCTTTTCTTTCTTTGCTACTTTCTGGGTGGAATTTCTCTGAAGAAATTGTTTTCAGGTTTGAGGAAACCCATCACGTGGAAGAATTTCATAGATACGTGTTTCAAGTACATGAGGAAACATCCATTTTCAGAAGTATCTTGGTACCCCGATGGTACAGTGACGGCTAGTAGAACATTTAATATGATCAACAGATATTTATTACATTGGTTGCCGGCGTATTTCGTTGATTCTATGGTGTGGATTTCTGGAGGAAAGCCAATGTGAGTTACACATTAAGTTTTGTACTGACTGACAACTTAAATGCTCTAGAGTGCTTAAAAATATTGATAGCATGTATGTTCAAATGTATTTCAAATCTTATGACAGTATTTTTTTTTGTTTAAGAATGCTGAGGGTCCAAGATAAGCTGACTAAGGCATCAGGATGCCTTGAATATTTCACCATGCAGGAATGGCAGTTTGATGACGAAAACGTGCGAAATCTGGTGACGACCCTGAACGAAAGTGACAGGAGAGTGTTTTGCTTCGACGTTGCCAAAATAAATTGGGAAAATTATATAGAGAACTATATTCTAGGAATTAGGAGGTAATCAAATTTCACTGTTCTTACCAGTTTGTATTGCTTGCATGAGGTTTTATATCAGCGTTTTTCTCAGATCATGTGAGTTAACATCACAAAAATGCAATAGTGTCGTATAGTAGAGTATTTATATACAGATTTATTTTTAAACTACTTTACTGTTGATTGAAAATGAAATATTCGGAAACGAACTTCAAAATCAACTCATCTTCTCATAGCCTTCTTTGTGATATGCATGTCATTGAACTGAAAAAAATCTCAGCTCAATCCATTCTTTCCTAAATGTTGATTGCAAACAATGTGATGATATAGTTATAAAACATTCATTAGTTCCATGACACAACAAATACTTTCATTACACATTTTGTAAAAGAATCAAAAATTGTTTTTCGTTTCGTTTTTTGCTCAAATAATTGAAAAACTGGAAAAACAATTCAGAACAATCAAAAAAAGTTTGAAGGAATTTTTTTCTTTCTGAAAAATCATTATATTTCTTGAAAAATGAAATGACGAAAGAATGTTTTTCTAAACAAAATTAATATCTTAATTCATTTTTTTTCGAACGAATAACACCGAAAATTTCAAACTTAAGTAATAGAATAAGAAAACATCACCATCATGGAGAATTGATTCGTTCATAAAATGGAAGAAAAAGTTCAACTAAAACAGCTATTTCACTGCTTACATGGCTACGACAGGTACTGGGTTACATAGAAATCAGTTTTTCTTGCTCAATTTATGTATATCAAGCATATGAAAAATGAATCAATTAGATAAAAAACATATACCTACACTAAGCGAAATAGATAGCTATTTGTAGAAAAAGTCTCACTCACCAGGAAAAAGGGTAAATTACTGAAAACTTTCAATAAGTACCTAATTTTCATTTTCGATTTTAATTTTTTTTTAGCATTAACATTCAAAAGAAAGAAGATTATGAGATATATAAACACCGGGATGATAAAATCTCGTAATAAATATTTGTAGCAGGGTCTCCACAAATCGAAATATTTCTGATAGCTTTCATTAGGGAGATACCTATGTCATCAAACATATCAATGAAAAAAAATAGTACATCACCAATACGATAATTTCAATAAAAATCGATAGAATTTCTCAACGACATATTGGTGTATGGATGACACCATGATCTTTTCGAATTTTCAAATCGATATTCTCTCGTGATTCAAACTTTCTATTGGGAATTTTATGTTTTCCGAGAATCTAACATTAACGGTTTTCAAATTATTGAAGAAAGATTGAACCCCCTTTTTTGACAGTTCAATTTGTTAATAAATAACTAACGAATCAGTTTACTTGTGGATAAAACCTCTTTGCAAATTTTTCTAGACATCATTTCGAATCGAATGAGATCATATTTTAAAGACCACTACCAAGAGGTTTCTTGATTTTCCACTTGTGAGCTACACTAATTAGGGCTTTTTTAAAAAAAATTGCAACCGTTGAGATCAAAGCTTATATAGGTCTGTAGTTAGATATTTCAGCTTTTCCGCCTCTTTTGTGCATTGGTTCGATCAAGGTTACTCTTAATTTTAGATAAAATGAACCATTTTTGATACATAAATTAATAATAAATGATAATGGTCTACACAAATCATTTGCACATTTCAATAATTTTGTTGGTATTTCATCATACCCAACCGCAGCTGTATTTTTCAACGAGTAAATAATACAATATTGAATATTTCCGCTGGGATTGTTTCATTTAGAAATATTGCATTACCATTTTTAACTTTTTTCAAGTCGCTGTGTGTGCTGTTCTCATTTTGACAAATATTTATGAATTTTTTTATATATACAGATTCACACCAAAGCCTCAGGAAAAACCTTTTTCGACAATGAGTTCCAAAGTACAGCTGTTCTATTGAAAAAAGATTCCTGAGCAAGAGAGGTTCGACAAGTCTCCAAGCTCACAACAAAGGGGTGGGAATTCTGTACTCTTTGGGTCAAACGTGTAGACACCGCCAAGGGTGAAACGACTGAATACAATTTATAAGAGCACCGGCCGTTAAAATATCTATAGAAGAGAGACATGTCTCCAACCTTTCTATGATACTCCAATGAAGTGAGCGAAGAATCAACAATGAGAAGATATTCTCTGAATAGATGAATTATGTAGACGGTATAAAGAAACTCAATTTATATGGAAAGCACTTTTCTTTCGCAGATGATATTGCTATATTTCACTCTGGAAAAAATATCACCAACTTGAAACAGGAAGTAACACATGACATGGAATTGATAGAAAAATGGATAAAAAACATCAATCTTACAATCAGTTCAGAAAATACGGTTTATATAATTTTTAATTTTTTAATAATAAGCTAATTAAAGAAGTTCAAAATCATAAATATTTAGGTCTGATCATCGATAATTAATTGAATTTTGAAAAACATATAAATAAAATTAAAAAAACGGTTGTTCCGTTTCTAGGAGCAATCAAAAGAATGCCTTACTTGAATAAATATGTACAAATTCTATCATATAATTCATATATTCTTTCATGTATAAGATACCTAATCACAATTTGGTCTTCTTGCTATCTAAAACAAAAAAATATAGTTTTTCGTTCAATGAACAAAGCAATAAAAGTAATTTATAAACAACCATGGGACACTCCATCGTCGGAATTATACAAAATGACTAATAACATGACGTTGAACTGTTTGATAAAACTCGAAAAAGCAAAATATATATACAAATCAACGAAAAAACTTCAGAAAAGTAATATTTTGTTCTTTAAAAATTCTACTGTACACAATTATAATACTAGAACTTTCAATAATTATCATCTAAACATTATTCACACCAATAAGGGTAGAAACAATCCTATCTCAAGCTCAATAGAAGTATTCAATGAATTACCAGAAGAAATGAAATCTTCCAGATCCATAAAAAAAATTTCGAAAAAATTGAAAAACAAACTACTAGAATAATGATGTTCATCAAAGTACAAGCTACAATTGTTAATGTATTATTAGGTTTATAATTATCATTGTTAGTATTTCAACTTCCTTATACCAGAACTCCATTCTGTTTGGAAGCTGTCAGATGAAATAAATAAAAAATAAAAATAAATATTTCCAGTGATAGTCAGCAATCATTTGCCTTGTTTTCTTTTTTTACAATGTGACTTGTCTGTATTTATATATTTTTTGTTTTGTATTTTATAAGTGACTGACTGTACTATGAAGAGCATTATTTGCTAATAAAGAGTGATAATATCATATAATCAGGCCATTTAGATTTTCAATTCAATAAAGTATATATAGACCCAAAAAAAATGAAACTGAATATTTTCATATTGATTAATTTTCAATTGCGATTTTAAAGTGATGAGATCCTTTGATTCTCAGTTATTGGCAAACTATTATGTTCAGTTTGTGTGTTCATTCTGTGCAATGCATTTTATATTTTATATAAGATTGTTCATCTCATAAATTTGTTGTTTCTTGGAGCCGACACTTGATTGTTTTTATTGTTATCTACTTTTATCACCGTTATTATAGTTGAGTTAAAAATTATACTTTTCTTTCAGATTTATATTCAAAGAGGACAATGCCTCCCTCCCAAAAGCTCGACAACAAATTTCCAGACTCTTCTGGGTGTACAGAATAATGCAGGTGATATCAGTATTGTGTATGTGGCAGTTTTTGACTTTGAGGTACGCTTCTCTGAGGAATATGTGGAAAAACGCACTACGCCTCCTTGTTCATTTAGCAAGAATGCTGCCATTTGTATAATCCAAAACTAGTTAGTTTACTTGGAGTTTTGCTATCCTTTTCTACCAAAAAGTTATCTGCTGTGACCAAAAATCAGAAAAGAAGCAAGGTTTCATCAGTCGATTTGTTGTTGAGCTCACTATGAATAAGATTATTTATTAGTCGATTTAATATTTCATTCATTACTCTATTTATTTAAAATCATGGTGATTTTCAACGCAGTTCTATAATATATTATACGATTGTTGAGGTAAGAAACAATTCAGTTCACATATAATTCATCAGGAGTTTATCGTATTTTGATAAAGTTGACATATTATTTTGATGAACCTAAACATATAAATTTATAAATGATAGATTTCATTTGATATTATCATTACAAGTCGAGTTGTATAAGCCTCCTAAAGCTATCGAAATATTCACAAAATTCCTCCGATTGTTATAGAATCCTTCATGTTACATTGAATTGCATCTTGCAAAAGACTAGCACCTTCGTTTTTAGAAAGAAATATCCAAATTGTGTTATAATGCTTCATAGCAGTGCTTCCATTTGAATGCTTCCCAATGTCTAACGTTGACGCACAAATATAACGAGAATCTATGAGTTTTCCATGCTGTTTGCTATTGTTATACCGTTAGTTCATCTTTGGTAATATTGAAGTGTTCCATTGAATGTTGTAATGTCATGTTCAGTTTCTTGGGATGATTATATAAGCATTTTATGCCCGAGAAAGAAAAAATTGTAACGGTTTGAAGATTATTTTCTCATGGGCGTTTGTTTTTTGAAGCAACGTTTCCAATATTTGAAATAAGGAAGTTTATTTTTCTCTGGGTGAGATCTTTGAGATCTATTATTTAGTGAACTAGGACAGTTCATTTTAAGAAGAAGTCTTGCCTAGAAGGAATCAGTTACACTATTTCCTATGCAATATGATTAGTTGATCTTTTTGTAGAGAATATGAAATATCTGGTATTGAACAACTCACATGTATTCATACTGGAAATGATTTGATATCAGTTGAAGTTGTGCAGTCGCGAATGTAACAAAATGACATGAATTGGACTGAAACATGCTTGAGGATGAAGACATTTTTGGTCACAGTACTTTTTTGTTGGAGTAGCTTTTCTTCTGAAAGGAAAGCATCACTTGTTCATTATTCTAATATTTGTCATGTTGTTGAAAATGCTTTGTTTCTCGAACTTAATTTATGACTTAAATGTATTTTAATGTAGATTTATTTCCATTAAAAATGAAAAAATCGCTCCATTCCAGTTTTTCTAAGCCTAATATGGTTTCTTGATAACGAATCAATAGAGGTGCAATCTGCACTGCTATTAGAATGCATTTATCCTCTGAAAATATAGTAGTTTCACAAAAATAAGTTTGTAAAATTGCGAAAAGAGATGTAATACATCCTATTGTCATTATATTCCATTATGAAAAACAGTCTGAAACATAACTGACTTGAATATATAATTAACCTGGTTAGGATTTTTACAAATGGCTGAGATGTATAAAATAAATTTTATATATATTTCAGCTAACGAATAATGAAATTATCTAGAAATTATTTCAACCCAGCAGGGAGTGAAACTATTATATTCTTCTAGGATTTTTATATTCCACGGTTGATGCTTTTTTTCAACATTATATTTTAAATTTTACCAAATATACTAGTCCTTTAATCATAGCTATTTTAAATGGGATATGCTTTTTTATATAATTTATTTTGTAATGTAGGAGAGTGACGAACCGTTTGTGAATGTTAATGACAAATTATTTAGTGATAGAAGTTATCAGAAGTCTGGTGGAAGCTTCTAGCTACAAGCATCGGATATTGTTAATTTTGTTTACTTTTTTTTAATGAAGAAGATTGTGTACGTTTCAAACAGAATGGAAAATAGATATTGTTGAAAATTTGGTTTTTCATTATCTTTTTTAAAATTACCCAAGGAATCTTTTATCATTCCTTACCGGAAATTGGATGTAAAAGATCCATGATCACGATTCCATGTGAAGAAACTGCAAAAAACATTCTTGTTCACATCGATTGGACATTTGTATTTCCACCTCCCAACCTAGTCAAAAACAAACAACAAACTATATCTTAGAGGAATCAATGGAATGGAAGTTGCTACCATCTCGCTAAGGAGTGAGAGCTGGTATATACAGAGGGAGAGCAGGGCATAGTCGGCTCATAAAACATATGAGCCCTGTGGATCTGGCACAAGAAACTCAATGCAGGTTCTCGAAAGAAGAGGAAGAAACCGCTAACATATGCTCTGTGAATGCGAAGCATTAGCGACGTTGATACATACGAGATGGGGGGATATATATGAAGGGGTCCGTGTCAAGGCTTTGGAGTCTCATCAAAGAGATAAAGCTAGACAATGAGCTTTTATAACCAAGGAGCATCACAATAGTTTCAAAAGGTCGTATTGATTCACAAACTAATCATCTCTCTATTATGTTGGGGGTGAATTTACTCATGTATTTGTTAGATTGGCGGGCAGAATGAATACTTTCTAACGATCTAACGAACATACAGCTTTGTTGATAATAATTTAAATCAGAGCTATAAAATAGAATAAACATACAGTTAAAACTGATTTGAAATATCATCCCAAGAAAATGACATTTTCAATTCGGAAAGATTACAGTTTGAAAGTCTGAAAATGTCAATAGCAGTTTCAAACATGAACAGAATTTGATATTGTTCAAAATGTTGACTTCTGAAGGTTGCCGTTTGCAGGAACCTGACTGCTAGTTAACGAAGAAAACAGTTTCTATCCAGACACCGCACAAATCCTTTTTCTAATAATTTCGTCATTGAATTAATAAGAACGGTTCTTACGAAAAAAGTTTATCTCTATGCGTGCAAAAGACCTTGAAAATTGCAAAAGTGTTAGGAAACGAGCTAACTCGAAGCTCATTACAGTTGTCAGAACTTACATGTAAATGAAATTGAGAGCACTTTTAGCAATCGATATCACCTAGTTTTTCTACGATCGTTTCTAGCATCAAAGTGGAAAATTTCCAGACAGGCTTTATTCAAGAAGAGACAACCTTGGGTTTTGTCTGCTTTGAATTCTTCAGTTATTAGAACCCAGTGTAAAATGTTTAACCTATACACTTTCTGGATATACAGGGTATTCTTTGAAGACTAATATCAAAGGGGGTGATTTTTGAACCCAGAAAAATCCTTCGAGACAGGAAGGTGACGTAGATAATAATAAAAAAAAAAGTTTGTTAAAAATAACAGATTATTTTTTTCACTTGTCAAAATGTGACGTTTTTGGCATTTCAACCAATAGTAGCGGGTTATTCTAGCCAATCATTGGGTATTATACCGATAAAACTGCCTGGTCCTTTCGATTGTTTCGATAAAACGTTGTTTACCTTTGAACTGTCAAAACTATAAGGTTTACCGCGTCGATTCTATTGAACTGGCTCATATTTATATAAATGATCATGAATGAAGAGTTACCTTATTATT
Organism: Zygogramma bicolorata; assembly: GCA_032362365.1. Taxonomy (NCBI): domain Eukaryota; kingdom Metazoa; phylum Arthropoda; class Insecta; order Coleoptera; family Chrysomelidae; genus Zygogramma; species Zygogramma bicolorata. Next base: position 2,728,250 of record JAVJAQ010003898.1, read on the forward strand.
AATAGTCATTCACTTTTCACTTTTTCAGCATAATAATAACATAACACATTTCAATGAACACTCAAACACGTAAATAGCTCATAACCCCAACTTTATGACAGATATAGCGAACGACCGATTTGAATATTTAAGGTTTCCCTAACTCAAATGAAGATGGCGTACAATTAGTTTTTATTAAATACAATTCATTTTTTGTTGTATGAGAAGAAACCGTTGTTTGAAGACTTTGATACAACGACATAATGAATGATTTTATGTTCCTTCTGGCGCGATTTTCATTTCATGAGAAATTTTCAATTATCAACCTTGTACAATATGAGAGGTGTGACGCCATCTCTTGGTATCGTCGGCAAGCATTATCATATTCACTGCGTAAGCATCATATCTCTTCTGGATCATAGAGGGCATACATTGTTGTTTGACATCAATTAAATTGTTCTTCCATTTGTTCAAAAAATAATCTCTTCGAATACAACTCCGAATTAGATAAAATCACTCGTCCTACGGACTCGTAATGTTATCAATCGGTTTGTTTTCATACTTTTGCCAATTAAAAGTTTTTGTAGAAAATGAAAATTCATCGATTAAATTTGAAGGACTCGTGGTATTACCTCTGATAATATTGTATACATCTGTACGCTATTCAGTACTATGCATCAAGATGCGTTTTCTTGAGTGAAAAATTTTCATTTTCTACTTTGGGGTCTGTATCGAATATTCTTGGAAAAAAAATACTACGGTACCGCTTTTTCTCGAAATAAAAAGCAATTTTTGAAAGTATTTGATCTCTCGGTTCTTCTTTATCCGAAGCATAGTTTTCACTTAAGAAAATCAAAATCATATAACTTCAGGACCAAGTCTGTACAAATATTGTGCATCGACTGACAGCAAATTATAAGATCAGATTTAAACTTAAAATTATTTATTGTATATAATTAAATTATCATTTTAATATTATCTGTTATTATTATAATACTTTTTTTCACTTTACCATGTATCTCAAAAGTTAGGATGTTTAGGACGTACATTCATTGAGAGTTTTTACTAAAAAAGGGTCAAGGGTCCCAGAATCCCTTAAATATTAGCAAGGAACGCCTTGAATAATACTCATCACAGCGATATTTACTGAAAAATCAACAGGGATTTCAAATTCGCCAGATTTTTCTCTGGAGAATTTCCGTTGTTGAAACTCTCCCTAGAGATCAATTACCCTTACACCAAACTGATATTTTTGCACTCGACGCGCGTTTCGCTAACAAAGTTAGCATCTTCAGGAGAAGAAAATTGATACTAAATGTAAAGCCAGGGTTAGTTGTTTATATACCTAAATTTTTTTTGGTCCGATATGGACTTTGTTTGTAACTGTTGATTATTCTAATTAATTTTTCGAAGTTCCGTCATCTGTTAGTATCGATTATTCTGATTACTTCCTCAACAATAAATTGAAAATCGGGCTGAAAGGGATAGGGATTCCCTGTGCCAAATGGAATAGGTCGAAACTCTATCTCAAAAAATTTTTCTGACATTAAGATCAAAGCATTCAAGATTAGTATCATTTTCACATTCATCTTTATACTCAAGTTCTGAAGGATTCCCATTTCACACTCGATTTTTTTATTTCAGAAAAATACGCAAAATAACAACGCCGAGTTATCAGTTCAAAAATCCGATTTATTACATTGAAAATTTACTACAGCCTCACCTCCTATTTCATAAACTTAATAAATATAATTGTATAAAATACAAATATCAAACAGTAATACAATAAAACATATATTTCACTATGGATTTCGTGTTATTTAAACAAATTATAAATCTCTGAGAACAGCAGAATACTAAAATTGGTGGTTTATAATACAAATTTCGAACAGTCAGTGATACAATTAAAACAGTTCTATTACTCAGGATTCAAAGTAATTTTTTTATTTTCAGAAGGGTTGAATAAAATGAAGGATCAATAAACTTTGGTAAAATAATAGAATACATTCACTTTCAACTCAATAGCAGAGAACATATTTTTTGAAGTGGCATCTCACTAGCTGTAATGGGGTAAATATCATTTGAAACCACTGGTTGAAGAATCAATTGAAACATATAATAAAGATCAACACAGACAATGCCTTTCAAATTTCGAGATTCTCAATTTATAAGGCTAATAAAAGAGATAATTTATAATTTTATTCCAATTACATTCACAAAATCTCAACAAATATTTTCCTCTGATTACATTTTCTGTTTCAAATCAAGTCCTCAATCTAGCACCATATATTTTCATATTTCAGTACCAACCAACAATGGAATGAATTGTTATTCACATTAGTTTCGTATTTATTCAGTTTCTTTGAACAAATGTCAATAGTTAAGAAAAAACCTGAAACTGACCCTCCTGGAAAAGCTTCAGATATTATTTATTGTTGTGCAAACTTCACTCATGAAATTTTATGTGCATAACATAGTTTAGGGCTTCTGAGTATAAAAAAATGAAAACTGAAATAAACATGTTGGAATAAGATAAAATTTGTTGGAAACATCAAGGACAATTATCAAAATGATATTTTTATAACAAGATGTCATAATCAATTATTCTACTTCAAGTACAAAAAATAAATCATATGAACAAATAAAAAGTTCAGGAAACGTCAACTAACATGTTTTAAAATCATTTTTATATCAAAACACATGAGGAAAATCTAATGATTTGAATCCAGAATATTATGCGAATATTTAGATTAATTTCTGATAAAATATTACATGAATTGCAATGTGTTTTCAAAAATATTCATATAAACCAATTTTCCTAGTGATTAAAACAGTAGTGAATTATGAAAATATCAAAACTTTTTCAATATGCTTAAGAATCTAGGGCAAAGATTTAAAATACATTGTCAAGGAAAACATCAACTTTCTGCAGATATTCACATTTATATATCCCTTCATTATATCCCAAAATAGTTGATTCATAATATAAATAGTTACCTATTACTTTCAAAATACTTTGGAATGTAGCATGGGATTTGCCATACTGATCAAAAACACAAATTTAGAATCGAAGACAAATAAAAACAAATCAATAAATAAAAACATCAAATTATCTATAACTCTCATATTTTTTCAGTAGCTCTTTCACTTCAGTATCAACCTTATTATCCTATAAAAAAATAAAAATGAATCATTGAGAAAAAGTTAGAGAATAAATATTTTCCATATACTCACCTCACTTTGGCCACAGTTATCAGCTTTTAACAGCCACTCGACACCTTCTTTATAGTCTCCACAAGCAATTTTACATTTAGCAACCATCAATTTATTTTCTTTCCATTCAAAATCTGCAAGCCTCTCAGCTTCCATAAAATGTGCCAACGCTTCAGGAACTGTTGCATTTGGAGGTTCTCCAAATAGAGCTGCTGCTACTTTCCTTTCATACCTGAAAAATACAAGGAAATTATTTGGCAATGTAAACCCACTCCTGACCAGGTGTGCTAAAACAAGATTAAAATTATTCAGAGAATAATTTGGAGTTGTTACAGCAATATTACTTGCCATTTCAATGCAGCTACTTCGAAGTCAAACCTTCCGAGCATGTGGTGTAAAGAAGGGTCAGTTGGACACAGTGAGAGAGCTGCATCTACATGCTTTTTAAACAAATGACCATCACTAATTTTTTCCTGTAGGGACACAAAGTCATTTCTTGATCCCACCAAAATTGCATACCACTTATGAATGTCAGCAGAATCAGTTTTAAGTTTCAGAGCTGCTGAACATGCTTCAATTCCTGAATAAAATTGAAAACTCCTAATCTATGAAACAAATATCTCAATTAAACAATTTAAAAAACTACCTTTTGTTATATGTTCTTCGATGAAGCTATGTACATCGCTTTTTTCAGAAATTTTTTGATGAGCTTTTCCAATTCGCCATAGCAATTCAGGATTTTCTGGATGTTCTAAACACAAATCACTAAGTTTAAGAAGACAATCTTCTAGATCCTGTAAAGATCCTGTATCCAGTTTAACATCAATTATCCTCAAAGCCTGAAATATGATGAATGTAATATAAAAAAATATCAATGAGCAATATTACATTTTCCAACTCCATTGGACCCAAGTCTGGTTCATCATCACTGACATCATAATATTCTAAATCGGAACTATCCAAATTAGCACTACTCAAATAGTCATCTGTTGTTGATACAGATATAATAGAGTTTGCTTTATTTGAGTTTGTACTTCCTTTGGTTTTACGAGGCCTAAATATAGGTATGAAAAAATATTAGAAAAGTATAATATAAAAATGTGTCAATATTCATACCTCTCTCGTTTTTTAGTTAATAATTGATCTAATTCCCTACGAACTTGAGACAACTCTTGATCCAAGCGAGCTAAATCTTTCGCCATTTCATGACGGATCTTATTTTGCTTATAATGTTCAACTAGAAACATGCCAGCAGCACCTATCACGCCCAGTACTGCAGCACCCAGAACTGCATTCAAATTGTTTACAAGAGGCATTTTCAGATTTATAGGTTATGTCTTCAGTCTTCAGTTCACGAACTCAGAAATGCATTTTTTTTTCTATGAGTACTAGGGATCACAGAAAACTAATAACTCTTTACCAGTATACATTTCTCTCAAATAGTAGAAGGTTCAATCCACTTGAAATTATATATTATCATCTGGTCAATGTACATTTTCCTCTTTTTTTGTATTATTATTCGTTATTAACGCTTTCGCGTAGTCGGCCGTCATCGGTTTTTAATATGTAGATCACACTGTTGCCAGTCTCCAATTTAACAGAAGCTCAACTGTATACTATTTCTCTATTCCGTGTAAATCTGTACCTTCAAATTGAGCTGGCTCTTTTATCAGAAGCGAATTTTTCGAAAGACCTAAAGATCCGTAGACAAAGAATAAAACTCCAAAGCCAAAAAAAAAACCAATCACACACAAAGAATAAAATGTGCTTCATATAGCTAACATATAGTTACCTACATCGAGGTCCCAAAACGTGTCTCAAGTCTCAGGGAACTTATGTATCGTGGTTTACATGTCGCTATGTTCTATCTTCTATCCTACGACAAGTTTCGCGATGTGAGTGTGACACGTTTTGCGATGTAATAAGTGTTATTTTGTACTCGTTGCAATGCAACAGCGATATTTTCTTCTTGTAATAGCTATATGTTTTTTAAGTAACTTCACTGTGATATGTTAGTACTATTGCAATGGTTGAGGAACGTATGAATGAACACATGGACGGAATATGGCAGGAAAGATCCAACGGAAAGTGCTACAGAGTTCAAATTCCAATAAGGAAAAGTATCGGTTATGCTGAGTATATTCTAAAGAGAATGATATGAGCTACCTTGACGCATGTCTACGGCATATGACCATATCAAGGATGTTATATGGGTTAGACGTCTCAAGAAAAATCAACTAAAAAAATGCAATGCATTGAGCAGTTATTCGAACAAATAGGTGACTTTTCGAGTGAGGAGAGAAAATATAATTAGTGCATGCGGTGCAACAAATAAATCAACGACCACTGCAGACTGCAATATGGTCGCAGAGGCATGATGATGATTGTATATCATTCTACCGTCCGTTGAAGTTGTAAGTTGAAAATAACAAATAACCTACATAGATTTCCTAGTCTTGGTAAGTAGGTATCGAAAAATCGAACCAGATTTAATTTATGCCAAAGTTAGGCGTTATTATAATGGGGGTTATTGAAATAAATTGTAACTATTTTTTTTAAGAATTCCTAAAAATATTATGATATTTCTTAATGGAAATGATTTCAAATATAATAGAAAGGTTGCAACTCAAAAGATGAACAGCTACTTAAATTCTCAAAAAGAAACACCTATGAAACGGTAACTAATTCTATTTGAAAAAAAATGCTGTGCACATTTATATGAATTTATTGAAATGCTGTTGGGATAAAAGTTTGCCAATGGTCAAAAATAGTATTTATTGATATATTAGTGTTTTGAAAAATCTTTCTAGGTAAAAATGCCGAAAAAACGAGAGTTTGGCAACGCTGAGGAAATCACAAACGTCACATCAGTGACAAGTGACAAAGAATGTCAACTTAAGAAATTAAGAACTTAAAGCGGGAAACACACGCGATTGATACCGAAATAAAGGGGAATTACATCTTACATCGCGAAAGCGAAGTCGCGGTGTTACCTATGCGACGTGACTTCTTTGAAATTGTATATAATATATACCTATAATACATAAATGGTAACTGACGAAAGAAGGAATTCAGGTAAACAATAATTTTGTTGTTCAAGAAACGAAATAGTTTTGTTTACTAGTTGATTTTCGTATATTAATTTTAATTGAGTCCCGATGAACAATAGTATAATAATAATAATATTCAATACTCAGCACTAATACTTTCCGGCTCCAATTGTTTTCTCCCGTCCATATCCCAAACTTTTTTTTAATACGTACATAATTTATTTTAGTAAAGATACGCATGTTGCATTATTTCGATTACCTATCTGTTGATTTCTCGTTATTTTCCATCTACATTTTCGCTACTTACTATACTATCAATCTAGGTATACTTTGTTCAACCATCCTTTGCCGTTACGTCATACGTTGTCCAACTTTATCTCTCATTCATGAAATGGATGAGACGGAATTATGACGTCATTAACGTATGTCTCATTATTTAATGTCCATGTGAATTTTATTTGTCATTTTTGACAGTTCAGTTGTCATAGTTTGATTTGTTCAGTATTTTTGGTCATTTTCGCATTTTTCAGTTAATTTTTCATCGTCAAAATGCCTTTCTGGTATAATGAGAAAAAGCAAAGCCTAATTTTGAAGTTGATTGACTACTTTTCAAGAGGAAGAGATGCTGGAGTGCCGCTTTTACCGTTAAATACAGTCTACAACGTATGTATCTACCTATGTTATGCAAAATGTAAGTTTTTATACATACTAATAATAATTTTGAGGTTGAGTGTAAAATAACATTCAACTAATATAAGACAAACGTAAAACAGCAGAATACGTCACCGATTGTGACGTAACGGCAAAGGATGGTTGACAAAGTGACTGTAGTTACCATATGACAAGGATTATCTGATGATAGCTTGATTTATTTTCTGTGAATTGACTTGGAATAATTTGAAATAATACTCTAACTCCGTCCTTGTTGCTTCAAAATTGAAATTAATTCACAATAGATTGCTTTTATTGTAAGCTACCTCCGAGCAACGGAGATTGCCTAACTACAGGCCAAGATGATTAATTGATTTGTGGGTCGCGGAGCGAAGTCGCGGTCACAAACGCGCATATGTGTTCTCCGCTTTATAACTGTATTTCAAACAACAGCACGCAAGACTCGCGACTCGCTATCAAGATCAAGCGATATATGTGTACTGTGTACCATTTGACTGTGGTTACTGTATTTAACTAGCAGTACCTGCAACACATCTTGTAGATTCTTATTTACTCGAATTCAAGAAAATTAACTGCGATCGCATTGTGGTTGCACAAAAATACGCATGGTGACAAATTTTTGGAAAATAATAGTTATGAGTTAACCCTACTCTGCTGCTTCGAACTTCATTGAGAATATGTCAGAGTCGGAAGCTAGTAATTTCTCCGATCATGAAAACGTCTCAGAAGCTGGATCAGTACGGTCTAGAAGTTCCAGAGGTAGTGTGAGGAGTAAATCTCGAACACCATCAAGATCTCGATCTAGATCGCTGTCCAAGAGTAGATCTAGGTCACCCTCGAGGGGTTCTCGGGCATCCCGATCCCGCTCACCATCTCGTTCCAGGTCCAGGTCACGATCTAGGTCTCAGTCCAGATCGAGGTCTAGATCACGATCCCGTTCTAAGTCACGGTCAAGAAGTCGTTCTGTTAGATCAGGGTAAGATATACTTAGTGTTTGCTGGATACCATTAATTAATTCAAACTTGGTGAGGAAACTTCACAAAAAATATATTTGTTGTAGGGGATCCGAAGCAAGGGAAGCATCTGGCCCCGAAGATGTTGCTGAGGAGGAAGAACCAGAAGGTGAGAGTCTGGATGAATATGATAGTGAAGAGGATAGCGAAGAAGAAGGAAGATCTAAGAAACGAAAGAAAAATAAGGACCGTTATGGAGGCTTCATTATTGATGAAGCAGAAGTAGATGATGAAGTTGAGGATGAGGATGAATGGGAGGAAGGTGCCCAAGAAATTGGTATTGTTCCAAATGAGGTTGATGAGTTTGGACCCACTGCTAGGGAAATTGAAGGAAGGAGAAGAGGAACGAATCTTTGGGAGTATGTTGGTTTTTGAGAGTGCTATAAATGATCGAACTCATTTTTACTATTTACACAGTGCCCAAAAAGAATCTGAAATTGAGGAATATCTCAAAAGGAAATATGCTGATGATAGTGCTGCTATTAAACACTTTGGAGATGGAGGAGAGGAGATGTCTGATGAAATTACACAGCAAACACTTTTACCCGGAGTAAAGTATGTATTATCTAATGGTTTAAATTTTTTTAACAATTTATTCAAATTTTTAGAGATCCAAACTTGTGGATGGTAAAATGCCGCATAGGTGAAGAAAAGTCCACCTGTCTTCTACTCATGAGGAAATTTCTTGCTTACCAAAATACAAATGAGCCCTTACAAATAAAATCTGTAGTAGCTCCTGAGGGTGTTAAAGGTTACATCTACATTGAGGCTTACAAACAGCCTCATGTCAAAGCGGCAATTGAAAATGTCGGTAACTTGAGGATGGGGATTTGGAAGCAGCAAATGGTACCTATCAAAGAAATGACTGATGTTTTGAGGGTAGTTAAAGTACAGACTGGTGTCAAATCTAAGCAGTGGGTGCGACTCAAGAGAGGACTTTACAAAGACGATATTGCTCAAGTAGATTACTTTGATATGGCTCAAAACTTGGTCCATCTGAAATTGCTGCCAAGGATTGATTATACACGATTAAGGGGAGCCCTGAGAACTGCTCAGTCAGTAAGTTATATATGTTTCACATACTTGTTTCTTGATTAATTTTTTCTCACTTTCAACCGTTGTGTATTTTTAGGACTCTGAAGCAGAGAAACGTAAAAAGAAACGTCGTCCACCTAGTAAGCCATTTGATCCTGAAGCTATTAGAGCAATAGGTGGGGAGGTAACCTCTGATGGTGACTTTTTGATTTTTGAGGGAAATCGGTACTCTCGAAAAGGGTTCCTTTACAAGAATTTTACTATGAGTGCTGTCATAATTGATGGAGTCAAGCCAACTCTAGCTGAATTAGAAAGGTTCGAGGAACAGCCAGAAGGCATTGATTTGGAAATGCCTGCAGAAAAAGAGGAGAAGGCTGTCCTGCATTCATTCAGTGCTGGTGATAATGTGGAAGTTTGTGAAGGGGAGTTGATCAATCTACAAGTGAGCTACTTTTTCTGTTAAGAGATTAAGGCTGTTTGGAGAAGCAGAAGCAATATCTTTTTTCTACTCATTACACCTGTCTCGAAAATGTTTTTGATGAAGGTTCATTCGAACTGAATGTCTCCTAGAATCAATAACATTTTTGTACCAACATACATATTTTGAGCTGCTTTACACAAAAAACAATTTCATACGAAAGCGTAGAGCGGACATGTAATATTTTCTAATTTTGAGTTACAACTCGAAATTGATGTAGGTAATTATGGGCTGTAACTTTGTAACTAATTAGAAAAAAAAATATTGCATCTACGCTCTGCACTTTGGGAGTTGAAAAAAATTTCCCAAGACGCCAAAGAGCGCCCCTTTATGAGCATATCAAATACTCCAAATTTCGTAAAGATAGCTAAAGAAATAAATAATTAGTAAGGGGTGTACCACAAGTCTGAACTCCGGTCTTCAAAAAACCCTTGAAGTAGTATAACTACTGCTCTTCGGGCTTGAAGGCCGTCGTTCTTTTGGAATTTCTTCCTGACGTTTCGCTAGCGCGAGTGGCCAGCTTCTTCAGAGGCTTATTCATCTCCGATGACTAAACAGTTCGATTTCTCAAGGCGTATTTATATTGATGCAGGTAGTCTGGAGTGTTAATTACTTCTGTCGGGTTCGGGGAATAATCATCATTATTAGTTGCCGCACTACCTGCTGTGATTTCATTAGTTATTCTTGATTTCTTCAGAATCGGATTCCAAATTCTGTTTAGAGTCGACGCTTCTTCCTTTCTGTTAAAATTGTCCGCATGTTTTTGGATCTCTATTGCCTCCCGTACCAGTCGGCTATGGTAACCCTGGTTGGGGGCAATCAGTGTTGCATTTTCGAACAGAATCTTGTGGTCGCCCTCACTCAATGCGTGTTCCGCCACCGCCGATTTGTCGGTTTGCCCCAGCCTGCAGTTCCTTTGATGCTCTTTGAGCCTTGTACCCATGGATCTTTTCGTGGTACCGATGTAAACCTTCCCACAGGTGCACGGTATGCGATAAACCCCTGCCGCTGACAGTGGGTCTCTTTTGTCTTTAACCGACCTGAGGCTTTGCTGGATCTTCTTGGTCGGCTTGAAAACTGTTTTTATGTTATATTTCCCCAAGAGTTTTCCAATTCTGTCAGTGACCCTCGGGATATATGGCAGATATGCATTCGCAACTACCTGAGAGTCATCCCTGTTATGAACCGTGGGATTCTTCGGTTTCATGGCCCTGTTGATCTCAGATACACTGTACCCATTCGACCTCAAGGTCACTTGAAGATGTTCCAGTTCCTGCTCTAGATGTTCTGGTTCACAAATCCTTCGAGCACGTTCAGTTAGGGTAGATATGACTCCTCTCTTTTGACTGGGATGGTGGTTCGATAGTGCGTGCAGGTACCTATTCGTGTGCGTGGGTTTTCGGTATACTTTGTGGGTTAGTCTAGCGCCACATCGTTCAATCAGAACATCTAAGAAGGCTATCTGGGGTGTTGAGCGTTTAGGTGGTCCAGAAAAAGGTTCAGAGCGTCCCTTCCATGTTTCCAGACGACGAAGGTGTCATCCACGTAGCGTAGCCACAAGGTCGGCTTCAAATCAGGGGCGTCGATTGCCTTCTCTTCAAACCGTTCCATAAAGAAGTTGGCTATCACTGGGCTCAGTGGACTTCCCATCGCCACTCCATCCAATTGCTCATAGAAGTTTCCCCTCCATTGAAAGTAGCTTCCCGTAAGGCATGCTCTAAAAAGTCCGACAATATCACTTGGGAACAGGCAGGCTATCTCCCTCAGAGAGTCTTCCAGTGGGACGTTGGTAAACAAGAACATGGTCAGCTTCGATGTTGTGTCCTTGTTTACCAACGTCCCACTGGAAGACTCTCTGAGGGAGATAGCCTGCCTGTTCCCAAGTGATATTGTCGGACTTTTTAGAGCATGCCTTACGGGAAGCTACTTTCAATGGAGGGGAAACTTCTATGAGCAATTGGATGGAGTGGCGATGGGAAGTCCACTGAGCCCAGTGATAGCCAACTTCTTTATGGAACGTTTTGAAGAGAAGGCAATCGACGCCCCTGATTTGAAGCCGATCTTGTGGCTACGCTACGTGGATGACACCTTCGTCGTCTGGAAACATGGAAGGGACGCTCTGAACCTTTTTCTGGACCACCTAATCGCTCAACACCCCAGCATCAAATTCACCATGGAAACCGAACAGAACCAGCAGATAGCCTTCTTAGATGTTCTGATTGAACGATGTGGCCCTAGACTAACCCACAAAGTATACCGAAAACCCACGCACACGAATAGGTACCTGCACGCACTATCGAACCACCATCCCAGTCAAAAGAGAGGAGTCATATCTACCCTAACTGAACGTGCTCGAAGGATTTGTGAACCAGAACATCTAGAGCAGGAACTGGAACATCTTCAAGTGGCCTTGAGGTCGAATGGGTACAGTGTATCTGAGATCAACAGGGCCATGAAACCGAAGAGTCCCACGGTTCATAACAGGGATGACTCTCAGGTAGTTGCGAATGCATATCTGCCATATATCCCGAGGGTCACTGACAGAATTGGAAAACTCTTGGGGAAATATAACATAAAAACAGTTTTCAAGCCGACCAAGAAGATCCAGCAAAACCTCAGGTCGGTTAAAGACAAAAGAGACCCACTGTCAGCGGCAGTGGTTTATCGCATACCGTGCACCTGTGGGAAGGTTTACATCGGTACCACGAAAAGATCCATGGGTACAAGGCTCAAAGAGCATCAAAGGAACTGCAGGCTGGGGCAAACCGACAAATCGGCGGTGGCGGAACACGCTTTGAGTGAGGGCGACCACAAGATTCTGTTCGAAAATGCAACACTGATTGCCCCCAACCAGGGTTACCATAGCCGACTGGTACGGGAGGCAATAGAGATCCAAAAACATGCGGACAATTTTAACAGAAAGGAAGAAGCGTTGACTCTGAACAGAATTTGGAATCCGATTCTGAAGAAATCAAGAATAACTAATGAAATCACAGCAGGTAGTGCGGCAACTGATAATGATGATTATTCCCGGAACCCGACAGAAGTAATTACCACTCCAGACTACCTGCATCAATATAAATACGCCTTGAGAAATCGAACTGTTTAGTCATCGGAGATGAATAAGCCTCTGAAGAAGCTGGCCACTCGCGCTAGCGAAACGTCAGGAAGAAATTCCAAAGAACGACGGCCTTCAAGCCCGAAGAGCAGTAGTTATACTAATAACCTCGGCCGCGAAAGCCTCAACCATTTTGTCACCCTTGAAGTAGTTTCTATGCTGACATTATCATGATAGATATCGTTCCAAATACAATTGGTGATTAGTACCTGTAATTTGCCGACATTCCCTATAAATCAGCTGCATATCCACTTGCACATTTCTTTTATAAACGTGTCAATTTCAACTCATTTCTGTTATCAATACGCAATACGATATCCAACTCTGTATTCCTTAACAAACTAAGGATAACATTTTATCGAAACGCCGAAAGTTTTTTTTGTTTTATAATACCTCGCCCAACAACCCGCGAGGACCTAGACGAAGTCTAAAAGGGTTAAGTCAGGTGATCTTGCAGGCCACTTGTCCTTGTATTCTTGAGATAAATCCATGTATGACTTCGTGTTGTTTCACAGTTCAACACTTCTAGTCTATATCGCTCTATGTCACTCTATTCGAATGATAATTAATCCGCATGACTCCAGAGTTGGACCCTTGACAGGATCATGTGTTCCAATCCATTATTGAAATATATAATAATCTACAGAGTGATTTATCTGAAAATCAAACGTCAATGTCATTTCCGGAAAAAACGGAAGTTGAAAATAATCTCACATTTCGTCAAAAAGTGCCTCTTTATGATCATATTTATATATTATTACAAAAAATATCCTGAATATAACATTTTATCGAAACGCCAAAAGTTGTTTTTTGTTTTATAACAACTCGCCCGACAACCCGCGAGGACCTAAACGAAGTCTAAAAGGGTTAAGTCAGGTGATCTTGCAGGCCACCTCTTCAAGTATTCTTGAGATAAATCCATATATGACTTTGTGTTGCTTCGCAGTTCAACACTCCTAGTCTATATCGCTCTATGTCACTCTATTCGAATGATAATTAATTCGCATGACTCCAGAATTGGACCCTTGATAGGATCATGTGTTCCAATCCATTATCGAAATATATAATAATATCAAATCAAAATATACTTTATTGTCTGAAGATTTGCATCTTATTGACAAAGTCCAAGAATTACAAATGTAGATATAAAATAGTATTAAAAATGTATATATAAAACATTATAATGTAAAATAACAGTCAAAATAATAAATTAATAAAAATTATTCTTGAAAAGATTCACTAAAATATTCCTCCAAACTATAATAGGGTCTGTCAACAAGTAGGCGGTGTTTTACCGCCTTTTTTAAATGGATGTTGCTCAGATTTGCAGATCTTATTTCTAATGGTAATTGATTGAACAATTTACCACCATTATAGTATATGCAGTCTCTAATTAGATTCGAAGTCAGGATAGGAAGTCTAAAGGTATAAATGCTATTACGAGTAGCATGTGGAGTAGAAACAAAGTTGAACTTCGATTTATGTTTATAGATAGAGCAAACCATATCTCAAGGATAAAAAGTGCGATGACTGTCAAAATTTTATTGGTAGCGAACAAATTCCTGCATGATACTCTGGGTTTGACTTCACAAACACACCTAAGTGCCCTCTTCTGTAATATCAACACAGAAGAGAGAAGGAATGAGTTGCATGCTCCCCAAAACGGTATTCCATATCGTAGCTGAGATTCAATAAGAGCATGGTAAACGGTTTTTGCGATATGGAAACCCAACTCATTGGAAACTACTCTCACTGCATAACACTCCGAGGGTGATTTAAACGTCAATGTCATTTCCGGAAAAGACGGAAGTTGAAAATTATCTCCCATTTCGTCAAAAAGTGCCTCTTTATGATCATATTTATATATTATTACAAGGAATATCCTCAAGTTTCATGACATGACTTACATTATGTTAATGTATTAGGTAATTAGGTAGCTTGTTATACATTTTTATTCCATTATGGAAACCTTTAATAATTGGCAATGCTGTCTTGTGAAATGGTGAGGTTTATATGTGAAACTGCTTTTAATCTTCTGTAGAAAGCATGCTTATTCGAGATTGAACAATGGAATCACAGTTAATATCCCATGCCTTATTGACATTTTTTTGCTAGGATCCGCCCACTTCGCTCCACAGAGATGCCTTACCGCCCGTTTTTGTAAGACAGATAAATTTTACAAATTATTTACTGCATAAACTCCAAAACGCTATGCCATACTTATCATAAGTGAGAGTCTATGAAGGCATGATAAGCATATTTTGCGTGGATTCCCAATTCTCTTGAGACTATCCTCCAAAAATGTTTTCAAAACAAGGAGCTGAAACTTAAACGAACCTTACCCTTTTTGTTTCAATTTCAGGGTAAAATTATTAGTATTGACGGCTCAATGATAACGATCATGCCAAAACATGAAGACCTCAAAGACCCACTCGTCTTCCAAGCAAATGAACTGAAAAAGTATTTCAGAATGGGTGATCATGTCAAAGTTCTAGCAGGTAATATCTTCATCTCAGTTTTCTCTAGCAGCCATTCATTGCCCACTTATTTTCAGGTCGTTATGAAGGAGATACAGGCCTTATTGTTAGAGTAGAAGATAACAGGGTTGTTTTAATTTCTGACTTGACGATGCATGAAATGGAAATTTTACCAAAGGACTTGCAACTTTGTACTGACATGGCCAGCGGAGTGGATTCCTTGGGAAAGTTTGAGTGGGGAGACCTGGTGAATTTGGATTCGGAGACTGTAGGAGTCATTGTAAGATTGGAAAGAGAAAATTTCCACGTTCTGAATATGCATGGTAAGATTAATACATGACAGTTTTTCTCAACAAAAATTCAATAAAACTTGTCTGATAATCGGAAAGCACATTGAAAATCGTACAAAAAATATCTGATCTCATTTTTCAACGATAATCGGACTGGAAGAAAATAAACACATGAAAAGCTCATAATATAATGTAAATTTCAGAATCTCTGTTTACAAAAGAAAAAGTCATATTTTGACCTCGAATTATTCTCGTTTGCGATTTTTTTCTAAGAAAAGCGTCATTGGATACATCAGAAGATAAATAAACCGACAAGTTTATTGTGGTGTTGGAGAGAAGGGAGGGAGATTTGAATTGAATTATTTCAATCTGATAATCCCTGATTATAAAACATATATTCATCTTCAACAGGGGAGTATTTCTCAATTAGAAGTTCCCAAGCCTATGGATAATTCATTTTTGCTAAAACTGATGAAAACTTAATCAAGTCAACGACTAAAATTTGATTTCAATATGAATAACTATTTTGGATTTGATAAGAGTTAAAAGTATTCTTCTCTTAGAATAAAATAAATAAAGACTAATGATAAAAAGAAGAGATTATTATATGTGAAGAACTTACTCTCGTGACTACCAGAATAACACTAAAATGCCATCTTTACCTCTCTTCAATTTTCTTCTGGAGATGTTGCCTTTGTTAGCGAAAATAGCGTCGAGTGCGTGTGATACCAGTTTATTGTTAGGTAATTGATCTCTATCAAAAGTTTCTCTCTTTTCTAGTTAAACAGACGTGTGTGATTTTTATTTTTATACATATTTCTGCACATTGATACTTCATCTTTATGTAACTTGAATGTTTTCCAGGTAAAGTGGTAGAGTGTCGCCCAGGTTCCTTGCAGAAAAGGAATCCAAACAAATCTGCCGCTGCTTTAGACTCTTACCGAAATACTATTCATCGTAGAGATATGGTGAAAGTCATTGATGGACCACATTCCGGATTTTCTGGCGAAATAAAACATCTCCACAGGTGATATTCGGTATGGTGCAAATGAAAGGAATACATTAATTATCTTGTTATTATTCGAGTTCAGAAAAATAGCCTGAATTCTGACATAAATGTGTGTTCGGTGAGTTTTATGAATTTATCAGATAGACGTGGTTGATTGACTTTATATTCCACTTTTGTGGGCAAAAGTCAAGTTGATCGAGTTACCAAAATTTTATTTTCAGTGATGTATTTACTAAATATAGCCTTGGGTATAAACGGAAATCCCTAATCAATATCTGAAGAGTTAGTTGCTGTAATATCATGTTTTTTTGCGGTTCAGGTTTCTCAATAATTTGTAGCTATTGATGGGTATGGTTGTATTCATAATTATAAATGATCAAAAGACCTTCGAAAAGATATATTACATTAACACATTTATTAAAAAACAAAATCATCTATGTGAGCATAGGTGACGTTTCCATTTGCACCATACTGTATGAAACATTGTTGCCAGTTCAAGTGATAATTCTATATCAAAGAAAGTACCTTTTACTTATAATAGTGTTATGAAAAGTCATTTTTTTGAGGTGTTCTGCAGCAATTTGATGAATCTGTCTTTATCTAGAACAAGTCTTCACATACATGAATTTTAAAAAATGCTCAACCTTCTGTGAACTGTGGAACATTTTTCAAACTGTCTTTCTACCCTTATTTTTTTGGAACTATTATATAGATTATCCTTTTCACTAAGATTTCATGACTGTTAATTACTAGATACTTTAATATTCTCATTATGTTCATATACCAATATGATTGCTAGCAAAATTAAGACTTTCCACTTCCAACTGCTGCAGATGTGACATCTAAGACAACTTTTTTCTTCAGGAATTTCGCTTTTCTTCACTCTGTAGAATTTCTACAAAACGGTGGAATATTCGTTTGTAAAACGAAGCATCTACAGTTAGCTGGGGGAAATAAAAGTGACCCCATTGGGGATATGTCAATTGGAATGGAATACATGTCTCCAAGGAGAAGTTCACCCATGCATCCTTCCAGTGGAGCAGGTAAGCAATATATTGTTTGAAAGTAATTTGTATGTGATAAATAAATACTTCTTTTTGCATCTTTATGAGTGTTTTCACTTTTCCTAAATGGACATACTTCTATTTTATCCTGACTAGTTGCTGCTGTGAAGAAAAATGAGCCTCTCAACAAGAGAAATGAATCTATTCACCACTTACGACAACTTTCTCGCCTTATGATAATAATAATGATTATTGTAGGACTGAATACTTCAAAAAAATACATTAAAATAATTGAATTTAGCTAGAATGTAAACACAAAACACTTATATTTTGTTTTAATATCGTAATTGTGGTATTCAGAGTTGAAAGTCCACTTTTTCCTTTTGATAAAGTGGGGCATTTCTTGTTTTCATTTTGTGAATGAGTCTGGTACATGAGAAATCTATGAATAAGTGAGATCTATGAATGATACTATTTTTTTTCAGCTGTTGGAGGATTTGGTGGTGGTCGCGGTGGTGGAAGAGGAAGAGTATCGAGAGACAGAGATATAATCGGTACGACGATCAAGATAACTCGCGGCCCTTACAAAGGCAACATCGGTATCGTCAAAGATGCCACCCAGTCTACAGCTAGGATTGAACTACACACTTCTTGCCAAATCATTTCTGTTGATCGGAATCACATTGCAGATGTCGGTAAGTATACATGACAAGGGAAGGATATTTCTGTGCTGTAGCCTATGCGGCTACCTGTCACCCTGTCAGTCAATCATTCTATGACCTGTAGGCGTGTGAAATGTTGAGGGTGTGGTGAAACTAAGATGTCTAGAAGGATGGTGTACCGAGTTATACCTGGGCATGTTTGGGGTGAACTTGGCGACACATGCCTACTATGATAATAAGCATCATGACCCCTTGACATCAAATCAGTTCAGATGGCGTTTGCAACGAAAAGAGTTACAAATTTCCTAGGAATTGTATAAACGGCCGACCTGACGGCTGGCTATACTTTTACTTTTGGACGCTGACTGATCAACAACCTATATTATTTGTTCAGAATACTGGCCAAATTCCCTATAATTGTGTTCCTTTCATTCCCTAGGAAATGTATAAACGGCCGACCTGACGGCTGGCTATACTTTTACTTTTGGACGCTGACTGATCAACAACCTATATTATTTGTTCAGAATACTGGCCAAATTCCCTATAATTGTGTTCCTTTCATTCGATTTTGTTTTTTATGAGTATGACATTAGATTTTGCTCATTTTGTTGACTGCTCGAATCGAAGAATATAATTTGTCGATCGATCGGTTGACTATGCACTTCCAATTAGCGTCAACTAGCGATGAATTTGAGAAACACACCACGATACGTAAAAATGACACTAATGACAGATAAGTGTCGCCATAAAATTCTAAACAATATAGCATCAGTCCCAGCACCATATCCTTCTAGACATCTTAGGTGAAACTAACGAATATTTAAGTTGTACCTCGAAAAACTAACCCCTTCTTTCTCATTCAATGAAATTTACTGTTATCTGAAACTCGATTTCTGATTCAAACCACTACATTCCTGTTTTTTTCAAATGACCGTTGTCATAGCATCCGGTTAGTAATTGATTACTATCGGAACATACTCATAAATGTTTAGAAAACAGACAATTGTAGTCGGTAGACCTCTCAAGTGGAAGTTTTAAAACTACTTGATACAGCATGTTATTCATTGAAATATCACAGAGTGTGACTGCATAGTCGTAGCCAGGGAAGGTTCAAGTGGGCTCGAACCTCTTCCCCCTCCCAGAATTTTTCTGGCATTACCGAAACTAAATATAGTCTGAACTTATTTTTTTTAGCCGTGAGTATCAGGTATGAGATTACTCTTGTGAAGATCTAAGAATGAAGTTGTGTCATTAGCATATCATGGCTCGTTATGGATTCATTACATGTATAAAATTTGGCATGCTGTTGTTCAAAAAAGAATTTGACAAATTATATAAAATGCATAATAATGATAATAATATGAATGGACAAAACGACAATTTTCAAAAGATCTGTTTGGAGTTACTTTTCGATTTATGTAAAAGTTTTTGATACTTAATACCTGACCTCCTGGGTCAGCTTTATGGTTTCAGTTCAAACTTCTGGTGGTAATTAAGAGTTTCTCAGAATTTGCATGTAATCGTATCAAATACTTAGTTTAAATTTCGAACCATATTTGAAATGAACTTATTAAACTGGCCCTCAAAAGAGTTCAGTGAAGAACATTTGTGGTGACGAAAAATTACTCAAAAAATAGTAATGGACATACTATCATCTTCCTACCACATGGGTACAAATCTATCTTTACCAACGCTACATTTTCCTTAGGATCTCCTGCAAAAGATGGCAGCGCATCCAGCTACGGACGGACGCCAGCGTACCTTGGGAACCAGACTCCCTTGTACAGAGAGACTGGCAACAAAACGCCTATGTGCGATTCTGGTTCGCGCACTCCTCTCCATTATGGTTCCATGACTCCAATCCACGACGGATCGAGGACTCCGAACGCCAATTCAGAATGGGATCCAGCTGTGTCGAATTCTTACCCTTCGCCTGGCTACAACCCAAGTAAGACATTTGCTCAGAATGCACAAAAACCATGGTACTCCAACTTATATACTTCTGTTTAGCCGAATCCTCTCGATCACGAGTTAATTTTGACACTGATGGTCCTATTGGTTAAACTCTGGCGGGATCTTTCGCTCATCAATAGAATCATTAGTACACAAAATCTGCATAGACAAGAGGAAGAAAGTTTTTTGTATTTAGTGCGGAACTATATTTTCAATTAAAATCATAGCAGAGCGCTTACTAGATCAGTCATCATCTCTGAGGAAGCTAGCCACTCGAGCCAGCGAAACGTCAGGAAGAAATTCCAAAAAACGACGGCCTTCAAACCCGAATAAAAGTAGTGATACTAGATCAGTCATCGTCAAAGTTCACCTGAAATTATTGATTGAAAAAAGATTTGAATATTAGGCTACTATATAAGTTTCCAGTTGAAAAATTCAGTTGAACTTTTGGGAAGTGAGATTACTTACTGGTCATTTGTACAAGAACTAAAACCATAAGATTCGGACGAGTAAGTAACCTCACCTATCATAAAATGTAGAGAAACTTCTATAATTGCCAAAGATTTAAAGATTTTTTCAATCAACAGGTACTCACTCTAAGGTAAGCACTGATTGAGGAATTTGTTTTTCATTCTCTCCACAAAAATTCTCAAGTTCAATTAATCAATCGATCAACTTTCTTCCTCTAACTACATTGATGCATGCACACAGTTCAATTATATGCACTTGTCTAATAGAAAGCTAGCCCCTTTTAAACCAGTTAGACACTGACATTTGAATCTGTTTGGAAGTTCAGATAAATTGAGTTCAATGTTCAAAATCTTCCACGTTTTCAAATATTTACTGCTTATTGGAACCCAAAATTGAAGGCAATGAATAACGAATCCCCTTTAATATTGCTCATGAATGTTCTGAATTCATAGTATAAAAAGAAACAATTTAGTTGAGTTCATTCTAGCGCTGAATAGAGGACTTCGTTTCGAGTTGACAATCTGAAATACTCCTTCAGGGAAATTGAATTTTGCACATAATTCTGTTTGAATGGATTCGTTTAGATCATCACTAGCTCCAAAATTATTCACGTTTTTTCAAAACCAGAAAAATATACGGTTTTATCGAAGCTAATTAGCTGAAAGTCGGGTTGGTACAATTGTGTTCACGGTGAAATCACAGTATTAACCAGTTATACAGTAACGAAGGAATCCAAACAGAATCTGAGAGCGCATGTGGAAAACCCACATATTGCCTTCGGCCAATGAGATATCAGCTTCAGGAGAAATACCGGTTTTAAAGAAGCGGGTGGATAGAATTTCTTTAGCTAGTGGTGATCAAATCGAAAGCATTCAAACACTATTTATCGTGAAATTTCAATCCTCTGATGTTAGACATTTTCAGGAATATTTCAGTTTGGCTACTTGAACCGAAGTCCTATATAGAGAAATCGCTCAACAGTCTTGTTTTGTTCACTGCCTCTGCTTCCTTTATTGGCGCCATAATGGCTAGCATTCCCCCCACCGCACTGCAATGGGGGCGTCGTCCGTTGACCCTCCAGGGTCTCGCTTGTGGCTTCGTCCATGGACCCCCAGCGTCTCACTTGTGGCTTCGTCCATGGACCCCCAGCGTCTCACTAGTGGTAATCTAGGGGCACAAAAAATTAAAAACCGAGTCCCAATGTCACATGTAGTATCTTCGTACCATCCTCAGACGAACGTTAATGAACATAACCTGTAACCCACAAGCTGTCAACAGGAGCGCGGGAAATATGACCTTTAAGTTTAAGTATGCTTGTATCGGCAATCTCTCCTAGTGTTTCTATCGGTTAAATTCCTGAGTGATCAAGAATACGAGATATGAATAAATTCTGCTTGTGATTTCCCAGGTAGATGTCGATACACTAAGGTTTTCATGCCTCTTGCATTTGATTCTATGAATGTTATGTATTAAGAATTCAAGATAGGCACTATGCTTCCTTTTTAAAATGTTGAAGTGTTTGAAATAAGTTTTCAAACAGTTTCATAAATGTCAAAGTGGTGTAAATTTCTTGATACCTCATGTGCTGTAATCTTGATTGAATTCCCAATAGACTGACTATTTTCAAAGATAGTTTTTTCAGAAATATCTATTGATAGATATAACCTATATAAGTAATCCGCATAACACATGACAACTAAATTGAACTGTTTTACTTAAAAAAAAAAAAATCAACTGCAAAGTCAAATTCAAATTATATATATATATTATTAAACAAAAATCCCATGTGTTGTCGACTTCTGTGATGTCAATTTACACTTGACACTACCATGTCACTATATTCATGAGGCACTGATTTATGCATACGAAAACGTAGATAAGTATGGTACAGTGCAAGAACAGCATGGCTATGCCACAAGACTTCGAAATGATCTCCATCTTAGATTTCTCAGATTGGGAAAGTCTTGGAATATTACCCTACATTTTGCACCCGCTTTTTATAATGAACTACTTGGAACTATCAGGTAATAGCCAATTGAAAACTATAAAAATATCATTAATAAATATTTATCAAACAAGGCTCTTTACTCCATTGATGAATTCATGAACTGCAATATTGATAGTTCAGATTTTAGTTTTGAAGGTTCCTTATCTGACTTGAGTGATCATGAATGATAGTCATATGTTCCAGCGGAGTTTTATATATTTTTTTGTAAATTTAGTGACGATTGTAAAGACCTTATCTAGCATAAATAAATTCTGTTCTATTCTATTCTATTGGGTACATTCAGGAGGTCCCAGCGGCTGAATGTTTTGCTCAGCATAGAAATTTGTTAAACACATTTATGTAATATATGAATGTGTTTAAGGACCAATAATAATATTTTTTAAGATAATGAGGTTTCGTTTTTGTAAAGAAGTGGAAATATTTCAACTCTGATTATTGTGAGTCACTCCAACTTTCAATGAAGTATAATTATTTGCCATAGACAGAACCTATTTTCTTTCAAACAAATAGTTTTTACTTTTTACATAATTTAACAAGTATGAGATGGATGATAGTACCAAATGGTTTTCATCTCTTATTTTTCTAAACTAAAATGAAATAAATGTTTTTTGTAGGCTAACAAGCGATTCGCTTCGGTAAGCTATTTGTACTGTATAAAATATTTACATGGAGAAGTGGTTAACAATAGTGACTGGATGACATGTAAGCCCGCAGTCAAAGGGAAACACATCGTTTATAGAAGTTGTGAAATTTGTTGAACCCTTTATAACCAAAAGTGGTACAAAATGCAGTTACTATAATCTGTGATGACCTATTTTTTTCAATTTTTTTGTTCATATTTTCATTTATAACTCTTCTTAAGGTACTCCTGGATACCAAATTAACGGCCCTTACACCCCTCAGACCCCAGGGACAATGTACGACAGCAATTACAGCCCATATCAACCTAGCCCTGGCTATCAGAGTGTGGTATCCACTCCTAGTCCTGCCACTGGCTATGGGCAGTCCCCAGCTAGTAATAACCCTTACAGCACTCCCAGTTCAGGATATAGCCCCACCATGCCCTACAATCCACAAACGCCAGGTGCTGGTCTAGACATTTTGCCAATGACTGATTGGCATACAGTTGATATTGAGGTGAGATTCATTCAGAAAATTATTGTGCAGGGAATTGATATTAGGTAAGTCGACTATTGTTTTTCACTGACGAATTTTTGAGGTTTCATCTCATTTCAAACTACTACTTTGGGGTGATGATTCTTTTTAAGCGGGAACTGGATGTATTGGTGTGATATTCTATTTTGGTAAGGCGATGTTCATCCATTTGTATGAGTGGTTTCCACACTTTTTGAATTCCCACGCTGGGATTGTTATCTCTGTATGAACATGTAGCTTTCTTGGGATCATTGAAGTCATTATTATTATTATTAAATAAGTACATATTCGAATTGTTGTAATTGGAATTTATTAGGTGACCATTAATGTAAATATAACCTTGAGATAAATCTGAAAGTATGGAAAGTCATTGTTTCTATTTTTATTGAAATATTGCCAGCGAAAATAAGTATAGATGGCACTTAGAAGCTATCTTACTGAATATTTTTTACATCATTGTGTAATATTCTATGATAAAATCATCCTAAAATTAACCCGAAATCAAAATCAAACTTGTTCTCTATCTACTAATTGATAATTGATCAGAAGTGAATATTTGTGATGTATCAAGTTGAAATTGATTTCTAGGTATGGTGTTCAATTTTGTTTCAGGTGCGAATTCGTGACAGCCATGATGATTCCGGACTTGTCGGTCAGACAGGAGTAATAAGAAGTATTTCAGGAGCAATGTGCACAGTTTTTCTTCCAGCAGAGGATCGTGTAGTGAACATTATGTCGGACCACTTGGACCCTGTGAGGCCTCAAAGAGGGGATCAGTTCAAGGTACAAGTTCCAATAATGATTCAACTTTTCTACCAGCTCCAAAAGTAGCGATCATTTATATTTGTATTCTAATAATTTTATTTTGTTTCAGGTCATAATTGGAGAAGAACGAGAGCAAACCGGTGAATTACTGTCAATAGATATGAACGAAGGAGTGGTGAAAATCAAAAATGAGATAACTATGTTACCTCTACAAAATTTGTGCAAAATGAGACAGCCTGATCACTGAAGTCAATCCAAGTGAGGAAGATTTCAATTTTATTGAATTACTATATGTATAAGTTGTTAAATGTATGCAGTTTTATTTTTCAGTTGTGATATGAACATGTAATGGTTATATTATGATAAATATATATTCCTAATTAATGAATCCTCATTTTTTCCTTATATTCCTACTTTTTTCTAAAATATCTACCACTTCAATAATAATAGTCGTCTTCATTCAAAATATTGGAAAAAAGCCAATTTGGGCGAAGTGGAAACAATTTCACAAGATAGATAACACTTTTTGCACACAATACAACAATACCCTAGCATTACACGGACCACAAACTCATATTTGAGGAAAAATCTATTATTATCCATGATATTAGCACTAACCCCTACAATGAATTAGCAATAATATTCTTCCATTATGAAGAAAAAAATATATTTTCGTGTGATAGATTCAGATATTTGCAGCATTCATTTCAGAGAAATGGAACACCCTACAGTGCTAGCAATTTGAATATAATGAATTTATTAAAAAAAATAGACAATTTTGTATTTTTGTGGTCAACACCCATATGGCACAAGACAATTCCTGCTCGAGGAAGCCATTGTATAGCGAAATGCGTTTCGCGGTTTAGTAAACCTTTGTAAGTAAAAATCTTACAGGCAACTGTACATTATTGGTTTAATATGGATTTTCATCAAATATCGACCACTTCACCATTCAGTACAAGACTGGTTTTTAATGTACCATATTGCTACTCATCAGGTACTAAGAGGTGCTCTATATTCTTGCGTAAGATGTTAAAATCATTTACAAAATATTATAATGGAGAATAAGATAAACTTTGAAAACATATTAAATACATATATATTATATATATGTATGTATATAGTCGACGCCAATTAAGACGAGATTTTAATGCTGCGCGTGGACCCGCCCTTTTGGTTGTTGCGGCCACTGACGATGCGTGGGCGGAGTCTTTTAACACAAAACGATTTTACGTTTCTGCGCGGACTCATTTTAGTATTTCGTCGACTATACCTATATATGAAAACTACTGTTTCTAACATATATTATTTCAATTTCAGAATTGAACATCACTGGAAAGTTGGTATTATTTGCTGATGATACAACTTTGATATATTTCAATTAAGATTTGCAAGTGATCCAATGTCAAATGGAAAATGATTTGAAACAAATATTTCTTTGGCTCAATGTTCATGAACTTACTTTAAATTTCGAAAAATCATCTTGTTCATTGATTAAAAACCAATTTTATCACAATCGAAATTTTTATTGCTAGGACAACAAAAAGTTAACAGGTCATATAATAAAAAATTTTTAGGTCTGAATATTGATGAAAATATTTCGTGGAATATTCATATTGATCTGAACCAAAAAAAAAAAATATCACCAATCATTGGAATTTTGTACAAGATAAGGAGCTTTATACCTTTGAAATATCTAAAATTAATTTATTTTTCACTAATTTATTCGAAATTACAATATTTAATCAGCACATGGGGTACTGCGTCGAATACCATTCTGAAACCACTGAAGTCTTTACAGAATAGAGCAATTAAATGCATTTTTCATTTACCTTATTTGGAACCAACAAGGAATATTTATAAACCAAATCGTCTCCTCGACATCAATTCTATTAATAAACTGAAAATATGTACTATTTTGCATTTTATTGTGACTAATAAGAAACATTCTATTATGAAATTTTTCAAATCTAACAGTGTACATAACCACAAAACAAAGCAGTTCAATAATTTGTTAACACAAAATCTCAAGACGGAATTTTCCAGAAAATCTATTTCCTATAAAGGAGTTATCACATATAATGGATTACCCACAGGAATAAAATGTTTTTCTCAAATGACCAAATTCAAATTTGCTATAAAGCATTATTTGTTAGAATAATTTTTTTTAGAATTTTTTATTTTTTTATTTTCGAGTAATAAACAATTCTGATTGAGCTTTTTAATAAATGTATTATATAAATATTCCCTATACCTATATAAACTGTAGTTTCTTGGGAATAAATAACTGTTATTATTATTATTATTGATAAAACAACATTGAGAAGAACACTCAAAAAGCAACATATTATCCAAAGGTGGATTTATGCACCAGCTAGTAAGGGTGGCAGCATGCAACTGGAAGTAACTTTACCATTCATGAAATGTCTAGTTTCTCAGTTTGATAATTATTGTTGCATTACTGTCATGTATCGTGATTTTCACCTTGAAGGTCATTTTTACTTTTACTATGAACAACCCAGCCAGCATTGCTACATCACATAGACATCTACGTGACATCGCCACGACATCGGTTGGAGACCGCGGGGTCCTACAAATGTCCTATTCAGCTCCCTTGAGAAGTCACATGAATGTCCTTCGCGATATAAAAAAAAATCACTTCATGATGTTGGTGCAATATATCACACATAAGTACATCAGGAAATACCTTTATTCCAACTGAAAATTGTTAAAATTGAAATCCGTTTTTTGAAAGAGATAAATGAAATGGGAATAAAAGGTATCTAGAAATTCATATAATCCGTTGATGAAATAGTTTTGGGATTCTTTTGACACCTCATCTCTTTACAAATCTTTCAGAGGAATATGAATAATTAATGAGGTATCATTTGAAATCAGACAAATATATATATATATATATATATATATATATATTTGACAAAAAAATCAATCACATCTTCACAACCCTTCGATAAATGAATAACAGTTTGAACGAAAGAAAAACGGTACATAAACACGCAATTCTAAACTGAGAACAGCATTTCCTCTGATTATCAACTTCTGAAGATGCCAACTTGGTTAGTAAAGCGCGCGCATCGATGTTTGGAAAATTGAATACCACTTCAAAGTTTCTACACTCACATGTATCATATCCACAATCCTGAAACTTACAAAGGATATATTTGTAGTAGATAGGTATGAGTGGAATATTTTGTGATGAAGTAAAAGATGTCAAACAGCAAATTAGTCGAAAATCGAACCTTAAATACTAGTATACTCGACACGCATCTTCTGGTGAAGAAATAGGAGCTAAGTAACTCAATTTGCAAAACAAACGTTGAATGTTAGTGTTTTCATTTTGTTTTGGGTGTTCTCTATTAAATGCATTTCAGATATGATAAGGAATCTATAAATTTGATATCATGTACAATACACGCCACGGCTGATGGCGAGCGATCGCGCGGGTATAGACTCTCCTAAGATGCCTAGAAATCCTGGTGATTCAACTGATTAGATTTTGTTTAGATTTTTGTGGCGAAAAAAACAATGGACGCTTTTGAAGGTTTCCCCTATTTTTTCAGTAGAGGGCGTTATTCCCATTTTTCAAATTTCATGACGTGTCTCAAGTTAATTGTCATATTGTCATGGCAGTTTGAAATTTTGATGTGTACGATGTTTTTATCGTGTTTATTTGTTGATTCCATTGCTTTTAAATATCGAAACATTGTTACTGGTATCTCATTGTGCACCCATTATCCTTTAGGTTGCGATCTCTTCTCGCTAGCCAATCAAATAAAAGTGGAAAAACCTGACTGCACATTATTTTCACTTAGTGCAAATTTAGCTTCAGACAAGACTGACAAGAGCGTGTTGGCGACATCTGTACATATTGTACGGAAACCTCCAAAAGCTCAATTATCCACCAAAAATCAAGCAATCCAGATTTCGCCACTTTTATCCCAAACTTCTACAGGTATAAGTAAATACACCAGGGTTTCCAGGCATTTTAGACTCTCCTAAGATGCCTGCCCAAGTAAATTACTATTGGATCACGATGAGCCCCTTGCCGGCCAGTGTCGTACCTATAATTAGTTTTAATTAGGGTAACAAATTGAACATGACTTTTGTAATTTCTTTTCATATTTTATCTGGAAAATTAAGATTTAATATTGGAATCTTATACAAGTATAGAAGGGCAGATTTTTAATCTACCCCGAAAAGTTGCTGCGTCTATTGAAAAACAGTTCTTTCTGGATAGAACAAGTCCAATTAGTCAGCAACTTCTCGTATAACTCAAATTTTGACTATGGTGTGTTTACTTATACCTGTGAAAGTTTGGGATAAAAGTGGTGAAATCTGGATTGCTTGATTTCAGGTCGATAATTGAGCTTTTGGAGGTTTACGTACAATACGTACAGATGTCGCCAACACGCTCTTGTCAGTCTCGTCTGAAGCTAAATTTGCACTAAGTGAAAATGTGCAGTCGGGTTTTTCCACTTTTATTTGATTGGGTAGTGAGAAGAGATCGCAACCTAAGATGCCTGAAAACCCTGGTGTGTTTACTTATACCTGTAAAAGTTTGGGATAAAAGTGGCGAAATCTGGATTGCTTTATTTTTGGTGGATAATTGAGCTTTTGGAGGTTTCCGTACAATATGTACAGATGTCGCCAACACGCTCTTGTCAGTCTTGTCTGAAGCTGAATTTGCACCAAGTGAAAATATACAGTCTGCATGGTTTTTCCATTTTTATTTGATTGGCTAGTGAGAAGAGATCGCAACCTAAAGGATAATGGGTGGACAATGAGATACCAGTAACAACGTTTCGATATTAAAAAGCAATGAAATCAACAAATAAACACGATAAAAACATCTTACACATCGAAATTTCAAAGTGACATGACAATATGACAATTGACTTGACACTTGTCATCAAATTTGAAAATGGGAACATAACGCCCTCTACCAAAAAATAGGGGAAACCTTCAACAGCGTCGATTGTTTTTTTCGCAACAAAAATCTAAACAAAATCTAATCAGTTGAATCACTAGGATTTCTAGGCATCTTATCGCAACCTGAAGGATAATAGGTGGACAATGAGATACCAGTAACAACGTTTCGATATTTGAAAGCAATGAAATTAACAAATAAACTCTAAAAACATCGTACAGCTTATCCAATCCATCTTGGCACAAAGGACGAAAGGAAAAATACCTTCTAGGAATGAATTTCAACACAGTGAACACATATAATAGATGTTTTTTCATCTTACTATTCGCCTTTTCGGAAGTCTAGACGCCCCCTGGCGGATAAATCATTAACCTACTTTGTGTGTGATCTGATCGCAACTGTTTAGGACTTGTTCGCCCTCCACGAAGCACCTAATGTCATGTGTTGCATCCAAATATGCAAATACAGTGCTCAAACTCAAATATACCTCCTGGTTTTCCATTACTGTTGATAACTAAAAAAGGATCTGATTTGATACCTATGTTAAACCATTGCAAAACGTTATATTACCTCACAGTTTGTTATTTTCCTTCACACACTACAATCAATTGTCTAAAACACACACAAAACCCCAATATAGTTCGCAAATAATTAAAACATACAACTCAACCACTGAGTCCGTATACAAACTGACACCATAAACAAAGAGATTACTCACAATCCTCCATATTTGTTTACGTCTCGTAGCGCCCTCAACGGTGATCGAAATCGCGAATACTTCACAGAGAATGCTGGCATATCCGTTATTAATTCTGTGCCAAGATGGATTGGATAAGCTGTACACATCAAAATTTCAAAGTGACATGACAACATGACAATCAACTTGACACTTGTCATCAAATTTAAAAAATGATAACATAACGCCATCTACCGAAAAAATAGGGGAAACCTTCAAAAGCGTCGATTGTTTTTTTTCGCCACAAAAATCTAAACAAAATCTAATCTGTGGAATCACCAGGGTTTTAGGCATCTTAGTCCCACCACAGATAGCAGAAAAATATTTCAAACAGATGATCCCCACCAAAAATAATGCACCAATCAGAACATCGTTAGTATTGGACATTGCATTTGGCAGAATCCATTTTCTTCATACGACATCGGAAAAAGTTGAAAATTTCAGATGAATTCCTCCCGCCAAATAAAAATTTTAATTTGGACCAATCAGAAAGCTGTCGGATCGTGGTACGTACTATCGGATTTCGGATCTGTCTGAATCATAGATCTTATATGAAGATCTATGGTCTGAAAGGGGATGACGGCTACAAAACTCCACGGATAATAGAGTATACGGTCGTTCAATGCCACGTCATTGACTTGTACATGTCACTGGGTAACCAATCAGAAAACATGATTTGATCAGGGCTGAAGTTTAAAAATGACACCGGCTGACAATCATGTTTTCTGATTGGTTACCCAGTGACATGTACAAGTCAATGACGTGGCATTGAACGACCGTATACTCTATTATCCGTGACAAAACTCTACCACTAGGAGCGCCACCACTGCATGTACCTTTGACATCCTCTCAAGTCAAATGACAACGATTCAAAACATTAAACGTCCCTTCTTTGCAATAATTAAGAATATAAAGATTTGAAATCGACATAAAATGGTCTTATGTAGTGCATTCGGATGTAAAAATGTAGGTACGCATTTATTTCCAAAAGAAACAAAACTGAAAAAGCAGTGGGAAGTAGCCCTGAAAAGAAAGAGCTTTCAGGCTTCTGAACATACTAGATTATGCTCCAGTCACTTACAAAAGAACGTAGCAGGGCTGGTAGATGGTTATTGATGATTCTCAACGAAACACCTCTGTAATCAGTTTGAATTTTCTACCTTTCACTCAGACTTTTTTTTTCCTTTGAGGGCTCCACCACGTTCCCTCAACAAACTTTTCAGTTCTGGTACAGACAAACATCCATATCTATCGGTTGGAGAAAACATCCTTATGATTCTTAAGTATCTCATGAAAATATTCATAGAAATAAAAATAAAACATAACCTGCAAAATCACTCATTAGGAACATGCAGTCGTGCTGCTACCTACTAAAAGCTTTGGGTCATCTTTCCCATTCAGCGATGCAACGGGTAATTTCATTTGACAATATCTGACAGTGACAGTACATTCATGCTGTCAGCTGTCAGTTCAGTTTTGGACGTTTTACGTTTTAGTTTTTTTTTGGCTGAATGCGCGAATGCGCCGTACGGAAGCAAATGCCAAGAAATCATAGAGACGTTTTAGCTTTCGTTTTAATTCGATTTCGGTTTTCGGCTAGAAGTTGGAAGCGAATGGAGATAGTGCGTGCAAAAGAATAGTGGAAGTGGATTGTTTGTTGTGCAGAGTATTTTGTTCTCTGCTCTCTGCCTTAGTTATCGATTACATGAATATAGATATTGAGGTTCAGTCGCACATTGTGCAAGCAATTTCTGAATTAGTGATAACTTTTTGAGGAAACAACTGTTGAACTTTGCGGCTGTCGTTTTCGTTGAAAAGATGTCAGACTCAGAAGCTAGTAACTTTTCTGATAATGAAAACGCCTCAGAAGCTGGATCAGTAAGGTCTAGAAGTTCCAGAGGTAGTGTACGAAGTAGATCTCGAACGCCATCAAGGTCTCGGTCTAGATCGAGGTCCAAGAGTAGATCCAGGTCACCCTCAAGAGGTTCTCAAGTATCCCGATCCCGCTCACCATCTCGTTCCAGGTCTAGATCCAGATCACAATCTAGATCTCGGTCAAGATCTAGGTCTAGATCTCGTTCCCATTCTATATCACGGTCGAGAAGCCGTTCAGTTAGATCTGGGTAAGTAACATTGCATTTGGTAGCCAATTTTTCGTGAAGTATCTTCATTGCGTTACTCAAGTACTTGCTAGTTTGACATGTTATGACCTAAAGGGACTCACGTTTTAGTCAGCAGATCCTCTTTACTCCCATTTTCATAAAATTCTCAGCAATTACCGTTTTTGTTTTTGGTAAATTCTGCTATTTTTACCAGTTAAAAAATCAAAAAATCACCACAATTCAGATTTGTGTTCCGAAGGTCAAAATATTAAACAAACTTCAGCCATTTTTCACCATACTATTTTTAGTGCAACATTGATAAGTGATATTTCAAAGTAACGTTTTTTTACAGAAGATCTGAGGCAAAGGAAGTATCTGGTCCCGAAGATGTTGTTGAGGAGGAAGAACCAGAAGGTGAAAGTCTGGATGAATATGATAGTGAAGAGGATAGTGAAGAAGAAGGAAGATCTAAGAAACGAAAAAAAAATAAGGACCGCTATGGAGGCTTTATTATTGATGAAGCAGAGGTTGATGATGAAGTTGAGGATGAAGATGAATGGGAGGAAGGTGCCCAAGAAATCGGAATTGTTCCAAATGAAATTGACGAGTTTGGGCCCACTGCTAGGGAAATAGAAGGAAGGAGACGAGGAACGAATCTTTGGGAGTGAGTTGATTTTGAAAAAAATGCTCTACATAGTTTGAATAATTTTTGTCTTGCCCACAGTGAACAGAAAGAATCTGAAATTGAAGAATATCTCAAGAGGAAGTATGCTGATGATGGTGCTGCCATTAAACACTTTGGTGATGGTGGAGAGGAGATGTCTGATGAGATTACTCAGCAAACACTTTTACCAGGAGTAAAGTATGGATTACCTACTATATTTAACATTTCGATTAAATGATTCAATCAAATTTTCAGAGATCCAAACTTGTGGATGGTAAAATGCCGCATAGGTGAAGAAAAATCAACTTGTCTTTTACTCATGAGAAAATTTCTGGCCTATCAAAACACAAATGATCCCTTACATATAAAATCAGTTGTAGCTCCTGAGGGTGTTAAAGGTTACATTTACATCGAGGCTTATAAACATCCTCACGTCAAGGCTGCAATTGAAAATGTCAGTAACTTGAGGATGGGAATTTGGAAACAGCAAATGGTACCTATCAAAGAAATGACTGATGTTTTGAGAGTAGTTAAAGTACAGACTGGTGTGAAATCTAAGCAGTGGGTGCGACTCAAGAGAGGACTGTATAAAGATGATATTGCTCAAGTAGATTATTTTGATACGGCACACAACCAAGTCCATTTAAAATTGCTTCCAAGGATTGATTACAAACGATTGAGGGGAGCCTTAAGGACTGTCCAGTCTGTAAGTTTGATATGTAATTGGGATTTTGATTATTTTCCTGTTTGCTTCTGACATATTTCTCCTTATTTTTCAATTTCCATGCATTTTCAGGACTCTGAAGCAGAAAAACGTAAGAAAAAACACCGTCCACCCAGCAAGCCTTTTGATCCCGAAGCTATTAGAGCAATAGGTGGGGAGATTGCCTCTGATGGTGACTTTCTGGTTTTTGAGGGAAATCAGTACTCTCAAAAGGGGTTCCTCTACAAAAAGTTCCTCATGAGTGCTGTGCTTATTGATGGAGTCAAGCCAACTCTAGCTGAATTAGAAAGGTTCGAAGAACAACCCGAGGGTATTGATTTGGAGCTGCCAGTGGAAAAAGAGGAGAAAACTGTCTTGCATTCATTTAGCGCTGGTGATAATGTTGAGGTGTGCGAAGGGGAGTTGATCTATTTGCAGGTAAGCTGTCATTATCATCTTTATTTAATCCACCGAATTCGTACACAAATGTAAACAATAGAAACCATTCACACGATGCAAAAAATATATCGGATTAGTCAGCTAAATTAAAAAGTAAGAAAGACAAATGTACAGTTTTCTCATAGAACATTAACATGTATAAATGTATAAAAAAATGTACATTCAAAGATTTCATTTTGTTGAAACATTTGATGCCAATATAGTTCGGGGAGTTTTTGCCTAGTGATAATCTTGAGAATAGTTCCTGGATGTTATCTTTTTGACATGTATTGTGTTCGTGAATGTGAATGTCCGTGAATAAAGGCATGGAAGTGCTATTGCTTTTATAGGGATTTCCTTAGAACCTCAACAAAATAAATCCTTCCTTAACTTCTACTAGTAATTTTTTTTAAGGGTAAAATTATTAGTATTGACGGTTCCATGATAACAATAATGCCAAAACATGAAGACCTAAAAGACCCACTGGTGTTCCAAGCAAATGAACTGAAAAAGTACTTCAGAACAGGAGACCATGTAAAAGTTCTAGGAGGTATTATTTATCTTGTACCCTTTGAAAGCAATTATTCCTTATCTGCTTGTTTTCAGGTCGTTTTGAGGGAGAAACTGGCCTGATTGTTAGAGTAGAAAATAACAGAGTTGTTTTAATTTCTGATTTGACAATGCACGAAATGGAAATTTTACCAAAGGACCTGCAACTCTGTACTGATATGGCCAGCGGAGTGGATTCTTTGGGAAAATTTGAGTGGGGAGATCTTGTGAATTTGGATTTGGATAATGTGGGAGTTATTGTTAGATTGGAAAAGGAAAATTTCCATGTTCTGAATATGCATGGTAAGATTATCAAATGACAGTTTTTTAAAAAGGCTGTGCTATATACTAAGGAAGGAATGATAACATTTTTATACTCTTCCTACTTCATTTTGAGATATAATGTAATCTAGTGTATATTGCTTCTGGAAGATAATATACTTTTACAACAGGTTACCACTTTACCAGACATTTATAGGGCTCATTTCGATACTTTGTATAACTTTCATTTGTTTTCAAGGTAAAGTGGTAGAATGTCGACCAGGTTCCTTGCAGAAAAGGAATCCAAGAAAAACTGCCGCTGCTTTAGATTCTTACAGAAATACTATTCATCCTAGAGATATGGTAGAAGTTATCGACGGACCACATTCAGGATTTCATGGCGAAATAAAACATCTCTACAGGTAATATAAAAAAAAAACACTGGTAGTCAAAAGCTTTTCAACAGCAATTCATCAATTCATGAATTCAATTCATGTGATTCAGCCAGATTTTAAATATTTTTTATCTTCTGTGAATTTGATGGGTGATTTTTTCTTCATCTTCCATCACTGTCACTTTTTTTTTTTTTTTTGATTGAGGTGGCCTTCACTTGATGGAAATCTATAGTTATTACGCTATAAGGTAGACACGACTAAATTTCCACAAAATTTATTGTCTTCGCGACATGTTTCGATACACTGTATCTTTATCAAGTGAATGTTTTTAAACACAGGACAATAATTTTAAACACAGGACAATATATTTGCTGAATGTTTATATAATACTATGTTTGAGAAGGCTGTTGCTGGAGTATCTAATACACAGCTCTTTTCTTTCAGAGGTTTTGCTTTCCTTCATTCTGTTGAATTTCTACAGAATGGTGGAATATTCGTTTGTAAAACTAAGCATCTTCAGTTAGCAGGAGGAAATAAGAGTGTACCTTCTGGAGATATGTCAATGGGGATGGAATTCATGTCACCAAGAAGGAGTTCACCAATGCATCCTTCCAGTGGAGCAGGTAAATAACTTATTCATTCATTTACGTCAATGTCGTCCTCACGTGGCTCATAAATCCATGAAAGTGGATGTCACCAGTATTTTACACAATAGTTTTCAATACACTTTGAAGTTGAATTACCCCGTATAAACATACATGCATGTTTCTTGGGAAATAAACCATTTATTCATTTATTCTGGAAGCAATAGACAGTTTGGTTTTCAACTTTACCTACACTTTTAGTTGAAAACAAAGATAATAAATTATTGGATTTGAGTTGATCGTTAACATTCTATTAAGATCAAATCAATTATTGTACAGAAAACATTTCAAGTAGAAATCTATGAAATGCATAAAAACCTAATAAACAAATAAGAATGTGGTATAAGGAAATGAAAAAGTCAGTCGCAATTGATTAAAGGCAGTCTAATTTAGCAAACAACGTTAACAGTAATGTCAGCGATTCATTTATTATTAACTCCTTTATGTGAATCATTAAAACCCCTTAACATTCTTTAGTTTTCATAAATACAGTCTGAATTGAAATGGGGTTCTGGCTTGGAAATCTCGAAGTTCTTCAGAAACGGTTTTTGAAAATCATATATAATAAGTGTTATTTGTATCCAAGTGAAAATCTATACATAGAAACACAGAAAATAGACCTAAGATAATTATTCTGATATAAAATCATGATTTATATCCATAAACACAAATTGAGTATAAATTTCGTTAATCATATTTATAATACAAGGGAAAAAAACAATATTACATTGAAAAATTGAGTTAAAAAAACAATGTCTCAGAAAAATTTCAAATATTTATTGATATTTCTACTATGATATAATTCCAAATCATATAAAAAATATCGAGTCATTATTATCTTTCAAACTACAGTTTAAAAAATGGATTCAAGAGTCTCGTCTAAATTTATTTCTTGAAATCTTTCACTTCAGTTAAGTAAATTACTTCACTTTTTAATATAATTTTGTTTAAATCTGCAAATTTATAAAACATATACTTATATGTAATTCCTATCTCTGATTCTCGCAACAAACTTTTTAACTTCGTGGATATGATTGAACCGTTTATTCACTTTTTTACAAATTGATGTATATGTTCTTTTTTATAAATTTTGAATAAACCTTATTGTCTTCATCTTCTTATCACAGTTAAATGTCGTTAAAGTCACCGCTGTAGGTTAGAAAATTGATTTACAAAAATGAGCCACGTCTACAAAACAGTCACTACCGTTTTGGATTGAGGTTGCCTTTACTTGATGGATATCCATAGTTATTACGCAATAAGGTAGAACACGATTAAATTTCCACAGAATTTATTGTCTTCGCAACATGTTTCGATACACTGTATCTTTTTCAAGTGAATGTATTATAAACACTAGTATTTATAATATTATTATATTATATTATATTTATATATGATATTATTATAATAAATTCTGTGGAAATTTAATCGTGTTCTACCTCATAGCGTAAGTCACTGCCATGTCAAATTGCAACTTAGCATGTCTGAACAGTCATGTCATGTTTGTTTTTCAACTATTTGCATTATGCATTAGTTATTCTATGATTTGTGGAAGATACAACCTTGAAATTTTTTTCAGCTTTTGGAGGCTTTACGGGTGGTCGGGGTGGAGGTGCTGGCGGTGGTGGAGGAAGAGGAAGAGTAACGAGAGACAGAGATATAATCGGTACGACGATCAAAATAACTCGCGGCCCTTATAAAGGTAACATTGGTATTGTCAAAGATGCCACTCAGGCCACCGCCAGAATAGAACTGCACACTTCCTGTCAAACTATTTCCGTCGATCGAAATCACATTGCAGATGTTGGTAAGTTTACAAGACAGTTGACCAGATAAAATTGGGGAATGCTAGGTATAAAAATACTCTTGACAAATGAATTGGGCCATTCTTGAATGTATTATGGCTATTAGAGAATTCAATACAGCATCTCTGGAAATCGATAAGCTGTTCCTTTAGGATTGTTTACCAAATATGGTAGAATATGAGTTGAGTGGCAGGATCTTCAATTTGTCACGAGGGGTTATGGCTCGATATTCATCTTGTTCAAGACCTAAAAGTTTTTCTATTGCACTTGACAATAGTTTAGCACTTGATGTAAAAATATTACCTCATTGATTTGCTATCTATTTCAATGTGAATTTTCAAAATAACATGGGTGTCTCCTGATTATAACAAGTCATCCATTCATAATGAAATATATTTTTGCTGAACCATTCTTTCCACAGGAGCCCCTACAAAGGACGGCAGCGCATCCAGCTACGGAAGGACGCCAGCGTATCTTGGAAACCAGACTCCCTTGTACAGAGAGACTGGCAACAAAACGCCCATGTGCGATTCTGGTTCGCGCACTCCTCTCCATTATGGTTCCATGACTCCAATCCACGACGGATCAAGGACTCCGAATGCCAGCTCAGAATGGGATCCAACTGTGTCGAATTCTTACCCCTCGCCTGGCTACAATCCAAGTAAGTGGTATTCTATGAAAGATTGTTCCCCTCTTTTGTTCAATCTATTTGTGAATGATATTGGCAGATCAATTGTTAATAGTTTTTTTTATAATGTTTGCAGACAATTTGAAATTGTATAAAGTTATAGTAACTGATTCTGATAGACAGGATCTACAAACTGATTTAGCCTAAAGAAATGGTGTAACCATAATTTATTACATTTGAATATAAAAAAATGTAACCTCGTGAGTTTTTATAGAAAAAACAAAAAAGTAGATTCCACTTATGACATAAAAGGAATTGAGCTCAATTCTACAAAATGTATAAAAGATCTAGGAATACTATTCGATAATCAACTCAACTTCATGGAACACATAAATACAGTCTGTACCAAGTCATCCAAAATGTTGGGATTCGTATTAGGAAACTGCCATGATATGCAAGTCCACACTCATAGATCGTTTCAATCAATCAATCAATCAATCAAATATGCTTTATTGTCAGAAGAAACAGTTCTTATCGACAAAGTCATTGTATATAGGTATTTCAAGTTAAAATAGTCAAAACAATAAAATGGTAATGATACAGAGTTAATGATGGTAAAATGTGTATAGATAAAATGTACAAGCTAGTAAAGTTGATACAAATTCAAACATTCACAACAATAAAATGGCACTGAAACAGACTTAATAATAATAAAATTTGTATAGATAAAATGTACAAGCCGAGTGCTAGCTAGTAATATGAATAAGTAGGTACAGCCACATAATGAAAACATATTAAAATAAATCCTAATAAGGAGACAAGCTTATATCAATGGCAAAAAAAGGGTTCACTACTAAAAAATTCCTCCAAATTGTAGAAGGGTTGAGTGTCTAACAGTTCTTTAACATGTTTTTTGAATACTCCTAATGAATCAATTTCCCTTAAGCTCAGTGGTAAGCAATTATAAATTTTTAGTAGTCCATTATATATGTGAGATTCCTTCACAAGATTGTTTTTTGGTAGAGGTAGAGGTAATCTCAACTTTTGCGATGATCGCGTGTTATGGTAAGAGGGCGCTGTAATATATTTGTCACGATTCTTGTGTATTAAGCAAGTGGTTTCCAAGATAAAGATTGAAATTACTGTGAGGATTTTATTCTTTTTGAAAAGGTCTCTGCAAGAATCACGCGTTTTTACTTTACAGAGAGCCCTCATAGCTCTTTTTTGTACAACTTGCACCATATGTAAGAGTTGCTTGTTGCACACTCCCCAGAAGGCTATGCCATAAACTAGGTGGGTTTCAATGAGAGCAAAATAAGCTGTTTTAGCAGCTGTATAACCCAATTTATTCGATATTATCCTAATGGCGTAGCATCCAGATGACAATTTTTTGCACAATTTGGTGACATGGTCGTTAAATTTCAATTTATTATCAATAATGAATCCTAGAAATCTGGTGCAGGAAACATTTTCAATGTTATTTGGGCCTAAACTCAGGGCAGACAGCTCACAGCGGAATGTTAACAGATTAGACTTGGAAGCATTGAACACAAGCAAGTTATCGTCACACAAGGTTTTAATTATTTCGATGTCTGCTTGTATCTTGTGATGTAATAAGTGCTCATCATTATCATGCCAAAATATAGTGGTATCATCGACAAACAATGTAAATTTCCCAGATATATTAAGTTTTGTGAGATCATTAATGTAAAGTAGGAACAGTGCAGGACCAAGTACTGAACCCTGTGGCACACCGCACTGAGTTGCCTCCGTACGAGAGAGGTGATTAGTTTTTACCATTTGTGAGCGATTTTCTAGGTATGATTTGAACCACTGCAGGCTGATTCCCCTAAAACCATAGTATTCAAGTTTGCCCAACAGAATCCCGTGACTTACACAATCAAAGGCTTTGGATAAGTCACAGAAGACTGCTGCGGCTACCTCTCCTTCATTAATTTCATTGTAAACTTTCGTAAGAAATGAAAATATTGCGTCATTGGTGCTTTTTTGCCTTTGGAATCCAAACTGGTTCTCGCTCAAGCTATTATTTTTGAGTAGAAATTCCATTACTCTTTTCTGAACTAATTTTTCAATCATTTTAGCCAAAGTAGGTATGAGAGATATTGGACGATAATTTGAAGGGTCAGCAGGTTCGCCTCCTTTGTGTAGTGGTATTATAACTGAAGTTTTAAGAAATTCAGGGAAGACACCTTGTTGGAATGACTGGTTGATGAGAACTGTCAATACTTCGAGAGCAGGATCTGAGATGTTTGCAAATATACTGATTGAGAGTTCATCTAGCCCTGCCGCCCTTTTATTTTTTATACTACTGATGACTTCTTTCAATTCATTTGGATTAGTTGGTTCAAAATAGAAGTTTTCTTGGACATAGAGATTTGACATGTAATGATCTAAATTATTTATGGGACTCAAGTGTGCAGTTAATTTAGAGGCTACACTACAGTAATAGTCATTAAGGGTATTTGGGTTCAAAGGGATTTCAAGTACAGTATTCTGTTCTCCTCTAAGGTCGTTCATTATTCTCCAGCTTTCTTTAGATTTATTAGAAGATTTATCAATTCTAGATTTATAATACATATCTTTCGCTGATTTCATAACTTTTTTATATAAATTATGATATCTAGTGTAATAGCTGTGAAAGAATGGTTCAGTGGTATATTTCCTGATTGTGTGGAGGGATTTTAAGTTTCTTGCCGAGGTCTTTATTCCTTTTGTTAGCCAATGTTTCTTTTTCTTCTCTTTTATCTTTTGAATTGGAAAAGCTGTGTTAAAATTATCTAAGAGAAGATTATAAAATGTAGAGAAGGGTTCTGTAGAGGCGTAAATATCCTCCCAGTCAGTACTGATGCAATACTCTTGGAATTTGATATAATTTTTTTTGCTGAATAGACGGCTATATTTGATCCTAGATTTAGGAGTTTTCATGTCACGCAATATGGTGCCAAGAATAGCTTCATGATCGGATAGGCCTGAGGGGACAACAGAACACGACGTTTCCTCTGAATTACTGCAGAAGTAATCGATTGTGGTTGCCGTGTATTGTGATGCTCGAGTAGGTTCCTTGACATGCATTTTTATATTAAATGAACTAAGTAGATTGATGAGATGATGGGTATTCAAGGACTCGAGATCAGTGAAGTTGATATTTAAATCGCCTGTTATTAATATATTCAAATGAGATGGAAGTTGTGATAATAGCAACTCAAGTTTGTTCAGGAATATGTTCGCATCTGTGGACGGAGCCCTGTGAATACTTATAATGTACATGTCAAGCTTATTACTGAAAATAATGACACATTCAAACTGCTTCTCTTCAAAAATAGTGTCGAATTTATCCAATTGAACAAAGTTGTGACTGTCCACTAGAGAGTCGTTCATGAAAATGATAGTTCCTCCATGTATAGAACTGATCCTGTTGTACCTAGCAGCTGATATATATTTGGGTAGATGAACTGGCTCTTCCTCTCTCAGCCAGTGCTCAGGGAATCAGGGAATTCATGATTTTCCAATAATATGAAGAGCTCGTCAATTTTATTTCTCAGTGACTGGATGTTTAGAGACAAAACGGTGATGGCCATCTTGTCACGGGTGTGAAAACAGCAACGGTTTTTCTAGCAACGGTTTTTTTTTTCCCGAAATTTTTTTCCTGGTGTTTTTTTTTCTGTGAATTCACTATTCTGCAGATGTTGAACAGGCTCCTAACGGTAAAATGATTTGTGAAACAAACACTACCCCTTAACAACCCTCTGAATCTCAAAAACCTCGAAACGGTGAAAATACCCGTTGCTCGAGGTTTTTTGGTGGAAATGAATCATTTCGCACTTGCTGAATACGTTCTATAGGGTGAAATATTTTGTGCACCATAAACTACCCCTCAACTACCATCTAAATTTGGAAAATCATGAGACGGTTGAAATACCCGTTGCTCGAGGTTTTTTGGCGAAAATGCATCATTTCGCACCTGCTGAATACGTTCAATAGGGTGAAATATTTTGTGCACCATAAACTACCCCTCAACAACCCTCTGAATTTCAAAAACCTCGAAACGGTAAACATACCCGTTGCTCGAGGTTTTTTGGCGGAAATGGATCACTTCGCACCTGCTGAATACGTTCAATAGGGTGAAATATTTTGTGCACCATGAACTACCCCTCAACAACCCTCTGAATTTGAAAAATCATGAGACGCTTAAAATACCCGTTGCTCGAGGTTTTTTGGCGAAAATGCATCATTTCGCACCTGCTGAATAAGCTCTATAGGGTGAAATATTTTGTGCACCATGAACTACCCCTCAACAACCCTCTGAATTTGAAAAATCATGAGACGCTTGAAATACCCGTTGCTCGAGGTTTTTTGGCGAAAATGCATCATTTCGCACCTGCTGAATGAGCTCTATAGGGTGAAATATTTTGTGCACCATTAACTACCCCTCAACTACCCTCTAAATTTGAAAAATCATGAGACGGTTAAAATACCCGTTGCTCGAGGTTTTTTGGCGAAAATGCATCATTTCGCACCTGCTGAATACGTTCAATAGGGTGAAATATTTTATGCACCATAAACTACCCCTCAACAACCCTCTGAATTTCAAAAACCACGAACGGTAAAAATACCCGTTGCTCGAGGTTTTTTGGCGAAAATGCATCATTTCGCACCTGCTGAATACGTTCAATAGGGTGAAATATTTTGTGCACCATGAACTACCCCTCAACAACCCTCTGAATTTGAAAAATCATGAGACGCTTAAAATACCCGTTGCTCGAGGTTTTTTGGCGAAAATGCATCATTTCGCACCTGCTGAATACGTTCAATAGGGTGAAATATTTTGTGCACCATGAACTACCCCTCAACAACCCTCTCAATTTGAAAAATCTTGAGACGCTTAAAATACCCGTTGCTCGAGTTTTTCTGGCGAAAATGCATCATTTCGCACCTGCTGAATAAGCTCTATAGGGTAAAATATTTTGTGCACCATAAACTACCCCTCAACAACCCTCTGAATTTAAAAAATCATGAGACGGTTAAAATACCCGTTTGCTCGAGGTTTTTTGGCGAAAATGCATCATTTCGCACCTGCCGAATAAGCTCTTTAGGGTGAAATATTTTGTGCACCACAAACTACCCCTCAACAACCCTCTGAATTTAAAAAATCATGAGACGGTTAAAATACCCGTTGCTCGAGGTTTTTTGGCGAAAATGCATCATTTCGCACCTGCTGAATACGTTCAATAGGGTGAAATATTTTGTGCACCATAAACTACCCCTCAACAACCCTCTGAATTTCAAAAACCACGAACGGTAAAAATACCCGTTGCTCGAGGTTTTTTGGCAAAAATGCATCATTTCGCACCTGCTGAATACGTTCAATAGGGTGAAATATTTTGTGCACCATGAACTACCCCTCAACAACCCTCTGAATTTGAAAAATCATGAGACGCTTAAAATACCCGTTGCTCGAGGTTTTTTGGCGAAAATGCATCATTTCGCACCTGCTGAATACGTTCAATAGGGTGAAATATTTTGTGCACCATGAACTACCCCTCAACAACCCTCTCAATTTGAAAAATCTTGAGACGCTTAAAATACCCATTGCTCGAGTTTTTCTGGCGAAAATGCATCATTTCGCACCTGCTGAATAAGCTCTATAGGGTGAAATATTTTGTGCACCATAAACTACCCCTCAACAACCCTCTGAATTTAAAAAATCATGAGACGGTTAAAATACCCGTTTGCTCGAGGTTTTTTGGCGAAAATGCATCATTTCGCACCTGCCGAATAAGCTCTTTAGGGTGAAATATTTTGTGCACCACAAACTACCCCTCAACAACCCTCTGAATTTGAAAAATCATGAGACGCTTGAAATACCCGTTGCTCGAGGTTTTTTGGCGAAAATGCATCATTTCGCACCTGCTGAATGAGCTCTATAGGGTGAAATATTTTGTGCACCATAAACTACCCCTCAACTACCCTCTAAATTTGAAAAATCATGAGACGGTTAAAATACCCGTTGCTCGAGGTTTTTTGGCGAAAATGCATCATTTCGCACCTGCTGAATACGTTCAATAGGGTGAAATATTTTGTGCACCATAAACTACCCCTCAACAACCCTCTGAATTTCAAAAACCACGAACGGTAAAAATACCCGTTGCTCGAGGTTTTTTGGCGAAAATGC
Source organism: Zygogramma bicolorata (assembly GCA_032362365.1). NCBI lineage: Eukaryota > Metazoa > Arthropoda > Insecta > Coleoptera > Chrysomelidae > Zygogramma > Zygogramma bicolorata. The sequence goes on from JAVJAQ010003898.1 coordinate 2,772,668, forward strand.
ATCATTTCGCACCTGCTGAATACGTTCAATAGGGTGAAATATTTTGTGCACCATGAACTACCCCTCAACAACCCTCTGAATTTGAAAAATCATGAGACGCTTAAAATACCCGTTGCTCGAGGTTTTTTGGCGAAAATGCATCATTTCGCACCTGCTGAATACGTTCAATAGGGTGAAATATTTTGTGCACCATGAACTACCCCTCAACAACCCTCTCAATTTGAAAAATCTTGAGACGCCTAAAATACCCGTTGCTCGAGTTTTTCTGGCGAAAATGCATCATTTCGCACCTGCTGAATAAGCTCTATAGGGTGAAATATTTTGTGAACCATAAACTACCCCTCAACAACCCTCTGAATTTAAAAAATCATGAGACGGTTAAAATACCCGTTTGCTCGAGGTTTTTTGGCGAAAATGCATCATTTCGCACCTGCCGAATACGTTCAATAGGGTGAAATATTTTGTGCACCATGAACTACCCCTCAACAACCCTCTGAATTTGAAAAATCATGAGACGCTTAAAATACCCGTTGCTCGAGGTTTTTTGGCGAAAATGCATCATTTCGCACCTGCTGAATAAGCTCTATAGGGTGAAATATTTTGTGCACCATGAACTACCCCTCAACAACCCTCTAAATTTTAAAAATCATGAGACGCTCAAAATACCCGTTGCTCGAGGTTTTCTGGCGAAAATGCATCATTTCGCACCTGCTGAATAAGCTCTATAGGGTGAAATATTTTGTGCACCATAAACTACCCCTCAACTACCTTCTAAATTTGAAAAATCATGAGACGGTTAAAATACCCGTTGCTCGAGGTTTTTTGGCGAAAATGCATCATTTCGCACCTGCTGAATACGTTCAATAGGGTGAAATATTTTGTGCACCATAAACTACCCCTCAACAACCCTCTGAATTTCAAAAACCTCGAAACGGTAAAAATACCTGTTGCTCGAGGTTTTTTGGTGGAAATGGACTATTTCGCACCAGCGGAATACGTTCAATAGGGTGAAATATTTTGTGCACCATAAACTACCCCTCAACAACCCTCTAACTTTGAAAAATCATGAGACGGTTAAAATACCCGTTGCTCAACTATGTTCCGAATCGAAGAAACCTTGAGACCAGTTGGGACATTCTTTGGTGGCATTGGTGGTGATTTTAGTCGTGTGCAACCATAACTTCGCTTCAGCCAGAGAAATAATTCATCAACAAATTCAAAAGTTCATTCATTTTACTAACATAAATCAATTCAGAACAGAAAAATTAAATTAAAAAACAAATATAGATTCCATAATAAGTATTACAAAAACTGTAAAACAATATATCTGATAACAATGCTTATTAACATTCTGAATGCAGTAATTCGCATCCAAATAGTTTTTCAACCGCTAATATTTCATGATCTGCTTCACACTTTCAATTACAAAACTCAAAAACAAAAATAGATTTCATCAAATACAAACTCAAAAACAAATATTGATTCAATAATAACAAAAATAAAATATCATTCCATCAAGAACAAACTAACATGAAAATACGTTTTTATTGTTCCAGTAAGTATCACATTTGTAATCAATCAGTCTCTTTAATAAATATCACAGACACAATAAAAAGTTTATCTCAGGAGATACCTACTCGACTTTTAACTTCTACTTTTGTGACATTGCAATTGAACAAGTTGTGGGTGCTAGAAATGGTCTAAGGCTGGGAATTGATGTTTAGCGAAAAACTAAATATGATACCTAGCTTTTGAAAAAATACTCATCCACTCGACCATAACAAAATAACTGACGCCATTGATCATCCAAAATTCATCATTCTTTCAATTTTATTAACGTCTCTTGAACTCTAATAATGAAGGCGATCAAGCATCATTGTCATCTCAAAAAATATTGTTTGCAAAGCTGATAAATATCTTCCAAGGTGATGCAATCACTGTGAAAATATCTCAAACAAGTTTTGCACTGGAAACTGGAAGTTTTTTTTTCGTCTCCACATATCAGACAAAAACTATTCTGACAAATATCTGAACTGTTTAATAAAACTTGTCTGAGATCATCTCTATACATATCCATATTTGCTGGCTTCAGAAGACTTATTCCGTTTATTGGGGCCCAGGTAAAGTATATTATGTATACTCCACAGTTATACCCATCCCTCTGTTTGATATGGGATATCTCTTCAAAATTCAATTTCGAGTTCAAACTGGTGTTTTTAAACTTATTGTATATAATAATGAACTTTTCGAAGGTTTCCTGAAATTTCAGCGCATTCAACAGCGACTTTCCTCGCGGATTAATGAAAGTGAATGTATTCCGATGGAAATTTACAAACGCTATAACCCAATGATTCCGACTGGCCACAGTTCCAATAATAATTGGAAGAATCACTGTTGAGTTCACAGATATTTCGGGAAAGTCATCGAAAAATTCCTTGACGATATGTTCACACTGATAAAATATCGCATAAGTCTGATTGGTATTCAATAATTTGTAATTCCCCTTCGTACTGTGTTCGACGTGTTCTTTCATTATTGCTCTCAGGCAATGGTTGAGAGCGAAATCTGTCAACCATTGTTTACCGTATAAGGTTTTGAAATCTTCAAATTTCAATTCGGTGAATATGCCAGAATTAAACCTAGCCACTACATAATTACCATATTCTTTGCATTCTTTATAATAACTTGAATTACAAACAAGCCCATTCTCATGAAAACAAAGCTGTGTCGTTGATGTTTTGATTTTGGGAGAAACTTCGTTGTATTGGGACGGCGTTTCTCTAGATTCATGGGAGTGATTTCTTGTGTATTCGCTTTGTCCACAGAGAATAGGAAACCTTCATCATCCGTTGAATCATCTGCCGCTTTTCCTTTCAAGCTCAGACATACAGTTTTTTTCACATCGTGTCTTAATTTTGTTCCAATATTACTTTTCGAGGATAATGTTTTTTTCCTATTATTCTGTTTCACTGCCAGACTTCTAGCAGAGCTAGTGAGTCCAATGCCAGAAACCTTGAAATTTCCCTCCAATCTGGAATAACCGCCTCTTTTTGCAGCCGTCGATTTATTTTCTTTATTTTTGTCTTTTAATTTCGGGGAAATGGTTTTTGATATCATTTTTCTGAGAACCCGTTTCAGTGTTGTGCCTTTAAAATTATTACTTTTCAAGTGTAATTTTTTTTCCATTGTTCCTCTGCAGTCAATTTTTCAAGCGAGGATTCATCAGGTGATGATGTTCTGATTTGTTTTTCCACTCTGGAAGTAGAGCACCTCTTTGCAGGACTACTTCTCCTCATTCTGCGCCTCGAAGTGCATCCTCTTTTAGGAATATTCAACATGATTTCCTTGTGAACAGCCAAAATTCTTCTTCTGATTGATCTGATCACCCTACTTGTTTTCTGGTTTTCTAGTTCTTGAAGAACCAGATGCTTGACTAGAGAAAACCAGTTTTCTACAGCAGCATTACTCTGTCTCTTGCCAGATACAAGACTCGTCCATAACGGGAGAAACGGTATATATTTCTTCAATACTTTATCCAGGTATTTTTCATTATAGTATCTGTTTACTTTTCCGGATCGATTCTGATTATTTATTTTACGTTTCATGGTGATATATTTCATTTCGAATAATCTATAAAACGGACTAACCTTATATAGTGGATCTCTCGATCTGGGTTCTTCTATGGGTTCGATGTACTTGAATTCGTTTTCAAATTCTTTTTCATTGCAGCAGATGTCGAGAAGATCCATCATCGCCATTTGGACCTCTGAATTATAATCTGGAGAGCACAATATCATGACAAGATTCTCAAACCATTTTACCAAAGATGACAATTCCGTTGAGTTGAATGCAGCTGCCATTATTTCCTTGATTTCAGCGGGTGCGAAATGATGCATTTCCGTCAAAAAACCTCGAGCAACGGGTATTTTAACCGTTTCGAGATTTTTGAAATTCAGAGGGTTGTTGAGGGGTAGTTTGTGGTGCACAAAATATTTCACCCTATAGAACGTATTCAGCGGGTGCGAAATGATTCATTTTCGCCAAAAAAACTCGAGCAACGGGTATTTTAACCGTCTCATGATTTTTCAAATTTAGAGGGTTGTTGAGGGGTAGTTTGTGGTGCACAAAATATTTCACCCTATAGAACGTATTCAGCGGGTGCGAAATGATGCATTTCCGTCAAAAAACCTCTAGCAACGGGTATTTTTACCGTTTCGAGATTTTTGAAATTTAGAGGGTTGTTGAGGGGTAGTTTGTGGTGCACAAAATATTTCACCCTATAGAACGTATTCAGCGGGTGCAAAATGATGCATTTCCGTCAAAAAACCTCGAGCAACGGGTACTTTAGCCGTTTCGAGATTTTTGAAATTCGGAGGGTTGTTGAGGGGTAGTTTGTGGTGCACAAAATATTTCACTCTATAGAACGTATTCAGCGGGTGCAAAATGATGCATTTCCGTCAAAAAACCTCGAGCAACGGGTATTATTACCGTTTCGAGATTTTTGAAATTCAGAGGGTTGTTGAGGGGTAGTTTGTGGTGCACAAAATATTTCACCCTATAGAACGTATTCAGCGGGTGCAAAATGATGCATTTCCGTCAAAAAACCTCGAGCAACGGGTATTATTACCGTTTCGAGATTTTTGAAATTCAGAGGGTTGTTGAGGGGTAGTTTGTGGTGCACAAAATATTTCACCCTATAGAACGTATTCAGCGGGTGCAAAATGATGCATTTCCGTCAAAAAACCTCGAGCAACGGGTATTATTACCGTTTCGAAATTTTTGAAATTCAGAGGGTTGTTGAGGGGTAGTTTGTGGTGCACAAAATATTTCACCCTATAGAACGTATTCAGCGGGTGCAAAATGATGCATTTCCGTCAAAAAACCTCGTGCAACGGGTATTTTAGCCGTTTCGAGATTTTTGAAATTCAGAGGGTTGTTGAGGGGTAGTTTGTGGTGCACAAAATATTTCACCCTATAGAACGTATTCAGCGGGTGCAAAATGATGCATTTCCGTCAAAAAACCTCGAGCAACGGGTATTATTACCGTTTCGAGATTTTTGAAATTCAGAGGGTTGTTGAGGGGTAGTTTGTGGTGCACAAAATATTTCACCCTATAGAACGTATTCAGCGGGTGCAAAATGATGCATTTCCGTCAAAAAACCTCGAGCAACGGGTATTATTACCGTTTCGAAATTTTTGAAATTCAGAGGGTTGTTGAGGGGTAGTTTGTGGTGCACAAAATATTTCACCCTATAGAACGTATTCAGCGGGTGCAAAATGATGCATTTCCGTCAAAAAACCTCGAGCAACGGGTATTATTACCGTTTCGAGATTTTTGAAATTCAGAGGGTTGTTGAGGGGTAGTTTGTGGTGCACAAAATATTTCACTCTATAGAACGTATTCAGCAGGTGCAAAATGATGCATTTTCGCCAAAAAACCTTGAGCAACGGGTATTTTAACCGTTTCGAGATTTTTGAAATTCAGAGGGTTGTTGAGGGGTAGTTTGTGGTGCACAAAATATTTCACCCTATAGAACGTATTCAGCGGGTGCAAAATGATGCATTTCCGTCAAAAACCCTCGAGCAACGGGTATTATTACCGTTTCGAGATTTTTGAAATTCAGAGGGTTGTTGAGGGGTAGTTTGTGGTGCACAAAATATTTCACCCTATAGAACGTATTCAGCGGGTGCAAAATGATGCATTTCCGTCAAAAAACCTCGAGCAACGGGTATTATTACCGTTTCGAGATTTTTGAAATTCAGAGGGTTGTTGAGGGGTAGTTTGTGGTGCACAAAATATTTCACCCTATAGAACGTATTCAGCGGGTGCGAAATGATGCATTTCCGTCAAAAAACCTCGAGCAACGGGTATTTTAGCCGTTTCGAGATTTTTGAAATTCAGAGGGTTGTTGAGGGGTAGTTTGTGGTGCACAAAATATTTCACTCTATAGAACGTATTCAGCGGGTGCGAAATGATGCATTTCCGTCAAAAAACCTCGAGCAACGGGTATTATTACCGTTTCGAGATTTTTGAAATTCAGAGGGTTGTTGAGGGGTAGTTTGTGGTGCACAAAATATTTCACCCTATAGAACGTATTCAGCGGGTGCGAAATGATGCATTTCCGTCAAAAAACCTCGAGCAACGGGTATTTTAGCCGTTTCGAGATTTTTGAAATTCAGAGGGTTGTTGAGGGGTAGTTTGTGGTGCACAAAATATTTCACCCTATAGAACGTATTCAGCGGGTGCGAAATGATGCATTTCCGTCAAAAAACCTCGAGCAACGGGTATTTTAGCCGTTTCGAGATTTTTGAAATTCAGAGGGTTGTTGAGGGGTAGTTTGTGGTGCACAAAATATTTCACTCTATAGAACGTATTCAGCAGGTGCAAAATGATGCATTTTCGCCAAAAAACCTTGAGCAACGGGTATTTTAACCGTTTCGAGATTTTTGAAATTCAGAGGGTTGTTGAGGGGTAGTTTGTGGTGCACAAAATATTTCACCCTATAGAACGTATTCAGCGAGTGCGAAATGATGCATTTCCGCCAAAAAACCTCTAGCAACGGGTATTTTAACCCTTTCGAGATTTTTAAATTCAGAGGGTTGTTGAGGGGTAGTTTGTGGTGCACAAAATATTTCACCCTATAGAACGTATTCAGCGGGTGCAAAATGATGCATTTCCGTCAAAAACCCTCGAGCAACGGGTATTATTACCGTTTCGAGATTTTTGAAATTCAGAGGGTTGTTGAGGGGTAGTTTGTGGTGCACAAAATATTTCACCCTATAGAACGTATTCAGCGGGTGCAAAATGATGCATTTCCGTCAAAAAACCTCGAGCAACGGGTATTATTACCGTTTCGAGATTTTTGAAATTCAGAGGGTTGTTGAGGGGTAGTTTGTGGTGCACAAAATATTTCACCCTATAGAACGTATTCAGCGGGTGCGAAATGATGCATTTCCGTGAAAAAACCTCGAGCAACGGGTATTTTAGCCGTTTCGAGATTTTTGAAATTCAGAGGGTTGTTGAGGGGTAGTTTGTGGTGCACAAAATATTTCACCCGATAGAACGTATTCAGCAGGTGCGAAATGATTCATTTCCGCCAAAAAACCTCGAGTAACGGGTATTTCAACCGTTTCATGATATTTTTAATTCGGGGGGTTGTTAAGGGGTAGTTTTCGATTCACAAATCATTTTACCGTTAGGAGCCTGTTCAACATTTGCAGAATAGTGAATTCACATAAAAAAAACACCAGAAAAAAAATTTCGGGAAAAAAGGAGAAAAAAAAAACCGTTGCTAGAAAAACCGTTGCTGTTTTCACACCCGTCATCTTGTCTACGAAGTTGCCTCTAAAAAATGGTTCTTGGATTGTACAGCTTCAGCCTCAATTAGATGAGGGTTTTCATATTTTGTATTTTGTAATTCTGAATAATTTAGCAGTGTAGCGCATGTAGAGTTGTTGGATGTTGTCTTTTGTGTGTTGTGTTCAGTGTTTTCAATATTCTTGTCTGCAGTTTCAAAGTCCCAGCTAATTATCAAATTCAGCAAGGCTTTAGATAGATGAATTTTAGCAACTCTCTTCAGATTGTATCCATCAGGTGCATAGTTATTTCTACGAAATATGTTATTACAGTCAATAAATTTAGCTGTGCCTGTTTGTAGGCTGTGGAGTGATTTAAACAAATTTAAATTATTTTTGTATATTATTTCGTTCCTACTTGCCATTCTATCGAATCTGTATGGCTCGGAAATTATTACTACACGCGTGTGTTGACATTTGCTCAAAAATTCTTTCAAGAGCCTTTGATTAATCTTATTCGTCCACAAAATAACTATATCATCTCTTGTGAAGTTCGTTGATGATTTTAGAGCTGTTTGAACCAACTCCTCGTCATTTGCCCCACTTTTCAGCAAGGATTGTATTGAATAATTGTTCGAGTGGTTCCACATGTAATGTACTAAGTCTTTTTCCTGCTTGTTCGAAATCAAGAGAATTTTTTTATTTGAGGGTGTCTTACCTTGTGTAGGTGTTCTCAGAAATCTTCGCTTGGTAGGCTTTAGTTGAGCTGGTTCTATGAGGCCCGGAGTATGTTGCTCCCATTTTTTACTTCCAGAATCAGCAACTGTGGGTGTTTCATTCTTCTGCCTATATACGTTTTTTGATTGGCTGGTATTATTTTTGTCCTGTACGATGGTAATGTGCTGTAGCTTTAGCTGCTTAAGTTCTTGCACATACATGTTTTTTTCTTGTATTAATGTTTCGATAGATGTTAGCATGTTGTTTTTAAGGCTTTTATATTCATCCATTTCACTAGATAATCTGTCCAATTCTAGAGAAATATTGTCATTTATTTTGTGTAGTTCCTGATTTTTTGCAATATATTCAAATTTTCATTTTTTAGTTCAACAATAGTTCTTTTTTGTTCGTTTATGTCTCTAATATACCCTTGTTCCGTATCATAAATTTCATCCTGCAAGTACAGAGAGGATCTTCTCATTCTTTGTACAAAATTATCTTTTTCTGTTATTTCCTCCTGCAATTTTGCAATCTTTTCCGTCATATTTCTTGTAATTTCATCTTGTTTCACTTCATTTTCGTACATTTCATTGTCTTTGAGTTTTATTTGTTCTTGTAGTTTCATAATACTCAATTCCAGTTTCGCAAAATTATCCTCATCTTCCGCTTTCTTGTATGAGCATTCTTTGGAACACAGGATCTTGTATCCTTCTATTTTAACGACATTTTTTTTTCTTTCCACACAGCTGAGGTGAAAAATGTTGTGACACTTTATACAACACACATTAGAAATTTCTTTAGATTTGCAGCATTTAAAGTGAGTTGCCATTGTTAAGTAAAATTTGACTAATTCTCCTGGAGTATAATCATATAGTGGTCTCGGTAGTGTAGTGGTTAGCATATCTGCCTATAAAGCGGAAGGCCGGGGTTCGAATCCTCGCCGGGCCACCGTGCTGGGTAATCGCACGTTAAAAGGTAAGGCCTCGTTGATCCATTGCTCGCACAAGTTTCGACTTCTGAGGGTTGACGTTCGTCAGCTGGTTAATGAAAACGAACAATTTTAGAACAATATGTTTGCATTTCTTGCTGATAGCCCTGGTAAAAAGTTTGTTTGTTGATAGAGGTTGTTGAGTTTGTTGAACCCTCCCCGATTGAAGGTGGTACATAATCCAGTTACTCATTTCTTCAGGTATATTTTTGTAAATATTCTCATTTCTAACTCTCCTTAAGGTACTCCTGCATACCAAATGAATGGCTCTTATACGCCCCAAACCCCGGGTACAATGTACGACAGTACTTACAGCCCATATCAGCCTAGCCCTGGCTACCAGAGTGCTGCATCTACTCCGAGCCCTGTCACCGGTTATGGACAATCTCCAGCTAGTAACAACCCTTACAGCTCCTCTAGTTCGGGATATAGTCCCAACATGTCCTACAACCCCCAAACACCTGGTGCTGGCCTAGACGCTTTGGCAATGACTGATTGGCATACAGTGGACATCGAGGTAAGGAGCATTCGACAACAGTAATAATATTTTAATTTTCCAATCAGATCGTTAAAATACAATAATATTCAGAATTAATCTATATGGAAAGCACTTTTCTTTTGCAGATGATATTGCTATATTTCACTCTGGAAAAAATATCACCAACTTAAAACAGGAAGTAACACATGACATGGAATTGAGAAAAAAATGGATAAAAAACATCAATCTTACAATTAATTCAGAAAAAACGGTTTATATAATTTTAAACAGAAAAATATGAATGATGTGAAACTTGATATAAAAATAAATAATAAGCTAATTAAAGAAGCTCAAAATCATAAATATTTGGGTCTGATCATCGATAATAAATTGAATTTTGAAAAACATATAAATAAAATTGAAAAAACGGTTGTTCCGTTTCTAGGAGTAATCAAAAGCATGCTTTACTTGAATAAATATGTACAAATTCTATTATATAATTCATATATTCTTTCATGTTTAAGGTACCTAATCACAATTTGGTCTTCTTGCAATCTAAAACAAAAGAATTTAGTTTATAGTTTAATGAACAAAGCAATCAAAGTAATTTATAAAAAACCATGGGACACTCCATCGTCGGAATTATACAAAATGACTAATAACATGACGTTGAACTGTTTGATAAAACTCGAAAAAACCAAATATATATACAAATCAACGAAAAAACTTCAGAAAAGTAATATTTTGTTCTTTAAAAATTCTACTGTACACAATTATAATACTGGAACTTTTAATAATTATCTTATCATCTAAACATTATTCACACCAATAAGGGTAGAAACAATCCTATCTCAAGCTCAATAGAAGTATTCAATGAATTACCAGAAGAAATGAAATCTTCCAGATCCATACAAATTTTTTCGAAAAAATGTAAAAACAAACTACTAGAATAATGATGTTCATCAAAGTACAAGCAACAATTGTTAATGTATTATTAGGTTTATAATTATCATTGTTAGTATTTTAACTTCCTTATACCAGAACCCCATTCTGTTTGGAAGCTGTCAGTTGAAATAAATTAAAAAAAAAATTAATGGCCTGAAACAATAATCGATACAACAATAATTTTGTCATGAGATCCAGGTCTAAATTCCATTTATGTTGAAATATATCTTTAATTAAGGTGTTTTGTTTTAATACAGGTTCGAATTCGTGACAGTCACGACGACTCAGGACTTGTCGGTCAGACAGGAGTAATAAGGAGTATTTCTGGGGCAATGTGCACAGTTTTTCTCCCAGCAGAGGATCGTGTAGTGAACATTATGTCGGATCACTTGGACCCTGTGAGGCCCCAAAGAGGGGATCAGTTCAAGGTACAGTCTTCAATTTTTATTCCACCTTTATTTTGACCACAGCCCAAAGTAGTTATCATATATTTTTGCATTCTAATAATTTTATTTTGTTTCAGGTCATAATTGGAGAAGAACGAGAACAAACCGGTGAATTACTGTCAATAGATATGAACGAAGGAGTGGTGAAAATCAAAAATGAGATAACAATGTTACCTCTGCAAAATTTGTGTAAAATGAGATAGTCTCATCACTAAAGTTGATTCAAGTCGAAAGGATTTTAGTACAGGATTTTAATTTAGGATGAGGAACAATTTCTAAAGAAAAATCCTTTTTCTCAGGGATTTTTATTTTATCCAATCAGTACTTTTATATGACTAATAATTGCTAGATATATTAGTAATTTTGCTCTTTAAGGAACTTTGGGTTCCTAGTGCATTGACTATATTATATTTTCAGATAAGAGATAATATATATGGAATTGTGGTGTATACATTATCTGATTGTATTACAATTTCATTTTCGACCAGTCTCATAACAATAATATTTTTTGTATCCATGACAACAGCATCTAATTGTATATAGGATGGAATTGAAATTATCCATTTACTGAAGTCTTTAACTACTTTTTTATTAAATGAATATTCGAGTTTATTTTATATATTATGTGGTACTGATGATGTAATGAGTATATTGTGAATATATTCCAAATTAGTGAATCCACATTTTTATCCTTATGACCTGTCTCTTTCCTTATACAGGGTGTTCGTTAAACACATGGTAATATTTAAGGAGTTAATTAGACTCATTTTAAGAAACAAACTTCCTATGGACGTATGTCCTAAACGCCTTAACTTTTGAGATACAGGGTGGCAAAGTTTTCAAAAATAATCAATTTTTTAATAATAACAGATAATTTTGTAGACGTATTTGGCAAATTTGGTACATATGTTCCATGCCTCAAGGCGCATTTTCAGACGTACCGGCACTTCTTGGAAATATGGAGTTAGCTGATATGTGATTTCTTTTAAAGATGAAAAGCAGAAAAAACAGCGTACCCACCATAGCAATAAAAAACGAATTCTCTGTATGTACAAACGTCAGTAGCTAATATTGATGTTGGTTTAAAGTAAGGTGTTGGTGTTAAAAACTATCACAGCGCGTTTTGATTGATTTTGAAGTGTTATTGAAGTTATTTTGGTAGTCCGCTGTTTTTTCTGAATATAAGTAAATATGGTATATTATACGAATGCGGAAATGGCGCAAATGCATTACGTATATGGCCTTGCCGATGGTAATGCAACAGAAGCCAGGCGCATTTATCAGGGAAGATATCCTAATCGTGCCTTACCAGATAGCCGAACCTTTTCAAATATTCATCGTCGACTTGGGGAAACTGGTAGTTTCAAGAAAGGGACTCCGGAAGGTAGACCTCGTGTATTAAGAACTGAAATTGAGGAAGCGGTGCTGCAAGAAATTGAACAACCTGAGACGAGTACGAGGAAGATCGCTAGAACTCTGGATATTTGTCATCAAATTGTTTGGCGTATTTTGGTTGATTTTTTGTTATACCCATATCATATTTCAAGAGTGCAGGCATTACTCCCCAGAGATTTTCCACAGCGTGTGAAGTTCAGTCAGTGGTATCTACAAAGTATTGCACTAAATCCGCAGTTTGGGACACAAATTTTGTTCACAGATGAAGCAAATTTTTCTCAGAATAACATTCAAAATTTCCATAACAATCATGTGTGGGATGAAGAAAATCCCCATGCAATAACCGAAACCCATTTCCAACGCCAATTTTTGGTTATTGTATGGGCAGGAATTATAGGTGACCATCTAATAGGCCCATTTTTTCTACCAGGACGCCTTGATGGTCGTTCTTATTTACACTTTCTCGAAGATGACTTACCTGCCCAAGTAACACACGGGCAGCTCTTATTTCGCCTAAAGCTTTATAAACGATATATTCTTGCAACTTATCAAGCTAAATGACTACATTGATGCTTTGTTCGACACTAAATTGCTAATAAAGATATTTGGTGGAATAAAATAGCTGATTAAACGTTCTTAGCGCTTAAATATGAATATGCTTTATTGAAGCATCTTATATATCTTGTTCATTACTTTATAAAAGGTTCAGTGAGATGATGCATTGCACAGAAACAAATTATGCACCTTCATAAGTGTTGTTTAAGCTTTCATATAACCATCACGCAACTGTTTCACAACATTGGTAATTCTCTATAGAGGCTATAAACTATTGAGTTTTAACTACTTTATAAGCAAAATTTACACAGAAACAAATTATGCACCTTCATAACATAAGTGTTGTTTAAGCATTCATATAACCTAAGATAGGCATCTTAATATAACCATTACCCAACTGTTTCACAATATCGGTAATTCTCTATAGAGGCTATAAAATATTGAGTTTTAACTACTTTAAAAGCAAAATTCCACAGCTTTTTGCAATTTCAAGCCCAATACCATCCAAGCCAGACCTTATATAGTAAGCGTATTAAGGTTTTATGCTTGTGAATGAGACATCATTCATACAGCATTAATACAACAAAAGTTATATTTTGACACTGAACGTCAGAGTTCCATAACCTCTAAAATTGTACTACTGAATTTGTTCATATTAATAATTCATTGTGCAAATTGTGTTACTCTAAAATATGGATACGAACTGGAAGAAAGTGAAGCGAAGTGGGAATTTCAGAAGGAAAGTAAATTTGAAACTTCGAAACATTATGAAAGAATTACCCCCGCAATCCACGAATAAATCAATAATTGAAGAGAGCATCAATTATGAGGGAGAAATTCCATTGGAAATAACCGATAAGAAATCTGAGGAAGTAATATCAAACGGAGATATTGAGGAAGTAGTCCATGACTGGGACATCCAAATGGAGGAAGAGAACGTTCCAAAAATTGAAACAGGCCCAACACATCCAGTAACAGCAGAAATGATTGACAGGAGAATTAACCTCCACAATGAACTGAGAGAGTGTACCAACCTACTGTTGGGTTTCATTTTTCACAAATTATCACAAAAATTGGTGATTACTTCGCGGGTGAAAAATACAGATTTGTATGTGGTATTTATAGGTTATGTTCTATCTGATGACTAGGCAACTGGGGTAACATCAAACAACTCCTGTCAAATAGCTACTTATACAGCACTAAGATGTCTAGAAGGATATGGTGCTGGGACTGATGCGATATTGTTTAGAATTTTATGGCGACACTTATCTGTCATTAGTGTCACTTTTACGTATCGTGGTGTGTTTCTCAAATTAATCGCTAGTTGACGCTAATTGGAAGTGCATAGTCAACCGATCGATCGACAAACTATATTCTTCGATTCGAGCAGTCAACAAAATGACCAAAATCTAATGTCATACTCATAAAAAACAAAATCGAATGAAAGGAACACAATTATAGGTAATTTGGCCAGTATTCTGAACAAATAATATAGGTTGTTGATCAGTCAGCGTCCAAAAGTAAAAGTATGGCCAGCCGTCAGGTCGGCCGTTTATACATTTCCTAGGAAATTTGTAACTCTTTTCGTTGCAAACGCCATCTGAACTGATTTGATGTCAAGGGGTCATGATGCTTATTATCATAGTAGGCATGTGTCGCCAAGTTTACCCCAAACATGCCCAGCTATAATTCGGTACACCATCCTTCTAGACATCTTATACAGCACTAATACAGCAACGAAAGAGTCGCAGAGATAGAGGAGAGAGCTTCTATTTGTCGAATTCATTCATTCATTCGAATGGCGACTCGGACGGCGAATATGCGAATAAGTCGATCTAATAATTTCAACTACAGCTTTCTTCTATACATAGGAATAGGCAAGCACCAAAAATATGTGTAAAAATGTGGTGGCGAAGTGAATTCGATTTGAGATGCCAGAAAGGCCCGTTAGAGGTCAGTCATTTGTACCCTTTTCAAAGATTGCTGTTTTGATACTTTATCCTCGTTTTATAACTGAGCTTAATCGAGAAATGTCTAGGTAACACTTTAATACAGCCGACATCACTTAAATACAGCCGAAACGCTGTTTAAAAGCTTTTGTGGACACCTGTGAATTCATTCGGGCCACCATGTTGAAACCTCAAAAAAAAAATCGTGATAGAGCGACCATTGTTACCATTTCAAATGTTTGGGGTATATTTGATAACTTTTTCTGAATAAAAAAAGATATTTTGTTGAAACATCACTCATGAGGCATTGTAATAGCGTAAGTGCATCATTTCAAGCCCATTTTATGAAAAAAATTATAATAATTTTTTGAAATTATTATTTTTCAATTAAGGAAATGTAGATATTTTGAAAGCGCGTTGAATTATTTCGAAGTAGAAGAGCATGTTTCAACAGAAAAATTTTCTTCCCATGATAAATTTGGTTCAACATGGACGGCAGCAAGTACCTAATAAGTTAGCAAATAACTTCCAGTGAGTTTTATATGTACGCCATAACAATATCATTCCCGATCGTTTGATAATTCAATCTCTCTTCACAACACATCTAACAACACCATAATAGCGCAAAAAGTATTCATAAATGTAATTGTTGGAAGCTATCATCCAGTAATTTTCATCTGTCACAAAAATGTCTAACTGTTTAAATGTTTATATAGCCTTTCAAACTCAAATATACCTCTGTTTTCAATCAACTGAGAAGATACTATATTGAGTCAATTGCGAACACCTTAATACGGTTGCTTCACAACTGCAACTCCTAACCCATTCATAAAACAACTTTATAAATGCTTACTGACAGGCGGTATACGGCAGCTGCTAAGAAGTTTTGTAATGTGATTTATAAGAACTGATAGAACAAAGCGGAGAGGTTTTCATATTACTACATAAGCATCAATATACCCTTTACAAATCTTGTCGAGGCTGTATAACTTGTGCCTATTTTGGATGCTGAAACAGTGTTGTCAACTCTAATTTATACAGTATTAAAGTTATATTAGATTGCTGTATAACTATTGTTAGAGTTTTTAAAAAGTAATTTGTGCTACTTTGGGGGTTATTGGAGGATGTGCCACTTGCGTTAAGGAATCGAATATGGTACATGCACGATGGCGCCCCTGCTCATTTCAGTGTAATTGTCCGAAACCATTTAAATAAAGTTTATCCTAATCGTAGGATAGGTCGCGGAAGACCTCAGCAATGGCCAGCAAGATCCCCCGATCTCAACAGTTTAGATTTTTTTTATGGGGTCACCTTAAAACTTTTGTGTATAAAACTCCCGGTAATACTTTAGAAGATTTAAGAGAGCAAATAGTTGCCTCTTGTGACACTATACGAAATTCGCCGGGAATATTTGAACGGGTGCGTAATTCCATGCGTAGAAGGACGGGAAGCATGCATACTAAGTGCAGGTGGCCACTTCCAACAATTTTTATAATCAGTTTTGGTATTATTACTAATTAACAAATTTGTGCAATTCGTTTAGACTTACTGTCACAAAATAAAATAAAACTCGTTTTTGTGAAAAATTTATTTTTTTGCAGATTATTTTTCAAATACTATCAGGGAATTGGTAATGCGTTATGAAGCAATTTTCAGATTCTCATTCATTTTAGAATTGATCTAATTTTTTAATTTGCTTTCTGTCGATTTTAATTTTTTTGAGTGAAAATCATGCGTCGAACAAAGAAATACCAGGAGATCAAATTTTCTCAAAAATAAATGAGGATTTTAGTACTTTTTCCCCAAAAATATTCAATGCGAAACCCGTAGGGACGCCACTGTTTGAAAAAATACAAATTTGTGTACATCAGAAAATGCGCCTTGAGGCATGGAACATATGTACCAAATATGCCAAAGATGTCTACAAAATTATCTCAGTTATTAATAAAAGACTGATTATTTTTGAAAACTTTGCCACCCTGTATCTCAAAAGTTAAGGCGTATGGACATACGTCCATAGGAAGTTTTTTTCTTAAAATGAGTCTAAGAATTACCTCCTTGAATAGTAGCATGTGTTCAAGGAACACCCTGTATATACACAATGAGACTTATTTGGCTGGAAGTTTTCTCTTGCAGCATGAAAATTTAGTAGATGAATGAAAGTCCACAGATACTTCTTCTGGTCAAGTGTCATCTCCAATTACGTTTTTGTTTCTATAGAAATTTATTTGCATATAGGATGATTTAATATTCTGTTATTAAAGCATGATCGTGAAAGTTATCTACTCTTTTGAATGGCATTCTTTTTTTTTAATGAAGGGTTTGTTTGAGAGGGATTTCAATTTTCTATCCAAAATCGGTTTATTTTTGAGAATCGGATCAACCGTATCACCGTTAATAGCAGTTGTATTTTTAAGTATCTTGAAATTGATGATACAGGTACAGTTCAGTTCTCAACTTTACTTAATTGCGATTTAATAAATGTTCACGATGTTCACCATTAACTTTCTGGTAATGCAGAACGCTATTTAAAAATTCATTTCCGATATTTTGAGTTAACATTACTAATGTTGCGAAAACTTTGTATTTTATGCATGAGCACTGAGATCAACCCTAGCTTCGAAATGTATGCTCCAGATTGTACACATCCCCATGTATATTAAATATAGAGGCGACTACAATTATTGTCTGATATCGCTAGTGGTTAATTTCATGTTCTTGACCGTTATAGCGTTTTTGCACGATCCTAGCATATTTCTCTATCTAACCATTGAGTCGCTGGGGGGAGTATAACCTATTTTCTATCGCGAATAGTGCAAGACCAAATCATGGGTGTCCTATCAGGTAACATATAATGGGCCACGCTAAGGAACCATGTCGGCTTTCCACCAGAATTATCGTTTATAAGCTCTCAAATGAGTCTAATTTCAGGTAATTTTGATTGTCTTTGAATATAACACTCTCATGTATTTGCTCTTCCCCAAAATCAGCTGAAAAATTTCGCACCACATTGCTTCTTGGCTTGCTTCAGTTAAACTAACAAATTATGCCTCTACTGTTCTTGTACAAGCCTTTCAAGTATCGCACTACACGTTTCAGTTCATTCCAGTCAGTTTGATTTGATGGTATATTTTTGTGGCTCAAAATAGAATTGGTGTATTGCAGAATACTTCTATATGAGTTGTCAAAATTTCAAATTTCCGAACATTCTACAGGGGAAAACGAAAAATTAGAATTTTGTTCAAGTGTAAAACACATCTCATTTTTGACATAATCAAAAAGTTCATTCAAAGGAGTTGTTTGAAATTGAAATCAATATTCATATTGCAGGAATATCTGGACGTGTATTGACAGCTAAAAATTATAGTTGGCCAATAAGCTTACGATAGGGTTTATTGCATTTTGAAAGATCTGAGGGATCCAATTCATAATAAACAGAACCCATAGGTATATTTGGAGGTCTTGCATCGATCAAGTTTTCCCAAACAAAAATTGCTTTGATATATTTCCTTTGATGGATGAAATCACCTGAATCCTTTTCAACTTCATCTCCTAAACATTTAACGTCACTCAAAGAAGTAATTCAGAATTCATTCTGAAGACTCAGATACGCCATTTATTTTCATTCCTGCCAAGCCTTTGTCCGGTCTGTCAGAACTGGGTGAATCATATATTTCATGTGTAGATTACGCTTGAAGAGTACTTTCTAGAAATATGGTTTGAGATATACCAAAAATATGACCAGAAAAAACATAAAGCTTCTCTACACTACTTTAATCGACATCGCGGTTGAGATGTATCAGAGCCACATTTTTTTTTTGTTCAAGATTGGTAATCCTCTAATGTTCATGAGGATTTCATTCATGATGCAACAGTATCCATACTTTCGTATGTATGAACTGAAGTGGCCGATATTTATTGAAAATCCATATTAACAAAAATTATCACAGTTTCCTGTAGACTGTCACTGGCAATGGGTTTACGGAAATTTGATTCAATATCGAAAGCGAGAGTGACTGGAATCTTTGCTGAAGAAGTTTAAGGTTAAATTCAATTTTTGATGTAACTATATTGTACCACGTGGTATACACCCTTGTAGCTCTATATTTTCGGAAATATTCTTCAAGAGTAGCAGTCCACATATGAAATGGTATATGAAAAATTCAAATTTTTTTTTTCGAATTTTGCATCTATTCTGAGCACCCTTCGACAATGAAAGAACTACATTTTTGAATTTCATCGTGACAAAATAAACTTGCATAGTGAAACACGGGTCGCGATTTTGTGAACCCATTTCCAGTGAAAATCGTACAGGAAACTGATATTTTCTGTTACTTTCGTATAAGATTTTACCAATGTCATATAAATGCAATCGAAGCAGTTCAGAGAAGATTTTTCAAGCACCTCAGCTTTCGTGAAGACGGGGTTTTTCCCTTGAGAGGTATCGATTATTCCACTTATCTTGACAGGTTTGAATGTTCTTCACTATTTTGTAGGAGACAAATTATGTATGTAACATTCCTATTCAAGTTGTGGCATAACTTTATTGATTGTTCGTTCCTCTTGGCGCAAATTAATTTACTTGTTCCAAGATATGGGTCGCGTAGAAATGTAACTTTTTACAATAATATGGCAAGAAATAATATTTTGTTCCAAAATCCAATTTTCAATATGTGTAATATTTTCAATAGGAACTGTGATCTTTGTGATCTGAATTATTGTTCACTGAATGAACTACGCAGGACTATCGAAGAATCATTTCCCTGAGGAATTTAACTCACTTGGGATGGTATGACTTGGTCGTTTTCATACTCTTGTTATTCAGAATAATAAGTTGTAAGATTTTTTTTCTGTATCCAAAATCTAATTATATTGCTAGCATTGTTCTTATTTTCCAGTAAGTGGGTTTTTTGTACCTGTATGGAATAAAGGCTTATTATAAGATTTCCAGATCTGTTTAGCATCTCTCAATCATTTACATTCTCATGATGGAATATCCAACGTTGATAATGCATCATATGAATATTTTTGTGCGTTTACTAGCAGTATTTACATGCTTTCCATATTCCACCTAAGTGGCAAGATTTGAGTCGTATGAAATGCCATTTGAAATAATTCTGACTCAAATCAGTTTGTCTGTATTATAAATTAATATATTTCATTTTTGAAAGTTATACCATGATCTGAATGAATATTAGCACTGAAACCTCAGTGAGAGAATCTGCGCAAAGCAGCCATGAAAGTTCAGTTGGTATTGGATTCGTTTCATTTTGCTTTGACAAAATTGATTTTGCTTTCGGAATTACGCCCAAACAACCTTACTTCAAATGAAGGTCTTTCTTCATTGTCTGAATTTTCTATACTAAACTGAGCTTCACATTTCATTTCATTTTTATTTGTCTGAAGAAAATTTACATTTTATAGACACGTCCAAACCTTAACCTAAATAATGTAGATACTATTGATGAATAAAATTCGGAGTATCCTGCTCGAAGGACCAAATGATGTATAACATGGATAATAAACCACATAAGTACTTGAATTTTTTTTCATTATAATTCGAATGAATTACAAAATAATAAACATAAAGATAAATCGGGATAATATCGACAATTGAAAAATTTTGTTTTTTTTATCCAGGTGACAGCACACTGGTTTACTCCCAAAAAAAGTAGTAACTGTGTTGTTCTAAAAAAATTTTCTCAGAAGTAGAAAGTAATATCGAACAAAGATAAGATGCAAATCGGCTTTCACTTTGAATTTTTGAAAGGTTCTTAGTCTCGGAAAAAACAAAATTTGGTCGTTCTATTGAAAAAACGATTCCTGAAAGAGTAGTTCACACCAAAAGGGTGAGGAAACTGCTTTCGTCGAATCAGCCGTGAAGGAACTAACAAAGCCGAATTATTTGATATTTTGGAAGAGCAAAAACCATAAGAACATCTATATAGAGAGACACTTGGCCAACTTTTATACGGTGTTCCAGAAAAATGAGTTAGTTCCTAAGCGAAGCATCACTCACAATACGCTTGCCTTTTCTGAATGAACTTTGGTAACTTCAATGAAGTTTTTGTGCCTCATGTAGGTATGATTGATGTAATAAGCGAGAGGTCCACCACTAAACATATTAATGAATAGTCAACTAAGGCACCAAAAAGAGGTGCTGGCTTGAAACTAATTGTCATTGATTATTTTTATCATTATCAAAGGAATAACCCATACTACATGTTTTATGAATAAGATGGTATATTTTTAATCGTCATATGCAAAATAATCGGGGGTTATACCCCCAGTGCACCAAGTTGAATCGGTTAAAATGTATGCTGCATATCCATGATTTTCGGAATTTTGCTCAGCAAATGATATATATATATATATATATATATATAATAATTTGATGAAATCCCGAGATCGCAGGTCGAGGGATTTTATCTTGCATTATTATGCATGATTTTTTCAAAATGCAATCCTTACGAGCTAATTATGATTAAAGGTAAAAATGACAAAATAAATATCGAAAGGGATACGTCAAATGGTGAATAATAAAATGTCCAATCTCGGCTAAAAATATTTTGTGAAATTTTCAGGTCTATTATTCGCCATCACATTATATTATAAATAATAACCATGGATTGCAATTTTTCATGAAAATTCTATTGCAAAATATTAGCTGAAATATATTTGGTAGAAGCGAAGATGACTTTTGGAAAATGGTATATTTTGCACCTCTGTATATAATTTCATGTAGTTTTCGAATCGATCAATAAAATTCGTTTTTCATAACGAAAATGAAAGAGGTTTGAATGAAAACTGTTTAAAATAGTGGTATAGCAGATATAAAAATTTTCAAAAAGAGTTATTTTTGATAATTTTCACCTTTCAATCACTCATAACTCGGAGTGCGTTTTTAAAAATATGTCAAAGAATTAAAATTATTTTATTTTGCATTTTACGTGAAAAATATTTTCATGCTGCAATTTGATTTAATTTAATATATTGTAAATAAAAAAAAATCCAATCGCACAGTGTCATTTGGATTTTTGTTGAAGGTGATGAAAATAATCAATTTCTATATGTCTCAATCCAGCATCCTTTTTTGGTCGATTGAGTTACATTTTTATGCATCTTCTCAGGGGTTGACCTATCGCTTGTAATAATTGACATCGATAATTTGAAGAGAAGGATAAAGTTTTGGTTGGAAGGAAATTAAACATGTCAACTTTTGCATTTTAATCACAATATTATATAATGCAATCCATATAACAATAACGATAAAATTGGGTGAATGTGACGAATAAAATGCCATTAAACAATAATTAAATTTATTCAAGGGAGGAACAAATTCAACTCAAATTGACAAACGGTTTTTTCCTTGTACAATTTCAAGCGTTTTTACTCAAACATAATATTGATTTTATGTACATACATATAAAAATTATCAAGTCTTAATCATTGTTCCTAATCAACATCTATTTGGTACCGTGTACCATATGTTAATGGTTAAGAATGAAACCTTTCTAATCTAAGCTATTTTTCAATATTTTCTTATAGGGTGATTTCATATTATTTAAAATTACATAAAAAGCAGAAGTATACGTTTGACACTGATATTTTCTATCTAAAGAACACAAGTTATCGAATTATGGATAATCAAACAAAATTACCGGTTAGGCTAAATGATCGAAACTTTTGTCTTAAAATTTAATTATTTTCAACACTAATATTATTCACAACTGTATGATCACATATTTATACTTATTCTTATTTTTACAAGAAAGTATCACAACTTCCAACTGTATGAAAGAAAAACAGTTTGATTTTCACAGATACAAAGGTCTGTACCTGAAACTAGAATTGCTAATAACTGATAACTGTTTATGGGATATTAATCTGCAATATTTGTAAATGAACTTTGTGAACTTCCTTCAAAATTAAACAATAAATAATTCAGCTAATGTACAATAACAATGGGTATGAAATATATCTTCGAGTAGTTTCTGTCAAAGAATAGTATCAATATTCCCAATGTAACACACAGTGGTGTTGATGGCTTATTATAGTTTCAGGTACTTTCACAGGAAAATATAAGTTTACGGGTACACCTACTTTGTAAAATGTATTGGACGTCATTTCATTTTAAAAATTTCACTTGATTCAGGAAGGAAAACCATTGAAATGAATCGATGTTTTGAGACTTGTTTCATTTAATAAAAACCATTTCCTTTACCTTTTGAACACTTACAAGTTTGGAGATATATACAGAAGAAGGTGTCCTGCCGATTAATTTTCAACTCTGTACAGCGTATAGCTACGAGAATAATTACATATTCTTAAAATAATTTCGGCGATTTTCTGGTTCTGAATAAAGCTGTGATCTAGAGCGCAGTTTGAGATACTCAAAGTGAGAGTTTAGCTCGAATATAACACAATATCGTACTATGGTGGTCCCTTTCTGCAAATTATTCTCTTGAACTTGCTTATGACATAAGATTATTTCACCCTGTATATTCATTGTTGAATCGATAATTTCCAATGACACTTTCACAGTGACAGTTTCAAAAGAGAAAGATAATGTGGATTCTTTGAGAAAATAATTATTTCTCTGATAGAACGGGAGTATTTTTTTGTTTGATAATTCATGAATCTGAACCAAAAACTTGGACGTGTATATAATAATCTTCTAAATGTTTAGGTACTCTCTTGTACTGGTATTTATCACCTGTATAATTATTTTCACCACAACAAAAATCAACAACTCCATTGAAAGTAAATGAATTCGATTGGAATTAGCTTTGTATAGGGTGTGAAAATCAATCGAACATTTCCCCGTTTGGCATATACAGAGCAACAGATATATCTGTTTTAACAATGTGAAACAATGTGGTTTCAAGAAAAATACCATCCGAGAACCTGCTACATATAAAAAATAATAAATTCATTTATTCTTCGTAAAACCACTTTGCTTGTAACATCTATACAAGTTATAATAGAAATAATAACATATCGTAATACAGATTATAAAGATAAATAGTTTGACGGCAACCTCTTTTTTCTGTCTACAGCGTGCATGGAAATTTGAAAGTTATCTTGAGAAGGCAATATATATCAGTTCATCATTAGATTCAGATTTTTTGTGGCTTTTGGCGCTCAAGTATTTTGGCACAATGAATGAAAATTGTATCCACCCGATCGTTAATGACGGCCTTCTGAAGACAATATTGAAGTTCTCCAAGAGCTGCAGCATAAGGTTTTAAAAACATATAGCCAATTCTGGTACTTGAAAATTCCTGACTATGGTTAACAGCATGGATACATCTGGTTTTCGGACTGCCAATGAACATCGAGATTTTTTTAATTACAGTAATATATACAATCATGATCACGAAATTGACAGAGCATTCCCGTTAAAACTCCTCATATTCTGCTCTCTGCTGTTTCAAACCGTACTGCGCACCGTATTATTGATTGAAAAAGTAGAAACTTCAATAATACAACTTGATTGAAAACTAGGTGAATCATTTGTTGATGGTAAAAATACTGATTTCTATTCCTTTCCCAGACAACCTTGAACATCCATGTAGAACCAAGGTTCAATATTATTATGATCTCTATTTTTTGCGCATCTCGCAGGGACGAGGTGAAATTAGTTGAACTGTAACACGGTCATGAGATCATATATCATAATATTACATCCTGTAATGATGACCACTAAAACTAATACTCAATTCCAATTAAAAAGTATTGAAGCGGGATAGTAGGGAAATTTACCTAGATTTTTCAATTTTGAGATATATCACCTGAAAAATTTTTATTCAGTATTCATTATTATGTTCCCATTGTTATGTTACCTAGTAGGTACATAATAATGTACATTATATGGCCCGTATGAGCAATTCTGTATTTTAATATCTTTCAACTGAGTGTAAAATAAGCTGAGATCAGTTACATCTTTTGAAGGATATATGGGCATCTTATGGAAGTATAATACCTATACTCTGAAAGGTCATGAAGTTATCCTTTGGATATGAACTGTGATGTGAGAATGAATATCCATTGGACAATCATCTGCGTAGTCTGGGAATGAAATTAAAAAAAAATCACTGAAGAATATTTGGTTAACACATTTTTGGCGCGCATCTTACATATTTAGAATGTATATGACAAAATTCCTCTTGGTAAAAACTCATTTTATAGACACTCCAAGTAATAATGAGCACGATGTACCATCAAACTTCTTGAAACAACAGAGTTACTTCGGAGAACTTTTAATCGATACCCTGTTTGGACTACGATGAAAATGAAATACAACGAGAACTTCTATGTAACGAAGCCTAGTAAAGGTAACTGGTAAACGCGGTTATCAGTACGAGTCCTAGGTTAATAAAAAATGTTTCAGTACCGTTTTTGTAACATTCTGCTGGTTTTTCTCCTTGGATTTTAGCGCAAAGGGCTTTGATGAAGTCGTTTTCAGCGAGGTCACTTTCTTCTTTCTTGTATTCCTCGCTGAAGACTATGGTGGGGGAGTTACCTAGGGGATTTTGGAAATTTTTGGTTTGGTTACCTAGCTTGGCTAAGTACAGGGATCCTGAAACATTTTCAAATTTAGTTCATGAAGTCACATTTCACATTAACAAGTTACGAACCAAAAAGGTAAGAGTTTCGACACTTTGCAACTTTAGACATACAATGTTATAATCAGTTATAGATAAATAAATATATTATAGAAGGTAACAGCAAGAATATAATATAATATCATAGAACATTTCATCATGCTGAAAGAGAAATATATAGAGGTTTTTGATTAATGAGAAAGTACAGATAGCAAAAATTGTTGGTTTGTTGGAAGATACCTGAAAACGAAACCACATGAATCATTGATAAAACATACAACAAACGATTGTGATATTTAGTAATTACAGGTTAAGGATTATTCACTGATCGAGAGTTTATATCATCTATAATTTCAAGATGTAAGATGGATTTGAAAATATTTTGAACGGAGACCATTAATGAAACCTTTGTACAAAGAGACAGTCCATCAGTGAACTGAACAGCGCATTCAAAATTATAGTGTAGTTTCCAAACGTTACCAAAGTTTGGAAACTTCATTCAAGAATTATTTTTGAGAGCTACATCACCAAAAACTGTAGAAAATATTGCATTCGCTAATCGTCGAGCAGATTTCCGAGTTGGTTTGACTGGAATCTGAAAAAGATAAATTCAGTATATAATATTAGAATAGGAGGATGATCAATTCTGCCCTCTCAAGCCAAATGGGAGGATCTTACAAAAATTCATATTTTTGATTTTCACTGCGTCATAAATATTGGAAAAATCACCCATCCATTACATAAGTTCCACTTATAAACACGAATATGAGTTAGGTATTTGGCTTAGGTGGGCACTGAATAGATGTCTGCCCTACACTGTATATGCTGATTTCAAATGAATTAAACTACAAAAAGACACAAAAAGCTACACTTCGCACAATGATGCATTTATCCACCACATAGAAATGACTATCCAACAATAATGGGAATAGTCATATTTTGTTGTTTACGATTGTGGTCTAGATAGCCATGGCTGGTGATTCTCTGGACTCCATGAAGATGATCTGAAACAATATCATTTCCAATCAGAAATTTAGTCGTAGTAAAGGTAGCTAGCTAGATATATTTTAGTGCCAGATTGAGTTTTTGATAAAATGGAGAAAGTTTATGTTTGAAGTGTCTCAAAAATATTCTACCCATCCTGCATCCTCAAAAGGTATTGCCAAAATGACTGTTTCGACCTAAATGGGCAGGGATTCTTAGAGAGCGGTGAGTGATACAGTCGGTCAATAACATAGGACCACGCATCCCGGAAGAGAGTTTACGGTCGGACAAATATTGAAAAAGAAGTATTATAAAATACCGGTATCTCTGACGCAAAACAGACAATTAAGTCAATGTTTTGTCTTGTTTGTTCATTTCGTAGGGGGAGTAACTGATAGGGACGGTATGGACAGATATTTGTCTAACAGTTCCTGAAAATGCCTTCAAAATGGAAGAGATTGCAGGAGGGGACCTAAACGTGAAGCTATTGCATGTACTCCATATCGTTTACTTTGGAAGATTATTTCAAGCAGCTAAGAGAAACTCCAATACAAACCCTGCTAAAAAACTTTTTCGAAAAAATACACTTGTCTACATATGATGCATATATACTTTTTCTTTCTCCAAATGCTAGGGGATGCCACCTTCCCCCTTGATCTGGGTATGGGCACACTTGTATCGATAAATAATAATTCGAATGAATTATAATTAAATATATAACAGCAATTTTGAACGAATCGTCAAGGTGGTATTTGCACGTCTGTAGTGGTTAGGATGAAATGAACAGAGCCAATTGAAAGATTATTTTTTGTTCCACAAGGTCTAGCTTGGTACTTCCATCTTCGCTAGGACTGAGTGACCGTTACGAGTGATGACACAAAAAGTTAACCAACAAATCAATACTTTCCATTCCCTTTTCACCAGTAGCAAACTGAAATATCAGATCTATTCTTGAAACTGCTCGCGCCCAAGTATATAAAAGTCCCTTTTTTTAAAAAGAAACGAAAATTTCTAGTGCATTTGCATTTATATCTTCATGAAGAGTTCGACGATATAAGACAGAAATGTACGGGGTTAGGTTAGCAAGCGATGAGATGAACAAATGGGTAGTCAGCAGTTCGTATAAAAAAACACTTCATCATTGAATAACTCATCCAAATCAAAAACAACAGTTTCAAATTATATTCTTGATAACAAGCAGAAAAAAACAATTATTCAACCAGGTTTGCCTAAAATGGTTGGCGATGTTCCTTGCTGATATGAATTTTGTTCAAATTTATCTGATAAGGGCCGTATCATGATGAAGTGAAACAAAACTTTATACAACCGGAGTAATCTGGCATCTAAGATGCCTAAAAACTCTGGTGTTGCAATTGATGCGATATTGTTTGGTTGGTCTAGTTGACGCCAATTGTCAGCCATTACAAACAACTTCAAATGGTATGATGTTAATAATTTTTTTTTCTGAAAGATTGGTCCCAATTCCCGCTTTTAGTAGTTAGCAGAAGTGTAAATATAAGCCACAGATACGACTTGCGATGTGCAGAACCTACCGAAGGCTACTAAATGTGATCTATAATATATATCATCATTCACGGAATGATCTTGAAGTATAATGGAAACATGTCCGAAATTTATTCCTTTTTGAAGAGTTCACAATTTGCCTTTCGATTCGAAGTAAAGTTTTTTTTATATCTCTACACACTTCTTTACTCGGTATTTTAATGAATTTTCGTTTACATTTCATCAAAACTCATTTCAAACCAATCATTTTTACTGATGGTAAATGAATCATACATTCCAGCGAAATAAAACTTAGCACGTCGTAAAAATACATTTTGTGTACTAGTATCGAAGCTTCTAGATTTTGGTTCTGAGAATGGGCATGGTATAAACACCCTATATAGTTAGTATAGTTTTGATTGAGCATGTTATGTATACAATACATTTATGATAGGTCAAGGAATGGAATGGGTACAACTGAAGCTGCTACACAATAAAAACGAATTCACAGTCTTGTCGAACAATAAATAATACTTGGCAGTTGAGTAAAGACATTAACAGTCCAAAATGAAAAGAACATTCATGAATAATTGTTACAATGCATTGGTAGAATACAGTATTTACCTCAATATAGTAATTTAATGTAGTCCACAAGTTGATTCAAAAAAGGAAGAAAAAATGTAAGAGATGTTGAAATCATATAAAAATCATGAATGAAAAACTCGATTATCTAGTGAGATAAGTAGAATTCAGTTGTATGTCACAAGATACTCGTCCACAGAGTAAAAGCTATGTTTCAGAAGTAGTTGCTTGATTAAGTTCTTTATAGCTTTCTAGAACTTTATTTTGAATATTGGAATTGACTGTTTTTTGTTGTTGTAACTTCATGTCGATTTCTTGGGTTTATGAATATACCCTGTACTAGCTATTTCAATAACATCTTCTTTTTTGAATTCTACGGGTGAAAAAATCAATAACATCTTCTTTTTTGAATTCTACGGGTGAAAAAATATGTAATAAGTAGCATATTAATATATTTCCTCCAGTCTGTGAGAAATCTCTAACAAATTGCGATAAAGGTACGTTATCGTCACCACAGACTGGGTGGGTAGTCAATGACTGAAAATGAATCAGGCGTTGATGTGTAAACGAGGTTTACCACAATCGGATATGCGTAGATAATTATATTCAGAGCTATGTCCTAGTGCGTCAGCCATTTATATCTCTTATCATGATACGTATAAAATTTTGACCCAGAGAAATACCCGTTTTTTCTTGGATATCCGTTATTTATATCGACCTTAATATTTTCTCACAACAAGCTTAAATTACTTTTTACCATCAGTTTCTCCAGATAGAACTGAGTAATTGTGAAAAACATTCACAGAATAACTATTTTTTTCCAATTTTGTTAGCAAATAAGTTCAGGAGTTCAGGTGATCAGAAAGGAAATGAAGGGGCAACATTTTATATTTGTTTTATATTTGGAATCTTGAAAAGCTCGATAAAGTTCAAGACGTTCAAAACACTTAAATGTTTTAAATCCCAACAAACATCTGCAGATTGAAACGTCCTTGGTAATGTTGCTGGATGAAATGTGCCAAATTATTTACATAAAAGAGTTTCGAAAAGCTAGATTCTCTTCTGGAAAGTAATGTAAACCACTACGGATTTTATTGCTCCTGAATATTATCGATTGTATATTCTACACGATTTTCTCTGGTTTAATGAAAAAATAACATTGGGCTGATCTGAATACTCCATAAACAATCAACAACAAAAATACGTGATGATTTGAATCGAACGAGTTGATATGTTCATCCCAACTGTACTCCTGTTCTTGAACGATGTATTTGACTTCTCGAAGATCGATCGTGGCACTGTTTATCTGAGTTCCCTTAAGGTTGAGATAGCGAATACGCCACTCAATTGTACCTATTTTTCTAAACAAACTTTTCGAAGCAGTAAACTTGTTGAATTCAGTCCTGCATCTCTTTTATGTGTTTTTCAGATGGTGAATTCGTTGATTCAATTGAACAATCAAATTTGATGTAACTCCGACAGAAATTGACTCGTTTCTTTGCTATTTTTTACAAATTATGTCGAATATCTCAACGGGACTGAAACCTATTTTGGGATGACACAGTTTTGCCCAAAGACGCCTCCCAGTTGGTCTTTCAGGTGTAATTCAGTAACTTGTCGAATAAACGACGATATTGGAACCTTTTGTGAGGAAGTTGAGGCTTTCTGTAGAGATCAGAAGAAAACTGATACTGAATCTGAAGACTACTAATTGTTTTAATGAGTAGTTAACAGACTTAGAAACACCTTTGCAGTTAGTCCTTGCACTACCTTTGATAAAAACTAAAAAAAACTAACCCTTAGTCTTTAGATTTAATATCAGTTTTTTTCGCCAGTAGATGCTAACCTAGTCGAGTGCAAGTAAAATCAGTTTGGTGTTGGGGTAATAGTTGATCTCTTCAAAAAGTTTCAACTTATTGTTGATCTAAACTATCTAAAGAGTGGCTCACAAAAATCGCCCAATCTATAGCGCTCTTTATCAATTTTTTGACTGTTATTTTTTTTCGAATATGTAGAAAGTACAATATAATCCCTCTCAATGGTTTCTGCAAAATTGAGGAGAATATATGCACCTTTTTCAATTATTGTTGTATTAGAATCGGACATTGAGTACTACATTGATTATTTGTTCCATATTTCATTATTTGTAACAAAATAGTTTATTCATTCCACACATTTCATTATCATATCTCATTAGTAATCTTCTTCATGGAAAAAAATATTGAAGGATTAGAACTCTGCCTTTTTTACTTGTATAGATTCCAATACTTATTCCTAAAGGTAATAAATATTTGGAAAAAAAGGAAATTTTGAGCATATGTATAACAGGTAAAGAATTGAAATGTTGCATTGATTAATAACTATCATAGTATGAAAAAAAGTATTGAACTGTTGGACAGAAAATGATGGAATGGTGGGGTGGGCCCAAAACATCAATTCATTCATATAATGAATGATTTATAAAGCCCAAAATTTTCACGACTGGTGGGAAATTGTCCGAGCGCACTCAAGGAGCTAAGTATCCGGAATAGAATAGAATATAGTTTGGATAACCGGACATGACATCCAAGGCTACAATCGATCCCGAACCCTTCAGGAAACATATAAACAACATGGATCTGACAAAATAAACACAATACAGGTTCTGTCAAGAAAAGGAAGAAACCGCACTGCAGGTACAGTATTTTTCACAGTAAATGGTATTGGCTTATTAACTGCAATAAACTACCCGATTTAATCCCGTTGTGTAGAAAATCATCTGGTAAAAGATGCAAATGTGCTACAGGGTCGAACTTAAGAAATTTGAATTTTGCATAATGTAGGAGATATACAAGTAATTTATTTAAATGTTACAATTCTATTCTATATTTATTTCAGTGTTGCTATCGCTATCCTCATCTAAATTAATTATAATTGGCGCAATTGATTTTACAGAAAGGTACGAGTTTTCAACATTTATAACATGACTAATAGAACTTTTCCAACTCTCGGTAGGAATGTCATTCATACAGTTACTTACAGTCACTTACAGTCGGAGAAGTATTTTTTCCGCGCACGCTCGATTTAAGTTGGTGCCACATAAGCTCTATGGGATTGAACACGCAGTAGCAGGGAGGTAGTCGTAACACTGTATGTCCCAATTTTTCTGCAATTGTATCACAAACATACGTTTTTTTAAAGAAAATGACTGCAGCACTTGTGAAAGTTCTTTTTTTGTATAATTTTCCTCAAAATATATGTCATTTGCAGCCATGAAGTTTTGAATCTCCAATTTCGTATTCTTTGAGCCAGGAATTTATTGCAATTGTCGACTATGATAGCTTGCGTCGTCCATTACTATAACGCTGTTTGGCGGAATGTTGGGTGACAGACAATTTTTAAACCAATCTTCAAAAATCTCTGCTGTCGTATCTTCGTGATAATCAACACAAGATTCCTTGATATTTTTGGCAGAAAGCCACATAGCGTTTGGGATCCAACCATTTTCTGATCCCTCGAGTAATATTGTGTTTCTCTTACCTTTATTTGATGGTGCTTTTGTTTTACACTTATCAGAGGAATCAGACCATCCTTTGGAAGGGGTGTCATGCGTGTCAAACCACGTCTCGTCGAGGTAGAGTATTGGCCGATTTTCAGACCGGTATTTTCTTATTGACGTTATTATTATTATTTTGCGATATTTAAAGCCCATTG
Organism: Zygogramma bicolorata; assembly: GCA_032362365.1. Classification (NCBI taxonomy): domain Eukaryota; kingdom Metazoa; phylum Arthropoda; class Insecta; order Coleoptera; family Chrysomelidae; genus Zygogramma; species Zygogramma bicolorata. The sequence continues at coordinate 2,804,806 of JAVJAQ010003898.1, forward strand.
CAGACAGAGCTCGCCAAAGAGTAGTGAGGCCACAGTTGATGTGAATTTCGTCATTGATGAGCCGCTGTTTCAGACTTTTGATTGTAGGGACACGCTGCTCATCGTACATAGTGTAGATTTTTACCTTATCAAATCTTTCTCCCAGTTGTCTAGACTTTTTCTGACACCGGAATCTTCACGCTTTTTTTTTGATTCCATGGAATTTTCAACAATTCGTCTAACTGAAGTAAGAGGCACCTTCGTCAAATTACTGGTTACTTTTGCTGCAGCACCCGCGCTATATCCTTGCTGAAGTAAGGAACTATACACATTTTTTATAATGATTTTCGCGTCACAAGATAAGTGATTCTTCTTTAACGAACCACTGGAAGAAGCACTAATACTTTTTATCCACGGACGCCATATACTGCCTATTCTGTACGTTGGGGTATAAAATCTTTGCTATTAATGTCTGTATTAACAAATAAATGTTATAAAATTATTGCACGCCGTGAACACTTCCAATGAAATACAAAGACTAAAATGAACTGGAAGTGTAAGCTGTAATCCTCTACAATCCCTCTCTGAGAAATAAAATTACCTGAATCCGGTCCTTTTATATTTATGATGTGCATCTCGGATTTTACAACTTGAGGGTCTAATTGGTTTTATTATAATCCTTCAGTCAATACCATTTATTGTGAAAACTACTATACTCTGTGAATGCGAAGCGATAGCAAGGCTGAGAAACGCGAGATGCGTGGAAGAGAAACCAGCTATATGAAGGGGTCAGTGTCAAGGCTATGGAGTCTCATCAAAGAGATCAAGCTAGAAAATGAGCTCTTATAACCAAGGAGCATCACACTAGATATGAAGAGGTCGCAGTGAATCAGGCCATGGGTTAGCTCCCCAAAAATCTAATATATCTTTTTAATTTGAGGTTGTTCGAAAATTTTGGAATAGCTGTTGGGACATACATAGAGACATTATTAAATTTTAGCACATTCCACACGTGTTTCGATCATTTTGCACGTTATCGAAAACAGCGCTCCAAAATAGGTACGATTCACTTGTTTTCAAGATGCTGCATATTTTTACAAGGTAAATGATGCAGCTAGAGTAACTTGTAACTTGTAACTTGTAACTTGTAACTTGTAACTTGTCCAAAGCTTTTCACAGTATGCCAATTACAACTTGAAATAGATTGGCAAAAATTTATGGAGGATACTATTTGGAAGTGTACAGTTGAACAGTGTGTTTCAAAAAATTATTTTCTTCTTCATAGAAAGCATAAGTTTTTTGCAGTTTATGATTTGCTTTATTTCCAAGTAATATCTCTTCCGAGGGAAGACTGTAAAAATTGGTTGAAAAAATGACTGCCGTCCCGTTTTTATGTATACTAATATTATAAAGAGGTTCGTTTCTAATTTTGTTGGTTTGTTTGTAGGGGTCAATCTTCGTAAATACTGATCCGATTATGAAAATGACTTCACTAACAGAAAGTCATTATTCATGAGTAATATAGGCTATGATTGAATAAGTAGTTCAGTGGGAAATAAAAGTATAATATTTATATAAATCAAGTTGGAGGAAAGAGGCAAGATTTGATGCTAAACCGGTGTGCGCTGACTAAACAGTTCGGTATAGACGAACGTTCACCAGGAATGTTGGTCTCTATTAGTTTTAAAAAAAAGGTCGTGGAATTATAGAGCTAGCTTTTATATTTGAAACACTACGAAGGTTTTTTGTTAATCCATACATAAAATGATTTGTCTTTAATAACGCACAACCTAAACCGCTGATCGTAGAGACTCGATGGAGGGTGTATTTTTTTATGACCTAGGCATCCGATAAGAAAGAGTTTTTCGGAATTCCAACCCCCAAAGGAGTGAAAACCGGGTCAAAGTTTGTTTGTGATGCCTTGGTACAATCTACATCAAATCTTGCATGAACATTCTTCAACAGAATTGATGGAAAACGGGTTTGTCTTTTATTGAAACTCACCGCTTTACGGGCTTAAAAAGGGGTAGAAAATTATTTTGGGGGAAATTCAGGCACACTCTAAACCGCTGATCGTAGAGATCTGAAATTTGGAGGATGTGTTTTTTGTATGACGTAGGCATACGATAAGAAAAATATTTCCGAAAGTATAACCCTAAGAGGGCGAAACAGGGGCAAAGTTTGTATGGGACAACGTGATTCCTAGGTGCAATCTACTTCAAATTTTGCATAACAATAGAAAAATAATTGATGAATAAAATTGTACAAATGAGAACATATAAATAATAAATGAAACATTTTTATGAATGAACTAAATGAAACACCTCACGAACTAAACTTGTTTTAAGGTAAGTCACAGATGATGAGAAAAGGGACAGTTATTATTGAATTCAAGAGATCGTAGATTTCAAATATTTAATAATTTCCGTTCATTTTCTGATCATCTGGGTAGTTGTGAAAAACATTCACAGAATAACAATTATTTTTTAATTTTTGTGAGCAAATAAGTTCAGGTGATGAGAAAGTTCAGGAAATGAAGGGCACCATTTTGTATTCATTTCATATTTGTAATCTTGAAAAGCTCGATGAAGTTCAAGACGTTGAAAACACTCGAATGTTTTAAATCCCAACAAACACCTGCGGATTGAAACGTCCTAGGTAATGTTGCTGGATGAAATGAGCCAAATTATTTACATAAAAGCGTTTCGAAAAGCTAGATTCTCTTCTGAAAAGTAAGGTATACCACTACAAAATTTTGTTGCTCCTGAATATTATAGATTGTATATTTCACAAGGTTGTCTCTGGTTGAATGAAAAAATAATATTGGGCTGATCTGAATACTCCATAAACAATCAACAACAAAAATAAGTGATGATTTGAATCGAATGAGTTGATATGTTGTAAACTTGTTTTAAGGTAAGTCACAGATGATGAGAAAATGAACAGTTATTATTGAATTCAAGAGATCGTAGATTTCAAATATTTTATAATTTCAGTTCATTTTCTGATCATCTATGTATGTTTGGGACCTTTTTCTTTAAACTTGTTTAATTTACCTTACAAGTTTGGTTCGTTATGTGTTTCATTCAGATCATTCATGAATATGTTTATACTTTTTTATTTCTATAATTATTCATGAATAAACGTATTATATTGTTATTGAAGATTCTCCAACAGAATAGATGGAAGCCGTGTTCGTATTTTACTACAACCGGAGTAGAAAAAGGGTTTATAATTTATAACATTTTCGACTTCTATCAAACAATCCTTCGAGTGCGCCCAGAAGGCACAGACTTGTGATGAATCCTATAGAACTACACAGTATTAATGCATCATAAAAATAATTAACGCTCAACGAAGTGGGCACGATTCGGCTAGTCTATGATATATTTATAGAATAGGTACTCAATAACAAATTTCATACCTGATCAGGGAAGTCAAAAGGACATCAGTTTGACGTTTGATGACAAAAACAGTGTATTATTGCCGATCTTAATTATTTCTGGTATCGATTGCTTTCATTCTTTAAGGTAACAGGTGGAAAAGCTACGCATGGTTTGCATTTCCTCTCTAGGAAATGATATTCAGATCGTTCCCAAGAGTGATAGTCCTGATTCATAAAAGAGTTGAAGGAGTTATTCACCACTCTTTTTTATTTATTTTTTTATATGCAAATTCACACGAGAGGGGAGCCCTCTGTAATGTTCGAAGAACACCGCGTGAATCAAGGGACAGGAGATACGAATTAACATTCACTTTAAATTTCTGAAGTTTGTTAGCCTAACGAAAAACCTCTTTCGGAAAGGAGTTCTAGAGCTCAGCTATTCTATTGAAAAACGATCCCTGGGCAAGGTTCGACAAGTTTTCAAATTCACAACAAAGGGGTGGGAATTCTGTAGTCGTCGAGTCATCTGTGTAGATAATGCCAAGGGAGGAACGATTAATAACAATTCGGAAGAGCATCGACAGTGAAAATATCTATAGAAGAGAGACAAGTCTCCGACCTTTCTACGATGTTCCAATGAAGTGAGCGAGTCTGTGAGCGAAGAATCACCAACAAGACGAATTGCCTTTCTCTGAATAGAATCGATAAGCCTAAATGAATGTATTGGTGCCGAACTCCACACATGAGAAGTGTATTCCATGAAAGGTCGTATCTGAACCTTGTATATCATTAGAAGCAGAGGAGAACTGAGTATTTCTCTGTACGAAATAGAAATCCAAGTTTCTGGGAAGTACTTTTAGCGATTGACCTCACATGGTTCTCCCATGAGAGATTATCACTGATCGTAATTCCTAGCATCAAGATACTTGATTTTGTAGGAATAGTTACTCCTGATATCTGATTACTAGATGATGATAGATCGGCTTTTCTTGAGAATAGACACGCCTGGGTTCTCGTAGCATTAAATTCCACCTAGTTCATATTTCCCCATTCTATTATTTTTACCAGGTCGTCGTTAATTTAATTGACGTGAATGTTTCTTTGAATTTTCGTCTCTCGAGCTGGTATGGGGATTCTGGAAGAAAAACTGGTATGAAGAGTACTGTCGTCCGCCAAACTATGTATTGAACAAGATTTTTTCTCTAGCAAATCATTGATATGGAGCAGAAACAAAGTGGGCGCCAGATCTGAACCTTGTGGAACACCTGCATTTATTGGGAGAATATCAGATGATACTCCAACAACCACATACAGAGACCTATCAGACAAGAAACTCTTCAACAAATCACACAACTGAAGAGGCAAACCATAAGATGGCAGTTTAGAAAAGAGACCCCGATGCCAAACTCGATCAAACGCTTTTGAAATATCGAGTGCAACAGCTATCGTTTCTTCGATTTTCTCGATTGAATGCTGCCAAATATGAGAAACAAGCCAATAAGTCACTGGTCGGTCTTTGATGGCGAAATCCGTATTGTCGATCATTAATTATTCCTGATTCCTCTAGATACTTGATGAGCTTCATATTGATTGCTTTTTCCATGACTTGGGAAATGATAGAAAGCAATGCAATTGGTATATAATTACAAGGTAAAGTTTTCTTCCCTTTTTTAGGAACTGGTTAAACTCTTGTTGTCCTCCAGGACCCAGGAAAAATCCCCAGATTATATGAAAGGTTGAATAATTCGCAAAGTACTGGTGTCAATATAGTATAAACTATAATTCCCTCATAACTCAGTTTTCTGGAATAGTTGCTATATAATGAGAGTCAACTTCATCTTTGAGATGTTATAAAAATAAGAGGAACATTAGGAAAGAACTGGTTCATATTTCACCATATTGTGTGTGTGTGTGCATGTCCTGAAGGAATGAAGATTTTTTTTATAGGTATTGAAAAAGTATTGTTATTGTGTATCACCTCTCCTTGAGTCAGTAGATTCGTGCAGGGGAGTACCCAGGGCGGTCTGGGAGCCCAAGCTCAGTATAAGAAAATTTTTATGAACTTTAGACTTCAGAGTCGGTTCATTAAGAAAAAACAATAAAAATTTTGTCTCGGAGGGCTGCGTCCCTATTTCTCCCAGATAGAATTCATGCAATTTGGAAAATAATAAGCCATTGACCTAGATACATTTGGAATTGCCAAAACGTAATTTTTTGTCACGTACCTACCTACTCTCACTTTGGCAAATTGGTGGATTCCAAAGACGATTCAGAAGTTATGAAGGCTACTTTTTCTGTCTGAATTACTTTATAGATCATTGAGCTTATGGAATGAACTGTTGTTCCAATAATTACTCAATTGTAACTATTCGGGTTATCGTGAATTTTCTTATTGGTATAATTTTCGCACGACTTTTCATTTATAGCGAAACCCAGTTTGGACCTACCCCCCAAACAATATCATCTATATTGTTTACAGTATACGCTATTATAGATAATATTTTTATAGATTTGTGTTGCTCACCTTCATTACTGTCACTATCCCGCACTTTCCACAAATCTGAAATGATTTGAAGTAGGTAAATGTAATCCCACTCCCATAAATTTCAAATCAATACAGAAGTTGGATGCGACTGCAGCCTTGCGCAACGCAACGTAGTCCCTGGAAGAGTTCAGAGGTGGTCTTTTGAACGAACGGTGTACAGGGGTTGAACAGAAATATTTTGGAAACTACACGTGGGTCAGGGTAACTGGTAGCCCACCGCGCCAGAGGAGCGGAACTGTGTAAGCACAACATCAAGACGAAGTGATAGCGATTTGCTTAGACTGACGGATGCTTATGGATCGAAATGAACGCATAGGTACAGGAGATTTGTGAACTCTCGTTACTAATAGTAACAAATGTAAAAATTTCTTGATTTTTCACGATAAGTGGTTATCGTGTGTAACAAAAAAACCTCAACAGCAATTTTGATGTTGTCTCCAGAAATCAGTAGTGCTTTTTTCTAACTTATGGAAATCACCAGAATTGGTCATAATGTGGATTTTCACCAATTTCACCCCATTCTAGTTCTTACAGATGCAGGTTCGGTTATAATTGTTCAAAGCGTACTTGAATGCGATCGCTTTGAAAATCAGTTTAAGCAAGGAAGAGCGATTATCATTCCATATATTTAATATACATATGAGACGGAGGAAAATGAAAACAAATCCCCTTCTCTGGAAACATCTTTCCGAGTTTTTAGAGGAGTAGTTAGGGGAAATATAATAAGGGTAGCGAGATATGTTTCATTCGATATGGAAGATGTCTGATTTCTATAATTTCTCCCTTTAACTGAGGTAGTAAGCCAATACCTGAGATTAGTAATATTGCCTCCACAATCAATTATTTTCAAGAGAAAGTTGTTGATTTTACTGATAAATCTTTGGATCTTATACTGCATCAAATTTTAATGAATAATTAGCACTATGGATTTTTTGGGTTTCTTTTCCTACAGTTAAAATAGCAAATGTGTTACTGTGTGATGTTTCCGATATATAACTTAATATAAACCTATCATTTGCAATATTTCCATATAGAAAAATAATATGGTTCGTCTGATATATCAGATTTGGCTTATGTAACTTTTTCGTGAAATATGCTGGACAAGTAACAACCCATTTCATGATGTTGAAGAATTTTTGAATTCTCAGTTTCGAATTGTTTTTCACTACTCCCGTACTATAATAATACACTCATATGCCCATAATCCGTTTCATAATGACGTCAATTATAATACAGATTTTGATAATGATAAAGATCTTTAATCAATTGGACATCCAATTCAGTGGCGAAAGGCTATCGAGACGAGTAATAATGAAATGAATAAATATAAATATTCCTTCCACTTCCAGATCAATGGGACCTGGAATGAACCTCACAAACTTCACAATAAATAATATTAATATTTTTGAAAAATCGGATTTTTACTTTTATTATATTCGATATAAATATAAATATAAATAGAATGTTTATAGTTTTCCGATATCCATGATTATACCCGAGTTAATACCATCAATTACAATTTTGTAGAATTTTTTTAAGAAATACGAGCTAATAATAAACAGTCCCTTATCGTTGACGTTTAGGAAACCAAATTCGCTTCCGTTTTCAAAATTCTTTTATAAATATCAATTCCTATTTTTCAGATTGTGGTAGGTTGAGAACCTGAAAAAGCTACTAAGAATGAGTAATACTATTATTATGCTCAATACGGATATAAATATAATATTTATAGTATATTTATAAATATATACCGGGTGAAGAAAAAATAGCGTATGCAACGATAATGTAATGATCGTTGCATAATATACTATTATGTACTGTGTTTTTTAAATTTGTCATTTTATTACGTTATCTATATTTTTAGATGTGAACTCGGATGTCTTTTATTTTGACGTGCTGTAAACCTCAGTGAAATAATAATGAATGTCTATGTCTAATCCTGATACTCGAATGTCCAAGATCTTTTTTGAATCTCCAGGCTGAATAAATGGAAACAAGTATCATGATTCATTCAATTGAAAAAAAAGGTGACATGAAATGAACAAATAACTATCTTTTTTCCCACAAACACTACCCGAAAAACTGAAACGAAACGAGTTGTGAAAACCTAGCGAAACAACCTCAATATTTGTTGTTTATTAATGAGCCAAAACACGCTGTTTGACACTGGACTTTCCTACTTTTCCATATCATATGTGTACATAGTCTCTTCAAGCGGCTTTTTTCACTCGTCGACTAAGTGCAAAATAAACTCGTTTGAAGATAAAATACGGAAGGGTAGAAAAGTCCATTATCGGTTATAATTGCAACAGTGCCGATAATTTTGCAAGAAAGCGCGATATCTAAAAATTGCAAGAGTTTATTTTCATATTATGGCGAAAGTGCTCGAGTCCGAAGGACGAGGGCTCTTTTTCAAAATATGAAAATAACCGAATGCAATTTGTATAAGATATCACGCTGGAATGCAAAATTCTCAAGGAAATGTTATTTTTTGTTCATTTATACTTTCCTCTATAGACTGTATGAAGCACACACCAAAACGCGAAATTTTTTTCTATTTTTGAAGTCTATCTGACATTTATTTGTGTTGTTTACTGACGTCTAGCGATACGGTTTCAAATGTGTTGTTATGGTGACTTGATACAATGCAATTACCGCTGTAAGTTTTCGATAATTGCATTGCTCTTATGGGATATTTTATATATGAGGGAAATATTCGCCCAGAATTCTATGCATTCGAGAGTCTAGAAATAGCAAAATGTAAAGAAGTTCATATTGGACCAAAAAAAAATCTTTCGCAGTTAATTCTTGCACTAACTTGGAAATAAATAAATAAATAATTAACCCTAGTCTTCACATTCAGTACAAGTTTTCTTCTCCTGAAGATGCCAAACTTGTTAGCGAAACGCGCGTCGTATGCAAATAACATCAGTTTGGTGTTACGGTTATCGAACTCTACAAAAAAATTTAGTAATACCTTGGATGCTTAACGAGAATGGTGGTTGTTTAACATTATGATTTTCTTGAATACGGCTGGAGGTAGAAGTTGAGTATATTATTCTCCCGCATTTATCATCGGTGCTGCATATATGAATGGCATTGATGAGAGTTTTCTGATGACGAGACAGGTTTTGAGGCTGGTCCCGAACAGCTGATGATGGCTTGGATGAATAAGTTGTGGAATTCATGGTGATTTTAACAACGATCCCATTGTCGTTTGCGGAGTTGAAAAACACTTACTGTTTTACATGATTTCAGTAGTAAAAAGCAAAGGACACTAATAATTACAAAAAAATTTTACTGCTATTTTCGAAAACACGAAGGCCTGAAAGCAACGTTCTGGAGGAATAGCAGTACTGTCGGAAATAATACAATGCCCTTCTTGGTATTGCGGAAGTGGTTCTTCTCAGACAGATCTCAATCTATAACCTACTGTGTAGGTTTTCGTTGATACCATTGACGTAATACTATTAGGTCAATGGTTGATACTGGCCTGTCTGCAAGTATGGTTACCGGCTGATTATGAAAATGTTTCATCTGAATATTCTGTACAGACTGGAAAAGCCCCTCTAAACAGTTGTAGTTGAGAACTTTCGACAAGATCTTGTGGATGAGGAAAGATGAATCGATTGTATATATATGACTAAGAAATTGCAGTTTTATTTGATGAATTCAATGAATTATATTCTAGTGATTCGAAATACAGTTACGTTATACCATAGATACAGAAATTCGTGAGGTGAAATTTGAAAAAGGAGTGAATCGCGATAACATAGTTGGATAGTTTTTTGTAGTTCACATCCTCATATGCCATAAAGTGAATTTTCAGATAATTCCTTGGTGGTTTATCAGCAACCAGGAAACATATGTGACCAAAGTTGATAAAGACTTGTTTTATAATCGGGAAAATAATCCACAAATGCTGATTGTTTCCCTATCATTTGGTTTCTTATCAGAACTTCACTTGCACTGAGAAAACCAGAGTGAATTGAGATGGGGAATTATTTGAAAATATTCCCGCTGAATGAGTGGATGCGCTTCTTTATGTTTCAGTAGATTGGTGATATTTTACTGTTCCGGATCCAATTCATCCTACAATGTTACAAGACCATATTGGAAATAAATAATAACCCAGCATTCATTTGTGGACAATTTATTAAAATAAATACTAAAATCAGTTATAAACAGGAAATGTGAAGTCATGTATAATTTACTGTGCTCTCTTAATCATTGACTGAATTCCTAGAAGAGTCAATACAGCTATCATGAGTTGTGGGATTGGCACGGTAGTTGAACACGTGGTACCATTTTTAGGAACTGAAAAAAAAATGCAACGAACTAAATCATACTGTATTGGGTAAATATTCTTTTTTTGACCAGCACCTAGATTTGAAAACAGATTCGGACCTATCTATTTATTTGAGTCTATGAACGTGAATCTGAAGTCAAAGCGTAGTGCTTTCGTTCGGAAAGAATGACGCAAAAAAGGCATACTCCAAATACCATTTTGCTCCAAAAAAAATCGAGACATACAGTTTTCCACATATTAGGTGCTCTTCAAAATTCCACCATCTTTAAAGATATTTTTTACTATAGAACACAAATCGATACGAACGTCTTAGAATTTCGGTTAGTGTTCTAGAATGAAAAATGATACCTCAATTCACTCAAGAACTAGAAATAATTATGTACAATTTGGGAATTCCGTCGTGATAACATGCAAACAATTTTTTTCGTAATGTTTTATCACAACTGCAAACTAGTAATTTATAAAGCGCCTCGTCATTGGTAACTGTCTCATACTTATTTCTGCACGGTTCAGATTTCTCGATTTCTTACGATATCTGCTTTCTTATCAGAACGATAAGGGCCAATTTATTCATCTCTGTTTTAGTCTTTGTCTTTATTTCATTTCAAATCTGAGTTGATTTCTGACGTCTATGAAGGAATATTCGAAGAACTATGTCTGTTTCAGTTTTCTCTTCAATCTCAACAATGATACTCAGGCAGCATATTATGATCAATTACCACCCAATTCCTAGAAATAAAGTTTGGAACTATAGCTTATCCAATCCATCCTGGCACAAACTCAGCTCCTTTTCCAGTTGCACACTTGTAGTGCAAACCATGACGAAATAAAAAACACCTACTAGGAATAAATTTCAGCACTGTGAACAAATATGATAGATGTTTTTCCATCTTACTGTAATACTGCACAGAGATTGCTGGGCATATATACGTCTTTAGTTCTGTGTGCCAAGATGGATTGGATAAGCTGTAACTGTCATTCAGAGATGTATGAGACAGGCCAAAGAGTTCATTAAAGAACCATCGCCAAAATTCACGGAGTACCTACTAAGTCAAAATAGGCATTCAACTAGAATTCTGGTTGGGCTATTGACAGGACACTGTAGACTCAACAAACATAAGAACAACATCGGACTTGCAGACACAACCTTATGCAGGTTCTGCCAAGAGGATGAGGAAACCTCAGCACACATACTGTGCTGCTGCGAAGGTCTGTCAAGGCTAAGGTTTACAACGTTAGGGGAGGAAAAACCACAACCCTCTCAATATATGGAGAACTTAAGGTCTGGCCTTTAGAGTCTAGTTACAAGGATGGGTCTAGACAAGGAACTCTAACATACATGAGGGCACGCACAATTGGGAAGTTCATAATTTTATGCGTCGTCTGGCGGAAATATAACGCACTGCTATAATTTCACAAACAAACGGCTTCCATTTTATGTTTGTGAATTTATTGAGTTCTTTGGTGTTGATTTAGGAGATCTCATCTGAAGTTGTGGTTTTATTGATTAATGATATCAAACAATCATGGATGCAGATCGCTCAGTGTTTGGTGCCAAGTTGCCGCAACTCTAGGAACCGAAATACAAAGTTGTCTTTCCACACGTTTCCAAGAAGAAATACATCTTTGGTGGGAAACATTACGGAAAGTGGATTGAAAGAGAAATTAGACAGGTACAAGGCTTGGAAAATTAAACTGAAACTGCATAAATCACCACCTAGAGCGGCTTTAGTGTGTTACTTGCATTTCAAGAGGGATGATTTCTTGTTACCTGGTGAGTCTGTTTGTCTATTTTTAGGCGAAGTTGCATTTCATCATCCATGTAATAAAAAGCCTCTTTGGTTCACTAACACTACACTAAAACTAAAAAAATGTCCTGGAACAAATATCATTAGATTTTAAAACACAATGCATCTATGTTCACTTCCAATGAATGGTATTGTGCGGCTATTCAAAGCATCATGAACACAGTTATATGAACCTTCACGAGAAAAATTTTGTACAATGAAAATATAGCAAAAAAAACACCAAAATCTTGTCTAGCGAGGGCAACTGATGACTGGATTTCAGTTTGGCGCGTTATTTCACAAATGTAAACAAGGTAACTATTTCAAAATGGTGGATATAGTTTAACCACCACCAGCGCCCTCATCGGTCGATATTCTTCCCTATAGACCTGCAAAGGTCGCGGTGTAGTAGGCTGTTCAGCACATAAGCCCCATATTTTAATCTTAATCTTAAACTGTCATTCACGGATTTGGGACTGAAACAGAGATGTATAAATTGGCCCTTAGTCTTGATTACTGTGTGCTAGGACAAAGGCGTCGGTAATATTGAATTGAACTGATTGTCAATAAAGCTAAATGATATGATGGAAACGTTTGAGAGATTCACCTTGATTTTTGCCAATGCATGCAATTTGGTCAGCGAAAACTGGTGGCAAGAGTATATAAATGCCACTTTTGACTTTTCAATTTTTTAAGTGGAAATTAATGTATTCGAATCAAGGAAAAAATGCCAGAATCGTGCGGAAACCTCTGTAGCCTTCAAGAACCTTAAGCACTCTCGATCTCAGACTATTAACCGAGATCGGTGAATTGTACTTAACGTTCCATATGCACAGGAAGCCGATAGAAAAATATTGGTCGCTCACCGTCTGCTTCTTGACATGCCTTCAAGTTTTGGGATTTGATTTTAGAACAAAATTCTTTTTTGAAATTGATTTCTGCTTGCTTGCTCTCCTCTTCTCTGAATATTCCGTCGAAAACTATAGTTGGAACGTTCCCAAGTGGATTCTGGAAATCGTTTGTTATATTCCCCAGTCTAGCCAAAAATGTCTTACCTGAAAAAAAAACAATGCATGTTTTTACGACAATTCTATCGAAATCATATAAAAGTGACCGTTGTGTGATGAGCTCGGAAATTGACAGAAAGAAGACCCTCAAAGGACTTCTTTGAATTGAACATGGTGTTTTTTCTTTATAGTCTAAGAGGCGACGACACTAAACCTATAATGATAAGGCTCCCAGAAGTCATATATATATATATATATATATATATATATATATATATATATATATATATATATATAATTCGTTAGTTCATCAATAGGAGAACACGAAATGGCCCTGGTGCCATGTCCAAAATGGGGCAACGCTATAAAAAAAAATAACAAAAAAAATTTTTTTTGGGGTTTCTGTAATGATAAGTCTCCCGTTCCGTGATTGTTCCTCAAGGTAGAGGAGGGGTAGGACTATATGAAAAAGCAGTGCTGCCAGCCCCCTGATGGGGCTTATCAGGTGCTGCCGAGAGATTAGTGACCCCTCCGTACCCGGGTTTCTATAATCATCGGACTCCTCAAAGAACCAAAGTATTTCTGAGAGGTCTTCATTTTTTGTGTAAGAAAAACCACTGCTGCCTTTTCCAAACAGTGGACAACATGGCGGCAGCAGCGTTTGAAAGTCGCTCTCCGCGCAACCGATTTTGCGTTTCAATTCGGTTTCATTAGCAATCTTCCGGGTTTTTTCTATTTGTATTATTGAAACACGCCTGCCACTACCACGAACAATGAATATTACGTATCGTTGATTGTTTAAACAAATGAAATCGCAATTTTTTTGTAATTTTTTCGATTTTTCAACCGTTTTCATTGTCGTCGTCGTATAAAAAACATCATACAGGATAGATGGAATAATATTGAAATTTGGAAGAGGGCAAAAAAAGAGTGATGGTTTTTCAAATAATTCGATTATTCATGTTAATGAAAATATCGTTATATTTTGGACTCACGCTGTGCTGGATAAGCAAAGCTATTATGGCAATAGCCAAATCGTAAGAGACGATAATTTTCGATTGCTCGCAGTGCCTGGCAATAACAGCAACATTCTTCGGAGTGTGGTTTATAATTTCATAGGACGTTGGAGAACGATTAATGAGCACCAAATATTCAACTATTTGCATTTCGCTTTCGTCTACGGTAGTCATAAAATTAAATCAAATTCCCATTGGAATTCTGGCAAATTGGAAAAATGAGAAGTGTTAAAATAATGCGCGTTTCCTGACGAGTAAACCCCATCCTCGAATTCTATGAGAGAATATTTGGAAGTGAAGTAACACGTCATTAATAGGCAATTTTGAACCATAATGCCTAACGTTCCGTTTCGAGGAGTACGGTTGGGAGTTGCGCTTCAATTTTGTGAAGCAAAAAAAAAATGAATGATCAAATAATTTAAAAATCTTCATTCTTTTTTTTATACTCATTTCAATATTATTCCATTTTATCATGAATAAATCATTGAAAACTTCTCAGATTCATTTGTTTCGAACAATCTGTTCAGGCCAGTCTCAAATTACCTACACAGTAGGTTTCGGCTGGCACCTGTCAGAAAACAACTACTCCCCTGGCTAATACCACGAAGGGCATTGAATTATATCCGACCGGTGCCAGTGCAGGTTTCTTCACAGAAGTAAATCCTGCATTTGCTCTCGTCGATACAAATGAAGGAATTGATTTCAATTATAGGGACGGACACACTTGCAGACCGGTTTCGGGCTATTTGGCCACTCGTCAGTGCAAGGCAGTGCCATCATCAACATAATTTTATGGGAAGTCGTCGACTTTATGCAAATTCTTGGAACATCAAATCGAAGTGAAAAATGGTCACTTCCACTGCGTCTACAGAAAAATTTGTTACTTTTAGCGCCGACGGCACTAAAAGTAGAACAAATCCCTGATGAAGATGATTTAAATTCGATAAGAGAAACACTTAACTTCAATGTTCTCTCGTCAGTGCAATGTAGTTCCCAACAACCCAATAATCCTCACTAATTAAGTATGTCGTGAAGTTTAGGCTGAGCCCCAATTTCAGATTGGGCTAATCCAGATATATCGTAAATGGAAACATTGATGTTGAACTAATACGGATTGATATTAAAAAAACGATACGATAACGAAAACGATATTCCAATATGAATATATGTTCAATATCGATAAACTGCATATTTTTAGGTGCAGTATAAAAAATATATAACTTTGATATTTTTTATTGAATAGAATTTTCATCAAGTATCGGCCATTTCAACAACCTAATTATCTGGTATTGTTATTTTAACAATTATAACATATAGTTTTCAACCTGACTCATCAGTATTAGTAATGTAATATTTATTATGAATCATTACAAAAAAATGCAGATATTGAAAACAGAAATATTATATTATAGTGAATTTCAAAACCAGAAGACTTCATTGAACAGCAGGTTCCACATTTGAATTTGCCTTCGCCTTGAACAGTGATCATTCTCTGTTTTGACGAATATATTTTCGGTTATAATTGCACGAGTACATAAAAATTACTGATAATTTTGCAACAAAGCGTGATATCTAAAAATTGCAAGAGTTTTTTTTTCTTCATATTTTGTAAAAGAGCCCTCGTCCTTCGGACTCGGGCACTTTCGCCAAAATATGAAAATAACCGAATGCAATTTGTATAAGATATCACGCTTGAATGCAAAATTATCTGGTCATTTTTATGCACGAATGTAATTCATTGGAATATTTCACGAATGGAGAAATTCTCAAGGAAATGTTATGTTTTGTTCATTGATACTTTCCTCTATAGATTGTATGGAGCACTCACCAGAACGCGAAATGTTTTTCTATTTTTGAAGTCTATCTGACATTCATTTGTGTTGTTTACTGACGTCTAGCGATACCGTTTCAAATGTGTTGTTATGATGACTTGATACAATGCAATTACCGCTGTAAGTTTTCGATACAATGCAATTACCGCTGTTAGTTTTCGATAATTGCATTGCTCTTATGGGAAATTTTATATATGAGGGGAATATTCCCTATAATCAAACTTCGATCTAGTCATGTTCATATAGGTAGTGTAATAATCTATCACTAACAATGTGATGTTGCCTCGAAGATAACTTCCACACAAAACAAGTTGTCTTCGTGAAATGAAGTGTATAGTGAAACCAAAAAAAGTGAGTTAGAACCCTATGGTCAGCCGACTTTCTTTTTCAGATGAGTTTCTGGTCAGTGCAATGAGTGAAAGTGAAGTTCCAAGTATGGATGAGATAAATAAATCCGCATGCCAGTTCTTGCCAATATATTATTTACACTATTGTTTCAATATATAGATCACGATGTATATTGTTTCTGAATAAGGAAACAAATATATGCCAATGTGCACATTGGCCAATATAATATTCACAATGATACGACAATGTTTACGTAATATTGCACCAATATTAGGGTAATATATGTGTGCTACTTTTGCAGTGGAATATTCGTGAATATTTTTTTAGCTAGGAGCACGTAACAAATTCGAGGCTGGTTATTTCTTCAACACACAAAAATCAATAGATTGAGAAGTATGCTTTTCTGCAATTTTGAATAAAAATTATGATGTCATGTTGATTAACTTTTTCGAAACAATATTTTGCTCAGTAAGTAAAATGACTGAGTATTTCGAAAATTGAAGTGCGTTATATGATGTACTTGTAGAGCCGTCATTCTTCCAACCTTCATACGCACCAATCGTGCAATCAAAATATACTGCTTGCAGTCACAGTGTTCCATAATGGCAGAAATATTAGCTATCTACGAGTCTGAATGTATCACAGCCCCAATAGCCACTCGATTCTAGTTCGGTTGAGTGAGGGAAAAGATGATAATTTTTAATAATCCATACTCAGGTTAGATGGTATTAGGATTCTCTTGAAATGAATCACAGCCTTCCAACTTACCCAGAACGGTACTTGGACAATTCTTCAGGGTGTCCTTTTGCTCTGCCGGGGAACATGCATCTGACACCCTGTCAACGTCAGCTATAGAAGAACTTGGGCTCAAATCTTTCATCAGGCATATTATATATTCGACAGCTCCTTTGTTATATCCCAAATTCTCAGTGTTATTTCCCAAGTTGAACAGTGTTAGGGCGCAACCCTGTAGCAAGTTTCCATGGCATTCCGCGGCTTTATGATGACAGGTGAAAGCATAAGAACCATCATCATTAACGATCTGGAAATGATAATAGTATATTATGCAACGATCGTGTAATAACCATTACAAGAGAGTTGCATACGCTATTTTATCTACACCCAATAAATAATGAAGAACTAAAAATATTATATTATTAGATATTCATATTGAACACAATAATAGTAAGTGATAAATCATATTTCTTTGAAATATTCTACAAAATTATAATTAGGTAATGGAAAATACAATGAGAAATGAAAAAAAAAATGTAAAAAAACTGCTGAGGTCAGGAACTGAACCTGGACGTTTCTGATCACTCGGCCATGAGATCTCATTTGACTTGGTCGATAATAAAAACATATGTGTTGCATTTGTCAAATGAAAATATAATCCTTTCGATTGTATTTTTTTTTTGTCTAAGACATCTGTGGAGGAGTCGCTGGTAATTCTTCTATATCACTGCTATAAGACATTTTCATTCAATTATTGAAAATTGACTAAATTCTTCAAAAATTCAATACCCACTGATTTTGATTTGCCAAACGTCAAAATGCAAAGCTTGCACATCATGCTTGATTGAAAAATAATGGGTTTCTATTGGTTGAAAATCTGTATCGTAATGAAAATCTGCATCGTAATGGATTTCATTATAAAACGGGTTGTGGGCGTATAAGTGTATTATTAGAGTACGGGTGTAGATAAAAGTATATTACGTAACGAACAGGATGAATAGCCTATTATTCATGAGCGGCAATTCGCTAGTGTACGTAACTAGCCTTATCCTCGAGTGGCGAACTGTACTTTTTCTACTCCCACCATGCTTATACGGTGATTTCTGCTGGTATAGCAAAAACTTTTCCATTATTACTGATTTTCAATGATCAACGAGACACTGGATGACAGCAAGTAGGTAAAACAATTGTTTGCTTCTTGGATATAACTAGATGCAATACTAATCTACAAACTGTTGAACAATAGATTTACTGAAAATATCATTTTTAATTCATTTTCACAAAGAATTTCAAACGAAAATTCGCTGAATTTGGGTTTTGGACCCTTGAAGGCAGTCGTGAGTTCAGATTTATCACAAGTCGAATGTTACATATCCCATAGTTTTATAAAAACAATTCCGGAAGCGGACGCCATTCATTTAGAATACACATGTATTGTAAATGAGCCATTACCTAACAGCTGTAAAATACGTAATTACCGGTTTAAAATAGTGGAAGTAGAGAAAAGCTTTTTACCTAACGAGAGAATAATTAAGTTGTTTATGAGTTGCTTGAAATAGTTGAACATCGAGTTATGGCCGTGCTGTATCAAAAGGTTTATTTATAAATCTTGATATACTTATTATATTAGTAATGTTTTTTACAAATATAATGAATTCACTTTCAAATGATTTCAAAAGTGTTGTCCTTCAGAGAAACATATTTTTATGGTTCTGTACGGAATACAAAAATGTATTTCTCTCAGTACAACTTTGTTTATCGTGAACTGCTGCAACCCCCAACTCTTTTTGTAAGTTCTTTCCCAAGTCTCAAGGCCTCTTGATCAATGTACTAATGAGACACCTACGACGACATGTGCGGTATTAAATTTTACCGGAATTAATTGATCTGTTAACTGTCAGTTAAGTCCGGAGATACTTTAGCGTTTCGGTATCCAAGACAATTAGCCGACCCTTGCCCGCACGAGGCTCGTCCTTCTGAGCGCACTCGGAAGAGGGTGTGATAAAGGGGGGTATAAATAAAAAAAAACAGCTTCTAGCTAAGGTTAGGCTGCCGATTGCTAAACCGACCGTTAAAGAAAATATAGAGATATATTACCGTATTGGCTTTTCCATATGGCACCAGTGTCAGGCTGATGAAAGGTGCCAAATCCCCTTGAAGAAATGGACCCAACTGGTCCACAATGAATTTCCTGGCATAAGGACAAAGCGTCTCGTAGTATACTATGGCATTCACCTAAAAAAAATCAGTAATACTCTTTTATTACTGATGAAAATTTCAATTTCACTGAAAAAAAACTGCGAGGTTCAGAAAATGAATGTATCATATTCTTTTATCAGAGTGTTGTGGTTATGAATGTGATTTTTTTTTATAATTCGTCACTTTCTGGCACTCGTGTCACAAAATCAATATTTCCTGGCAACGATTCGTTTTCATTGACAATTTTGTTAAAAGCAGTTTCTGTTTGTTATTTCTTTATTTTCTATCGTAATATATTTTTTTGTATGGTGATTGGGATATTTTGTGCCTCTTCGCTGTGTCGATCCCAATCACCATACAAAACTAAATTAAAATTACGATAAAATATACAGCAAGAACAAAAAATGATTTTAAGCCAATTGTCAATAAAAACGAATCGTATCCAGGAAATGTTGGAAATGACAAAAAGATTTTATGTAAAAAATATATTACATAATGAAGAAGCCAAAAATTTTTACAGAAAATATAAATGAAATTTTTGGCGGTCACTTCAATTTTTGGAGATACAGGGCCATTTTGTGGTGAAACTTCACAAGTTTTCACATACAATTTTTGTCATGAAAACACACGAAATTTGTGTTTTTTTTAATTAATTAACCTTTCTTCGAATAGTCAAGAATTCGTTGGGATCAATACTGATTTCGGTGGTTATAATTTGTTATTTCTTTTTCATCTCCTACCTTTCAGCGCCCGAAAGTTCAACAAGTAGTTTGAAAATGCACATCCAAAGAGAAACTGAGGAAATGGCCTGAGGTGGAAATATTTTAGTACTCACCCTGTCTTGAGCATTTGTAAAATCCGAGAGCGCAACAATTTGCAACACTGATGCAAGCATGAAAAACCCAATCATATTGTACCCAGATGAAGTTGTTCAACTCAACCGAACGCTCCCAACTCAACTGGTGTTGAAATTGACGAGTTCTTTATAATAGCCACAAAAAGTGTGTAGCATTGATAAAACCCGGATGATGAAACGGAATGAAAAATATTAGCCAATTGTATATGAGCATTTGTTAAGCCTCTATACCGATGGAAGAATTATCATTAACCACTAATAAGTGATAACAGGAATAAGAATGGGCGTTTTTCAATCTTTGCTAAATACAGTGTGGTGCTCTGATCTTGAATCAATGTCCCAATCATTATGTTTTTTTTTCAGTTTATTTCTGTCGACTAATTCCATGAAGATATTTCACTATTATTCACATGCAGATGCAAATTTTCAATTTTTTTTAAATTTTAGCAGATTGCTTCATGAACTTTCTCGATCGGAAATGATGAAACAACCTCAAAAACTTGTGAACGATTGAAAAATCATAAGGAAATTGCGTGAAAAATAGATACACCACAAAAATAATCCAAGAAATAAGAACAAGAAGAAAACCATCAAAGAAGTAAAATCAAGACAAAAATGAGGAAAGAGTCGATCGGAAAAGTTTCAGAATCCTGGATTGCGTCCAATTTCCACAAAAATTTTGGAGAACGTTTAAAAAGGCTCAGGATGAATAAAAAAATAGAAAATTTGGCGCGGAGACCATGAAAAAGTCATTTTTTCGAAAAGAAAATGTTAATAAGCACTCAATCCAGTTTCCAAAATTCTACTCTGAACTGTTATTTTGTCAGTGTACATACCCGATTTTCCGATAGAACATTATTCACACACACCATTCTTTGAATTTATTAAGAAAATGTGCCTATATATTCTCCAAGTGAAGATTTTTATTTTATTTCAAAGTGGTGAGAAACAGACAAAGCAATATAGTTTATAACGTCATTTTGACAGCTCTAGACTGTTTCGAATCTCAAACAACGTTGCCAAATTGAAAAATCAAGTACTCATATCTAATGTAGCCTAAACTACTGAACTCGCGTAAAACGTAATACTTTTATTGAATCTATCCCAACCAAACCTTACCAACTTTGCGAAAAACAAATGTTTTTATTAAATCGATCTCAACCAAACCTAACTAACCTGACTTAACCTAACACATTCATTGTGGACCTATCAACAAGAAGGATGGATTTTGCAAAAGTTGAATCATTCGGGTATGTAACTTTTCAAGTGTATGTTATTGTGATTTTTTGTCGAATTACTGTGAACATCCGAGTTTTTCTGGATGTTTTCAATGTTTTTATGGACGTATAATAATATTTTCGAAGAATAAATTCCCGATCCTCGATATTCTAGATTGAAAATCAGTCGTGTAATCCTTTTTCGATTAATAAATAAGTACACGGCTACAAAAACTCTCTCGGAAAAACGTTTAAAATATTAAAAAAAAAATTCATGAAATCTATACTAACCATAAAGAGGTAGATTCCATTGATTGGAATTCAGAACCAACACCACGAAAGATCAATAAATAAACTGTACGAATCATTCAAATATGAAATTGTTGAATATAATTCACAATCTGACAACGTCGCTCCAATTCAATCGATTCCGAAATTAATACAGCTAGTTGTCATTTCTAATGAAATTTTAATTGGATATCTGCAAAGAATGAACGTTATAAATGAACATTCGGGTGATATTTCTTGCAGAAAAATATAGTTAGATATGTTTTCTTACAGAAAATGGTAAGTAAAGTGACAAATCAAAAGTGATTTTTTCGTTACATAACCTAAAATTTCACCCTTTTTTCCTTTTGAAAAGGAACTTGCTGTGGTTTCCGCGCCGAATTTTTGTACTTTTTATTCATTTTTAGATATTCTGAAGCTCCCCTAACAATTTTATCGAAATCCGAGGCAATCCAGCATTCTGAAACTTTACCGAGTCGATCTATAACAGCTACTTCCCTGCGTATAAGGCATGACGGGCACTGAGTTACATAAAAATCACTTTTTCTTGCTCAATTCGAATACCAAGCATATGGAAATTGAATAAAATAGATTGCTTTTATAAGAAATATCTAAACAGTGAAGCAAAAATAGAGAGGTTCAAAAAAAAATTTCATGTTTGCTACCTATCTAATGCAATTTTCATATGCTTACCTTATCTACTAGCTGTTTTTGGTGGACTGTTTATTGTTTGAACGTCATTTTTTTGTGGTGGATCAATATTTGTTCCGTATTTTTTCGAGTTTGTAACCTACCACACTCTGAAAAAATAAGAAATGATATTGGAATCTATACAAGTGTAGAAGGGCAGATTTTCAATCTACCCCGAAAAGTTGCTGCGTCTATTGAAAAACAGTTCTTTCTGGATAGAACAAGTCTAATCAGTCAGCAACTTCTCGTATAACTCAAATTTTGCCTATCAAAAAAATAATAAGAACTGATATATATGAAAATACTTATCTGTTAACGTTTCGGAAACTAAATCTGTTTCCGTTCTCAAAACTTCTAGTCGAATTCCTTTTCAAGTGCAAATACCTGGTAAAGATAGTTTTCGTGATCGACATTTGTCAAGTTATTTCAAATTTGACATAAAATTTTGTCCTTCAAGAGGGGCAGCCATTCGCGATCCATATCAAGCGAACTCATAGATATGCATTCTTCACCAGACAGCATGATGAAAGCAGATTCCTTTAATTTTCGTTTCTTGCCATTGCTTTCTTTCGTTATAATTTTAGTGTCGTTCCATTCTACTGTGTGGTCTCTATCGGTAGTAAGAATGTGTTCTGATAAATTTTAAATTTTTTTTTATGAATGAATGAACGTCTATGAATGAAATACACGTACCTATTACCAGAGAGTGTTTGTTAAAGTGAGTGTTAATTGTTTTTGATTTTATTCCTTCCATAGAAGTTGTCATTTTTTTTTGATTCGGAGAAGAAAAGAAGGCAAAAATAGTTCCCCAAACTTCATTTTCTCCACAAAAATACTCAAGTTCCTAAATATAAGTCAATAAATTTAAAAAACAAGCGAAGGTGTTTTGGGCAAAGTGGTTTATTTGCCTCGATACGTAACCGCAAAATTAAAAAGATGCGGATTTGAGTGACTATTTTGTCAGTTACCTATCGAATTTTTATGAATTTGGAGATTCAATTAACGAATTTATTAAACAAATGCGTATATTTCCCCTTAGCGACGTTTCATCAGCTAGCCTGCCTTCTTTTTTAATAGAATTGCAATTTTGGTACTCAGTGTCAAAATGTGACACTAGCATGACTTATTCATTCATAGCTATACCTATTGTTGATTTTGACACAACCTATTATTGAATTTACTTAGCTCAACTTCCCTTTTCAGAAGTGGCATTCAAAATTGATGATAAGTAAATTGATGTTATCCCACCCGACCATGTGTGTACCATTTGTTGATAATATGTGTTCAGCTAATTTCGACTTATCTATTTCTTGTCTTCTCAAGTTGTTTTTATGTTCATTTGTCCTTATTCTTGATCGCCTTGATATTTCACCAATATCAACACTGCCACTTACACAGGGGATAGATACTATAAATACATTTTTTTTAATTTTGTTCCGTATGTATAGGTTTGCTTCGGGTTAATAGGGATCGGATCGTGTTCTGTTCGACTAATGTTCTTACATTGAATCATTATCTGCACTTCTCATTTTTTTCTATGAGTTTTGGATATAAGGTATTATCACTTTTATCTGGGGACTTTGTTGAATATTGGTGTTCGCTCTAAACGAACCTTTTTCAAACCTTTGGATGATTCCATGAACAAATTCATGAGGAAAAGCATTTTCTATCAGTACATTTTTTATGCTAACTATTTCTCTGTTTCGAATCTCTGGGTTTGACGATATGATTTATGCTCTGTCATAGAGACTTTTGAAGACACCTTTTTTCATACTGATTTGATGGTTGGAATTGAAATGTAAGAAACGATTTGTGTGAGTATTCTCCCTAAAAACTTGCATTCTGTTGAACTGAAATGAAGAGATTTGCTACATGCTCACTGAGTATGTATAATTGTTCGTTGCCTCTTTTGAAAAGGGGAGTTAAACTGGGCAGATTCAATTCGAAGTAGGTTTTGTCAAAATCAACACTAGGTACAGCTATGAATGAACTGATTTGCAGATTCGGAAAGACGACGGCAGGAGGAAAAACAAGAAGGAAAAAGCGATGTCGGGAGGAAAAAAAAGCAGCGGAAAAGCTGCGGTAGGTTGAAAAAGAGGCAGAGGAAAAGCGACGGCAGGAGGAAAAACGAGAACGAGAAGAAGCGCTCAAGAAACATTCTGAAACTGAAAAAAGAAGGAGAAAATTCTCGGAGAACAGAGTAAAAAACGAGAACGTGAAAAATAGAACGAGAAGAAGCAATCCAGAAGATTCTAGAAGAACATCAAGGCAAGTTCTTCGAGCATGTGTTAGATAAACCCAAGTATGAATGAAAGAACTGAAAGGAGAACTAAGAGTAGATCTGAAAGGAGAACTAAAACAAGACCTGAAGAAGAGTTGAATTGAGACGTCAAGAAAATCGACGAGGTTGATAGGAAAGTGGATACATTGCAAGAGGAAATGAGAAATGCAAATAGTTCTTCTCAAGAACCAGGATCGCTAAGACAGGGTTGCCACAGCAACAATTTCCGTAAAAACACCGACTTTTGATGTACAGTCGTCTCGGTAAATGTATCGCCGACAATTGAGGCTGCGGCTGCGACCAATGGATGGGGCGAAGAAGAAAAAGCTACGGCACTCATAGTAGCTCTGAGAGGGCCAGCTTTGGGCATGTTGCAGACGATACCCATCGGACAACAGAATAAATATCAGGATCTGATTTCTGCATTAGAGTCGCGGTATGGCGATCAACATCGAGAACAGCTGTACCGACCCAAATTAAAACACGCACACAAAAATCCGGTGAGAGTCTTCAAGAATTTGAAGCAGATGTCAGACGCCTTATCCAGCTGGCGTTCCCAGAAGCCCCTGGAGAGTTCAATGAGCAGCCAAAGAATATTCACGTATAACGAACAAGAAGCGACACTTCTCCACCACTACAAAATTTCATGACCTCCAAACTATTTTTCTTGCGACTACGCATGACTACCAGGAAAAAACAGTAATCCAGTAAACTGTTTGACAAGAAACACCAGTTCTTGTTTGTTTTTATTGCTGACCGACTGCCGAATGCCGACATTGCTGGTAGACATGCGCATTCAGGGTGTGATTGTCGAATTTTTGAGATTCGCTTCTTGTTCGTTATACGTAAAATTCTTTGGAGCAGCTAGCGACTTTACGACTGACAAGTTTCAAAAGGAGTAGCGATGCATTGGTACGTTCGCTAGAAGTGGAGATGGCCTTCAACACCTCGAGGCCGAAAGTTTGAGAAATATCTATATAAGAACCCGAACAAAGATCTGGCGCAGCGATTGGTTCATTCGAGAAAGTTCTGTAAGAAATCAAATTAATGATTGACGGAATGAACACCCAGAAGAAGAGGACATGTTACGGGTGTGGAAAACATGGACATCTCATAAATGACTGCAAGATGAAAATTTCGCAGTGGATTTGCTACATGTGTAGAAGTTTTTTTGGGACGCAGTGACGCAGAAAGCGTGAAGCCTTTTTCTTCCAACTCCATGCTTCGAACAGTAACTGATGAAAATGCTCCTATTCGAAAAAGGCTGATATTAAACTGATTCTTGGGCGACTCACCATCACAAATACAGTGCACAGTGTATTCGATAACGAGAAGAAGATTATGAAGTTTGGAGAAGAAGAATTCGTCCTTACAACTCCAGGACAGAGAAAGATGCCTGCGAAACCGCGATTATCAAAAACTGCGACTTGGTCAAACAGAAAGTCAACATTGGCCAAGTCCATTCGATTCAACAACCGTCAAGATGAGTTACATCCTCTAAACGACAGGATATGGTAGACATTAGCTAGAATGAAGGCTCGAAACGATTTGAGGGCAAGCACTGGCGAATTTTAAGAAGGAGATCGAGTGTGGCCGTACGGTTGTACAGCCGTCGTAGGATGAATGATATAATGTACAGGGTTCAACATAGGCAAAGAAGAAAAATGAAAGTGTTTCACCTAGCGAGACTCAAACGTTCAATGGGCATAATGAGAACGGGAACAATCAAAATTGAGAGGGGTATAATTTTACGAAATCTCCTAGCGCTGGTCTTGTTCTTCGTTAACGCAAAATAATATGAGGGGTCGAAGAAAGAACGTCATCTTGCAGGAAATCTCGGCTCGCGTAGAAAATTCGATACACATCATCGAGATTAGTCCGGAAGATTCTCCATAGGCGTACGTAGGTATAAATAGGGAAATCTTTATCGCGACGGTAGAGGTCTTCAAAGTTTCCAGTAGAGAGAGCTTTGGCATTGATAAGTGCAGAAGTCGAAGTCTAGAGAGTGTTAGTACAGAGCGTTGGATAGTTTATCTGGGCAGTTTGAGTGATTGCATTGTATTGTGATAAATAGTTGTAATAAAAGTAGTTTAGTGTTATTTGGAGTTTTAATAAACAAACCCTAGGAAATATCGTAACAATATCTTTGTGAGTCTGAGCATGGGCTGAGCCTTTAATGCAACATTTGGTTAATTTATTAAATTGAACAAGACGGTGGCTCAAACCTCGACTATTACGTAAACATATACATGTAAATGATAGTAGCGTCGTAGTGGCCGTTAAATATATTTTTGATTATAATTAATAAACTAACCATAAGTCCAAATAATTAAAGGATAATCATTTATGTCACATTTGGAGTGCATGAATATTCCGAACATACATTAAATACCTGTATATACTTCAGAAAATAACTTGTTTTCGTTCACACCGTCATAATAAATCATTCATCTTCATAATAACAAATAGGTATATGATATAAACCTGGGTTAATGCTCTTCACAAAACTACCGTTGATTGATCACAAGGATACCTACTTATACTTCAGGATTTATCACAAAGGTAGGGCTCCACGCGGAATTAGCGTGGATTAGTTTGATGTGGCTGCTGACAATGTTCCTTGCTGAATGGTAATAGTTCGGACTTTCCATTTTCTGTAATGATATAGATAGAGAATGGACGTCCAAACCATTACCATTCAGCGTGTATTAATCAAGAGGGAAAGATCCACGCGAAACATTAACGCCACTTTCTTCATATGACGCATTTCCCATGGAAGAATTTTGGAACCAAGATCAACGTTAGAGTGGTTCTATTGATCTATTGAATATTGCAGTTGGAAGAGTTTCACAGGGTGTTGTATTCCTTGGGCCAAGACCAACGTTGGATTGTCATATACGGGCCTGTGGACCTAAAAGGACGGTGTCAACCTTTTCTTTTTTTTACCTCAGAGAGAGGTTATTGTGAAACTTTGTCTCCCAATTCTTTATCAAACAATGGTTCACTTCTCAGCATCGTATTGAATATATCTGAGATATTACAGAAGTTTTGCCGCTTGTTTTTAAAATATTCCAATAAACGATAAATTCCAAAAGAGATTCATTTTGGAATGCACAACAGTTTATTTCAGTGTATATTAGAAATTAATTAATAGAATATTAGAAATACGTTTCCAAAACCAGTGAAATTGTACTAATGTTCGTTTATTCGAAAATTTGTTAAAACAAAAAATTACTTTCAGTAGTTTAAACAAAAGAACTAACTGAAGAGCTCAAGAAATAATTTTCGCTGAGCGAAACGAGATCTTATATGGGTTGGAATGAAATATTATCCTGGTGAGTGAGATTTTGTTTCCAAATAGTTCTCCATATTGCTTTGTGTGGATCGTTATTGGTCTCGGTAGTGTAGGGGTTAGCACGTCCGCCTTTCAGCGGAAGACTGGGGTTCAAATCCCCGCCAGGCCACCGTGCTGGGTAATCGCACGTTAAAAGTTATGTCCCCGTCAATCCATTGCTCGCACAAGTTTCATTTTCTGAGGGTTGATGTTCGTCAACGACAATTTTTAGAACGATTTCCTTTGTATGGTATCTATTTGAATCAATTTTCATATGATTGGTATACAAATTGAGCAAGAAAAAGTGATTTCTATGTAACCCAGTGCCCGTCGTGCCATATAGGTGGGGGAGTAGCTGTTTTAGATGGACTCTTTCTTCCTTTCCGTGAATGAATCAAACTTTTGAATAATATACATGGACCTATCAACAAAAAAATGTTTTGTTATTTTTTCTATTTTACTTCTTTCATAGAAGTTTTAATTGTTTTTGTATTTCTTTTTCTTGAGGAAAAGAAAGCCAAAATAATTGTTACTGAAACTTCATTCTCTTTACAAAAATACGCAAGTTCTCAAGGAACAAGAAAAAATTATTCTCCACCTAGTTGGACATGACTCTAATTAGATTATTAATAATAAACTAAATGCATAATCCCACGAAGTAAAACTTGTTGTGTGATATTCGTATTACTCATGTAGAAATGCGAAAAAATTATTAGGATCGAAACATAGGTATAATTAGTTTGTTTTTAATATATCATGAAATAGTTTTCTATTAGAAATAAGTATCCATTCTCTCAGTTTTTTTTTGTATGATATAAATAATTGTGTGTTTTTGATTTCCTCTGGTACAATGCTGAAGAGATTTTCCAAATAACCTTTTCCGAGATATTTCAAAATAAGGGTACTTTACTCTTGGTTTCCAAATCAAATTTTCGAAGGCTTCTCATATAATGCGTGTTCTACTATATTTTGTTAGTGAATGATTGGTTTCAGAGAATGCACAAACTTTTAGCAAATGATATCTTCGAATCGAAAAAACCTCACTAAGTTTTCCATATGGTGCATTCTTTGGGAAGCGTTTGTCGTTTTACTAGAGATGAAAATTACCTCCGTTTTCATTGGTGGATATTTAATTATATTTTTTTTCAACAAATACAAACGGATTGAATAAATAACAAATAATATGAACTTTTATTATACTCCTGTTCTGTTGATGAATGAATAAATACCAAGAAGGGCCAATACCGTTATCATGAGTTGTGGGACTGGCACCGTAGGTGGACATGTGGATCTTGGCGGAATGGTAAGAGCTGGAAAAAAAATGACAATGAGTGATGATCAAAGCTACCGATGTTGAGTTGGACTACAAATGAAAAATTGTAATTATATATCAGATGCGACAGAACGCGAGCAAACAATAGTTGTCGAAATTAAAGCAAAGTATTTGAATTCCTTTTAAATGATTGTTGTACTGTACAGCTCATCCAATACATCCTGACAATAGTTCAGCTCCTATTCCATTCGTGCAGTTGGTAGTACAGACCATGGCAAAAACAAAAACACCTACTAGATACTTGCGACATAGTAGAACACTTATACCAGATATTTTTGTCTCGAACTCAGTTCACTGTGATTGCTGAAAAAAATACACGGATGAGCTGTATGTTCTTCAACCAAATCGGCATTTCAAAACCCTCTACATGGGATTGGAAATATTCAGTTTTTGTTAGAGCAAACTTGCGATCATAATATATTGTTACGAAATCGACATAACTGAGTCGCGGTCATAAAGCCTCCGCTCGTTTACGATCCGGCCTGTCGGCTTATTTTCGAGTTCGACGATTCTGGAGGCGACTGAAAGTGTCCCCGAACATCGATTTTGGAATACGAAAGATTTTGAGAAATCTTCCCTGTTCCGATCAAGGTATATTAAAATGAATTTCATCGGGAAACGGTAGTTTCTAGTAGAGAATGTTGGATGTTTTAATCAGTTGAGAATTCTGAGTGTTTTGTAAGCGAATTATTAGTGCAGTACTTGTATTTTATAGTGGAGTCAATAAAAATAGTTCAGTGTTATTCAGGGTATTATTGAGATAAACGAACCCAGAAATATCGTAACAATATAAGATAAGTAGGTGAGGACGACTGTGTTCCCAGAACCCTATGAGGATAACTTGAGTTGAATAATACTCGCAATTGCATTCGTTCCAAATTCGAAGTTTCTTCTACCAAAAATACCTAGTAGTGGAAGGATGATGTACTCGGGGCAACATTTTTATTTTATTATAAAAGTCAGGATATCTACCAACCTACCTAATTGATGAAATAATGTATACTCAAGAAATTCATAGTCACAATACAAAGTCACATGCGTCAAATGATTTCTATATCAATACTGCTAATGCTGCTACAAACACAGTGTTCGTTAAAGGTTTACAACTGTACAATTCATTGCCAAGAGAGTTGAAAGAATGCTCTACATTGGGTAATTTCAAGAGCCAATGTATAGAATATATAAAGGGCCTATAACCTGTTACGGTAATATTATGTAATATATTGATTTTATTTGGGGTTTGTTCAATTATAATGTTATCAGTGTGTTGTAAAATTTTGTTTTGTATCTTTATACTCTGTACCTGCCATTTTATCTATATTCTGTACCATTTTATTTATATTTATACTCTGTACTTTTTTATACCTTGTACTTGAGAGCGGATGCTAATAAAGATTATATATATACACTACATACCTACCCCATTAGCGCTATCTCGGAAACAGTAAGACTCACGAGGTTGGTTAAGTGAGACAAAAGAAAAAAAACATTCAGTGAAGAGAGCTAAATAAGGCCTATACCACAGCTCGTTTTCAAGACATTTGCAAAAAGTCAATAGTTTTCGTGTGCTGGCTTGAAATGCAACATTTTGAATGATATGAAAATAGCTTCAAGGAACTCTTTCCATATTCGTTATGATCTGCTAGAAACCAAAAAAACAATCACCAAGTAACATATGTTGTGAGTTTATGTTAATATACAATTACTTCTTGACAGCCAATGCTTTATGAGGGGATAAATACTTTTTTATGTTGAATGTTTTTCGGGCAAAAAAAAGAGTGGTAAAATCGTATCACAGAGAAACACGATCGAAAACTGCACATTTTAGTTTTCTAGGTATATCTCGTGTAAGGTCAATGATATTCGCGATCTGAAAAATTATTTTTGATGCTAACTTTTGTCAAATTCAACCTATAGCGTAGATCTTACCGATTCCGAAGTAGCAATAGTGGGATCAGCTCAATAACTGAACTTCAAAAATTATTTTGCATTCTTATACTCATGATAAAATTTTTTGGAAAAATGGTTAAGGCTTTCGCGGCCGAGGTTTTCAGTATTACTACTTTTCTTCGGGTTTGAAGGCCGTCGTTCTTTGGAATTTCTTCCTGACGATGACTGAGTCATCGGAATAATAATCAAGATGAGTGAGCCTCTGCAGAAGCTAGCCACT
Source organism: Zygogramma bicolorata (assembly GCA_032362365.1). Classification (NCBI taxonomy): domain Eukaryota; kingdom Metazoa; phylum Arthropoda; class Insecta; order Coleoptera; family Chrysomelidae; genus Zygogramma; species Zygogramma bicolorata. The sequence goes on from JAVJAQ010003898.1 coordinate 2,836,117, forward strand.
CCTGCTAGCGAAACGTTAGGAAGAAATTCCAATGAACGACGGCCTCCAAACCCGAAGAAGAGTAGTAATAATAAAATTTTTTGTCGAAATTTGAAAATCGTCGTTCTTTCATTTCAATTATTTCTCGACCATTTTTCGTTGTTTCATTTTCTAGCATTGACAATATTCCAAAAAATCAATTTTTAATTCAAAATGCCTCTTTCCCTCTGAAACTTACCTTGGATATACTTTCTGGATAACACGAAACTATTCTATTTCGTGAAACTGAGTCGAGCTGGGAATATACAATAAAGATTTTTTCTTGGAAAAATCATTGCTACTGCCTACTGCCTTTTTCAAATCAAATCAAAAACAAAGCTGCTTACCCTCTGGTTCCTGACATGTCTTGAGGTTTTTCCATTTGATTGTAGAACAAAATATCTTCTTGAAATCATTTTCGGCCTGCTCGCTTTCTCTTACTCTAAAAACTTGGTCAACAACTATTGTAGGAACTCTTAGAAGAGGTTTCTGGAAATGGTCTGTTATTCGGCCCAGTTCAGCCAAAAATTTCTTACCTAAAAAAGTTCAATGTGTAATAATGAATTGATTTTACAGATTTTTTCAAGAATCAGTATTCCGAGAGGTAGTGGTTATTTTGGGAGAGATTGTTCATAAACTTGATAATAAGAGGTTAGTAATTGATGCTAATTACATTTTTTCTGTTTAGGAAGGGATTTTCATGAGAGCTGGCAGGAATATGTAGTCAGTATAAGGTGAAGCCTTATCTCATTAACAGATGAACGCAAGAAATACGGATAAGCAAAATTGAAAATACGATATGAACGATATCGCAACAAACTGAATTAAAAGATAAAAAACAAAAGAACAATTCTATATAAATCAAATCAATAAATCGCAAAATAACACAAGTAAACTCTGGAATGCAATGAAAATGTTCGACAAACCAGCTAACCAAACAAGATGAAGCATATTCAAAACACTTTTTGATACATTACACAAGCATTGGAGAGAAGCCAGCTGAGTTGATCAAAGGGGTTAATGGTGTGGTTTTCGAAGAAACACGACTAAGCAACAATTTTTTTCTAAACAGTAATAATTGAAATGTGGTTGAAAACACCATCCGTCAATTGAAAACGAGAAAATCGCCAGGTCCTGACAATATCAGGTCTGGAATCTTAAAAGAATTCATCGATTATTTAGCTGAACCAATGACCCACATAATTAATAAATCTATGAGTTCCGGTATCTTTCCAGAAGAACTTAAAACCGCAAGTATTAAACTCATATTCAAGTTAGGAAATAAAACTGAGGTGGCTAACTTTCGTCCGATTTCATTGGCCAGCCACATTGCAAAAATTTTCGAGAAAATACTGAAGGTTATAATAGATAAATATTCAATAGTATAACATTCTCTCAAACAAGCAATATGGCTTTTGGGACGCCCAGGTCGACATAAATTGCAATGATACATTTGATGAAGGGGTGGTCTCGGTAGTGTAGTGGTTAGCATATCTGCCTATCAAGCAGAAGGCCGGGGTTCGAATCCTCGCCGGGCCACCGTGCTGGGTAATCGCACGTTAAAAGGTAAGGCCTCGTTGATCCATTGCTCGCACAAGTTTCGACTTCTGAGGGTTGACGTTCGTCAGCTGGTTAACGAAAACGAACAATTTTCGAACAACAACAACAATTCATGATAAAATGGATGAAAGCAAACCAAACCTCTGTGTCTTCGTCGACTAAAACAAAGCATTCGACACCGTTTTCCATGAAGTTAAATAAAATATTGGCTTCAAAGATAAACCATTGAAATTAATAAAAAGTAACCTCAGTGGAAGAAAACAGTTCGTCAAAATTAATGTAACATTCACTTGTCAACGGATCATCGAATACGGAGTACCACAAGGCACGATATTGGGCCCATTATTTTTCGATATATGATTTATTAGAAGTTGAGACGGAGGGCACCATAATTAGTTTTGCCGATGACACAGCTTTGTTATACCGGGCAGATAACAGCTAAGAGAAGTGGCTGAAGGGGACCTCAAAGATATATTTAAACGGTTCAGAAGTAGGCTGTTGACAATGAACTTTGAGAAAACCCACTTTGTACCTTTCATTTATTTCTCTAACAAAACCCCACATTATACATTTTTAAAAATAAATAATGGCAAAAAAAATCAATATAAATATGATGGACCACGTAAAATATCTCGACATTATAGTTGATAAAAACCTAAGATGGAATAAACATGCAGAATACGTCGCTAGGAAAATGAGATCTCTGCTCCTCAATAAATTCAGATTCAGATAATGCTCTAGACTTAACACAAAAATTTATTATCGGAATAATATATAACAGAGAAGGCAACTATTCACCCGAGATACTCTTTGAAGAATCCAAATTCCTCACCTGCAGACATCTCTACCTTCTCAGCCTTGCCATGAATTAAAGACAGAAAAAATCAAAATTAACAACAATTGATCATCCCTACAACATAAGATACTATCAAAAAACCTCGAGGATCCCTAGAGTAACAACAACGCGAAGCCAACGGTTTCTTACATGCTTGTGTCCAATAATATATGCAGAAGTACCTACTGATATCGTGTCAATCAACATAAAAAATAGAAAGAGATTTAAAAAAAACTGAGAAGGTAGCTCGTTGAAATCCCACTGAGAGAAGTGAATGAATTATTGAATCGTAAAAAAATGAAGTAACACCTAATGTACGAAAGCTACCACAACAATTCGGTAATGGATATAAAAAAAAATGAGAAATTTCATACTACTCTCTTGTTTACATGTTGAAATTCAACTTTTAAAGTTTCATCCATATTTCATATTTATATATATTTTCATCTGAACTTTGGTTGAAGTTTTTAACATTTGTTTATATTTTGAAATTCTAATATACATACGCATTCACACCCATGTACCAAAAATTGCCTTAAGATTTGCCATTGAGCTGTGCGTTGTGAATGAAAACCTTCCGAACAAAGTGTTGGCTTTTACATTGGTTGACAATTCTTTTGGCACAGCTATTTGTGATATCATCTACTCAGTACGAATATGTGAATGTGAATTCGAATGAATTCACTGTATATGTGATATGTGTATATCTGATTTCCTAATACTTGAAGATCTCTATATTATCTAAGAGAAAAATTTTCTTTTCCATACACGAGGCTTACCCTCCTGTGGATCTCTTTCATTTATTTACTATGATATTCTGTACCATAAGCTTGTACTAACTGCTGCTGGTATTATCATTATATTAATTTAACGTTCTTCATCATTGCCATGGTTACGTATCATTTTTAATGTGTTCTCAAGAAATATCTGTGCCAAGTTTCATGACTGCTCCTGAGAATTTTGTTGATTGAATTTTTTGTTCTTCACAATAAAATATCATAATCCAGTTGAGAATGAAAGTGACATTCAATGTGTTTCATATTTCTAACAGTCTAATAAACAACTAGGATTACCGAAGCAATATTTTACACATTTTTATTGGTAGATATTCATAATGAAAATTTAATTTCATTTCAATTGCGACCAAATTCACAAGAAAATACATATAATACAGATAGAAATATTTTCTATTTCATTACTGGAAATCAGGATTATTCTGAAGTGTGTTTGAAAACATTAACTCACCATTATCCCTATTGGCACAATTCCTTAGGATGTCCTTTTCCTCTGCCGCACACTCATCTGACACCGTCTGAATATCAGCTATAGAAGACCCCGAGTTCAAACCATCCATCAGGCATATTATGTATTCAACAGCCTCTTTGCTGTACCCCAAATCATCAGTTTTTTGTTCACCTTGGAGCAGTCTCAGAGCGCAAGCCTGAAGCTTGTTAGCATAACATTCCGCTGGTCCGTGTTCACAGGTGAATTCATACACGTCGTTATTCTTGATAGTCTGAAAAAAATACAAGACATTCTGATCATTGATTGTCGGCAGGGGCAATCTACTGAATAGATGAACATACGGCTGATCTTTAATCATCATCATACTCCATTTTTTGGCCTGCACACTTTCTGAGTTATGCCAGCCGAGAGTTACGCGCACAAAAATAATTCTTTTTGTTGGCGCAGTTTCGCCGTCAGATTCGACATCGGAATCTTACGCCATCAACAGTGAATCTTTCCGTAGTGAAAACGCTGTTATTACTATACTGGGAGATGATCCGACTGAAGCAAAGTCTTATGGTAGTGATATCAAGGATGATTTTGCACTGCGGTGGTATACCTATCTGTCACAAGGACTGGAGAATGACATGGAAGAACCTAAGGACACTCGAGGACAGGACTTTCCGTTATATTACTTTTCTTGCAATTAAAAGACTTGAAAAACTTGGGCCAAATGTCCTAGGATATTTATAGTCAGTCGACCAGATGACCGGCAATACTTTTACTCTTGGATCCTGATCGATCGCCAGTCAATTATTATTGTTCAGAATGCTGGCCAAGTTTTCTATACATTATGTTTCCTTCATTTGAATTCGTTATTGATTGATAGATCAAATTTTGCTAATTTTTTTCGACTGCTCGGATGAAAAACAATATTTTATCAATTAGTCACTTGACTAAAGATTTCCAATTTCCTAGTTTGAACGTCAAATTTCTAATCGAATTTGTTTCATATGAAATGGAAATATTTGCGGCGAAAATGGATCGAAGAAAGAAAGAAAGAAGGTATAAAAGTGATGAGTAACGTGTGCTCCATTCTATATTTTGAATAACAAGAACTTTGAAAGGCAATATAACTTCCGAACCATGGAAAACACCGCATTTTGCCTTCTAATTTGTTTGCTACACGTCGAACTCTAAGTTATTGTTAAAATGTTTTCAAACATGAACAAATCTCAAAATCGATTGTAAACATATTTTTATAATGTTTAATAATAACTGCGTGAATGATAATATGTAGCTTTATTAACTCAGATTTTACTCTCCTTCGGTACTGCACAAAGAAAGTGGTATCTGCGGTTTTCACACAAAATTATTATCATCTCACAAGATTCATTTAAACAACCATAAGTACTCTGAATAAAATGAAGTTAACTATAAGTAAACTACGCAGAACTACGATGATAGAGTGAGAGCCCGCGACGCCCAGACCATCGTTATATTATAAAAGCTGAAAATTCTTCTATATATGTCCCCTATACAGGTATGAGCTAACCCAGTCTATACAACCTGGGTCGCGGTGGCTTTGGCAGGTAACAGGTAGTAAAAGTGAGTAAAATTGTGTTTCAAATTTGTGATAGCATAAAACTTAGTTTTCATATATTTTAACTTACAATCATATTAGAAACCGCCTCGTCTATTGGCGGACACTTAGGACGGTAACAACCCCTTTCCAGACACCCTCACAGTCTAATTATTTATAAATCTACTTTCGTCATAGTATAAAATCTGACTTTTATATATGTTATTCAGAAAACTATACGAATAATGTTCTCACAATTTCCAGTCACTTTCGATTGTTCCCCTATCTTCCCAGACACATTGAAGTCTACTCCAGGCGTGCGCGCGATGAACATACATATACGTTAGTGCGAGTGAAGTAGCATGATCGGTCCACGGCGCGGCGATCCCATTCTGCGCATCAGCTGTCTCGTACTTTGTATTATATATTGTGTAGAGTGAATTGTTATACGTACAGAAACCGTTGAATAATTAATTTGTAAAGTTTATTGAATAAATGGTCCAGTTGTGGTAAAGTGTTATAATGGAAACAGAAGAAACGGATGAAAACAAATTAAGTTGTTTTATTTGTAAGAAAAGTGAGGGAAAATTAATTTTGCTTTCTGAAGAGACATCAAAGAAGTGTCACACTGTTTTGAAAGTCAGAAAAAACATAACTTCAAATATGCGAACATTATTTTACCTGATGAATATACAGATGGAGGTTATCACCGGGAATGCCATAAAACATTTACAGGCGTTAATAAACAATACTACAATTTTGAGCCTGCAGATTTGAAAAAGAAAAAAAGAGTAAACAAAAAGTCGTTCAGTTCAGACAACTCATCTCCAGATACACCTGTAGTACCTGAGTTAACCACTGAACTCGCAACAAAATCTCCGACACCATCAGAAGCTATTGAAGATAGAGACATTGATGAGGACAAATCCACAAAATGGAGTAGCAGTGATGAAGATAATGGAAATACCGACGATGACGATGAAAATAATTGAATTTTTTTTAAATTTAACAATACTTGTTTTAAACTTTATTTTTTTACTTTGTTTTGTAATGGCTATAATTAAAAGTGTAATTTAATTCTTTTTCCATTGATTTCATTACGATCTAGATTATTTTCTCTCCTTATACTAAAACCAACATACATACAAATTTATCTCCTTAACTTTAAACTTCTAGAATTTTATCATCGACTGCCGATTTTTCTTATTATTTTCTGCACAATACTTAAAAAAATTATCGATAGATATATATTTACAACTTTCTCAAATCACAACCCGATTCCATAAAATTCACTTGAAAAATTCAAATTTTAGTTGAATACGACCTTTAATGATAATTTGCAAAAGTTAATAGCGTAATGATTCGCATTATTATATTGTTGATTTTATAATTTGTTGACTTGAAATTTTTTTTACATTATTTTTTTAAATTTTTTTTTAATCCGTTATGAATATACATAATTAATTTTCTTGATAAATTTAGAGTATAGATCGCTCTATTTCACTCGCACTAACGTACATGTATATTCATCGCGCGCACGCCTGGAGTAGACTTCAATGTGTCTAGGAAGATAGGAGAACCATCGAAAGTGACTGGAAATTGTGGAAACATTATTCGTATAGTTTTCTGAATAACATATATAAAAGTCTGATTTTATACTATGACGGAAGTAGATTTATAAATAATTAGACTGTGAGGGTGTCTGGAAAGGGGTTGTTACCGTCCTAAGTGTCCGCCAATAGACGAGGCGATTTCTAATATGATTGTAAGTTAAAATATATAAAAAATAAGTTGTACAGGCTGGGTTAGCTTATACTTATATATAGGGGACATATATAGAAGAATTTTCAGCTTTTATAATATAACGCAGGTCTGGGCGTCGAGGGCTCTTAGACTATAAATAATAAGAGAATTCAAATTCAGTAAACAAGTTAGATTAACGACATTGTTTGTAGAGTCTGATAATTGGCGTGCTAGCGATGAAATGGCAGCGATGTCTGATGTTACTCCCGTCAGGCGGCGCTTGTGAATTTTGGGATCGAACCTCAGAACTCTGTGATTTCTATCAGTTATGTGGGACAAACAAATTTAACTAACCAAAACAAACTGTTCGTGACATAGAGTTAGTTGTTCTTTATTTTGTTGCAAACAGAAGATAAATAATGGAAAAAGATGTCTTGACCGTCAAAGCATTAATTAACGAATCAATAAATACAAATTTAATCACTTTGGTATCAAATCAGTAAAAAATCAGCAAAATGACAGCTTACATACCTCTGTCCTATCTTGCATATCTGCTTCGAGCTTTCTAGAATACATGTCGTTGAAAAAAACAGCATTATAGAAGTGTTACCATAAAATTCTAAAGCAACATCACATCCGTTCCAAAACGAATATCTCAGTCAGAGAAGTAGAATAAATTGATATTACCTTGTTGGCATGTCCATAAGGTATTAGTGTCAGGTCGATCAGAGGTGCCAGATCCCCTTGAAGAAATGGTCTCAACTGGTTCACAATGAATTTCCGACAGGAAGGGCAGAGCGACTCGTAGTACACTGTGACATTCAGCTGGAAGAAATTAGATTAGTTGCGCAAGCGTCCAAAGTAGTACAATAGTATTTTGTGTGATATTGTATATTATATAGTGACTCTCGATTAGTATCCATCTTGAATAGGGAACCAGTTTTATTCTGTCCCATATAAAATATTTTCCTTGGCCTGTTTCCACATGAAAAACAAACACACCTGCTTCTTTTTGTTTATTCGATAGATACCTATTTTTCAATAAATGTGTTGAATACACCTAGGGAGTAGCAGAATTTTTCAAAAATTCGGTATTTGCTGTCCAGCCAAAGTGGTTCGGATTCCACTTCATGAACTGTAGGTCCCGGATATTCCTTGCTCGTACAAGCTCTTGAATGAGCTTCTCAGGGGTTTCCTAGAAACCTGGGATATTCGTTAAGAGACATTTCGAAGACATTTTTTTAATTCAAGTCCTATCGTACCAATTATTCTGTATAACCCCCTTTTATCCTTTAACATTTTCGAGATTAAAGGAGGGACTGAAACAGAGGTAGTTCTACAAAATGCTCCTAAACGGACGTCAAAAATCAGCTTGGTTTTGAAATGGAGTGAGGATTAGGATGAAAACAGAGATGTATAATTTGGCCCTAATTTATATGCCACACGAGCGTCATGTAGGTTTCTTCGACAACTTTTGTTTGGGCCGTAATAAGATTTCCACCCGAGAAGATACTGGGACAGTTTTTGGTGGACCACGGTAGAAATTTTTTCATACTCACCTTGTCTTGATTGTTCGTAGCACCCGAGAGGACGAGATGAATCACGGATGCAAACACAAAAAATCCAATCATTTTCATTCCCAAATGAAGTTGTTCAAGTCAACCGTTGTACAGTCCGATTTCAACTGGTCTTAGGAATCGAGAAAGAGTTTCGTGTAACCACAAGAAATTATAAACCACAGCGACTGACGTAGATTCAAATGGATTTATCGTTCATTCAAGAACCACGCTGAAAATACCAACTTCCCTGATAAAATAGAATGAAAATGATAAAAGCAACTACCAAAGCATTTTGCTGAGCTCTGATAGTAGCGAAAGATTTACAATCTACAACTCAACAAGAGATTAAAAGAATGATATGAATTGAGTGATGTGAATAAATGCGTGGGGATTGGTGATCAAAATAATATTTTCAACTGCTGTTTTTGTTGGAAAAGGGATTGAAAATTTTGTAGGTGAACAATTCAGGTTTTTTCAACGTTTCGGACTTTATTGAATCCATCATCAGGGGTCTACACTAAAATAATTCAATGAGGAAACAACATACTGCATTTCGACGTTATTTTCATTCATATATCAAACTGATAGTTTGAAAAAAAATAATTGTAAAAGTATTAAAAAATGGGACTGACCAAAGATTAGTTCATTCATGGTGAAAAGGTCAAAGATATATACATAACAGACAACATAGGTAGGAGAACAAACAAAATAAGGGACTAACAACATGAAACTCGTAAAACCACCAAAACATTATAATAGATAACGTGTTCATTATTGGCTGAACGAGTTTCATGTTTTTAGTGCCTGATTTTGTTTGTTTTCATACATATGTGGTCTGTTATGTATATATCTTAAACCTTCTCAATACGGATTAAATAATGTTTGGTAAGTCCCATTTGTTTATATTTTTCAATTTTTTTAAACTATGAGTTTAATATGAGTGGAAATTACGTCGAATTGCATTATTGACATGTATAGTGTTTCATTGTTGAATTATTTCATTGTAGAGCTCTGATGATGGATTCAATAAAGTCCGAAACATTGACAAAAACTTACTATACGAAATTTTAATTCCTTTCCCAACAAAAGACCATTTGAAGATGTGATTATAGTTTAAGCACATGCTTGTTGCTTTTTACAGACAAACTCATTTTTGTTGTTATATGAAAAGGACAGATCTGATTTTTATTACAAAATTAGCTTTGTATGAACCTTGGGAAGATCTTTTGTCTGTATCGCTATATTCGGTATTTTATCTCGCTTCCTATGCTTTGAACGATATTTATTATACAGTGGATTAATTTTTTGAACGGTCAACTCAGAAAATTGAAACTTGGCATAATGAAATTGATGCATGAATACAATATTTTGGAGTAGAATTGACAGATAAAAATTCCAAGATGGCGACTGGGTGCCATCTGAAAAAAAAATTTAATGAAAAGGGGGGTCTTTTGACACATCATTTCCAAGCTCATGACGAATACTTTCCATTTCTCGAATATGAAGTGAATTTTACTACAAAAGATAGTATTCATGCATCAATTTCATTATTTCAAGTTTGTGCATTAAAGAAAAGTACTGTAAAAGTAGTAAAACATGAAATTCTCTTTAATCTCCTTATATGGATGCGGAAAATTGGGGTAATGTACCTAAGCTTGTGGCAGTGCAATGATAATCGAAATCGAATTTTATTTGAGTTCTGCCAATGAAATGAACAAGCGTACCTCAACATTCGAAGGTTTATAGACTGATATAATTAGATATATAGATTTATTCACATAAGTTAGAACAAATTTTCATGATTATGTTATATAATTGATGGCGGGGATGACAATGAATTGAAAATTCCAGGAGAAGAGAACGCAGACACATATTGCTAACACTACAGTTTCCCGTACGAATCTCACTAAATCTACTACAATACGGAAATTTCCGATTTCTCCGTCTTAACTAGAATGAAATTGCAAGGTAGAGTTTCAGTTCGATTCATCAATAGACATTTTTATTGCACCAAGTAGCAAAGTCACGGCACAACAGAGAGAGTTTGTTGAGGGGTCCCTATGGGCAATCAGCATCAGCGACAAGAGTTGTATCATCAGAGTAAAAACAACGTGGTTTTTGCTGCTTAGATGTTTGGGAAAGTCATTGATAAAAAAAGAAAGATCAGAGGTCCCACAATAATAGACCCCTGTGGAACACCTAAATCGTTGTCATATGGCTGCAACTCATAGCTATTGACTTTGACGTGAGTAAAGTACGATTCCAGCCAGTTAAGAAAATCATCTCTGAATCCAAAAGAATTCATTTCGATCTAGTTTATGCTGTAGCTGATTACATTGATAGCTTTCGAGAAATCACAAGAAGTACTATCTATGGATTTACCAGGTTTAAAACCATGTTGGAATTTTGTTATTATTTCAAACTGAATAAAAAACTTGAGCATTTTGTTATATTCTCAAAGGCTTTACTCATAACTAAGGACACTGTAAGGAGTCTATAGTTATCTATCATCTGAAAGTCATTATTTTTCAAAATTTTGATATCCCTAGTAGCAAAACAGTCTAATCGGGGTGAAATAAAAAGCATGATAGTATAGTTATTGGGCGATATTGAACTCCATTTTTCAATTTTTTACATTTCCTGGCAAATTTCTCGACAGTAACGTCCATTTTTTCACAGAATACTAAAATAGAAGTTTCAACAAACCGATGATGATTTTGAAAAAAAAAATGGACATTTTTGGTTGAAGATTAGCTTTTTTCTAGGTTAAAAATCGAAATAAAATTCAAAACTGGAGATTTTGAATCAAACAAATTTGATCATATTGACAACACAATAAAAAAGTTCACTGAATTTCGCGAGAAAAAAAATTAAACAATTTTTTCGAATTTTTTTCCGATTATTTCAGGTTTCATGAAAAAATATAAATTATATAAATTGGCCCTATCATTATATACTACTTCTACAATCAGCTTCTTCCAATAGGAAGTCGAGTATGACTGGAAATCGTTAATAATCACTTTCACCCCTGAGAAATCGACCCATTCTACTCTATGTACCTTAGATCGGATTTCATTTATTGTTTGAAAGTGACGTATGTGAAATGAACTACTGAATGAAATCATGTTCAAATAAGTACTGGGTGTTCAATTTGAAATCCCATAGTTGGTTTAATTTCCTATAGAACTGGAAATGCATTCGTTTTGAACCTATCAATCCAAAACTTGACACCTAATTGAAAAACATGCATTTGTCTTTGAGAACATTTTATTGTATAATATAATTTCCGGAAAGAAAGTAACACAATTTCATGCAATCAGTGGAACTTGTTACAAATGAGAAATCTATAATCTATAAATGGTCTTCGAATATAATGAAATGCTATGAAAATAAAATTTTTTCACTATGAGGTGTATATTTTTTAAGTAAATATCATTTTTAAAGTACCAGTGTAAGGCTTGGTGATAATTTATAATAATACATCTAAGGCATGTACTCAAAATGTAGGTACAAGGTGAATCACAAAATGGATCATGCTCAACTTTGTATTCAAAAGAGAAATGTTTGGAACCAGTAATGTTAAGACACACACGATATTTTTTCGAAATCTTTCAGTACTAATGTCGAAACATTTTTTCAAGAATACGCGGAGTATTCAGTGTATTTTTTGATTCCTAACACTTATTGAATACTCCATAATACTACTAACATGGACAAGAAACCTAAACTAACTCGTAGGGTTTCACCCCCGTTTCTTATGCACTCGGCGGGTTTTTCTCCCTGAATATATTGACAGAGGGCCTTGACGAAGTTCGTCTGAGCCAAGTCGGTGTCTGCCTGCTTGAACTGGTCATTGAAGACGATGGTGGGCACTGATTTCAGCGGATTTTGAACTTGATCGGTGAGTTTACCGTACATTGCTAGGTAGTTAGAAGCTGTAACAAAAATAATTAACAGATTACTTAGGTGCTGGTGAATTAGGCTAGTGATAGAATCCGAAGTTACAAGTAAAATGTTGTTGACAGAAAAAAATTCGCCTATTGAAAGACACAAGGCAGGAATTTTTTGGAAATGTTTCTAGTCATATTAACAGTGAGTTATAGTTCCTTCTGTTAGAAAGTATGGGTCTTATTTCCCCATATTGAAATTATCAGCTGAGAAATAATCCAAAGCAGAGTAAAAACCACACGAATGTCAATAGCAAAATACTTGAAAGTATGATAGATATTGCAGCCCGTAAAGGTGCATCTAAGGCTATGATCGGTAAAGAACCCTTCTGCGGGATACCGAAAGCATGTACAACGACATCCATAAATTCAGTGATGCAAGCCGAATACATAGATTGGAGGAATAAGGACCCAGGAATGAGGCAGGCTAAAGGGTTCATAAAGGAACCATCGCCCTTATAATCGTGAGGGCGATGGTGGATCTACTGACAGGGCATATCCGGCTCAAAAAACATATGAGCAACATGGGTCTGACAGAAGAAACTATACAATGAGCTTCAATAACCAAGGAGCGTCACAATAGATCTGAAAAGGTCGCAGTGAATCAGGTCATAAACTAGCTCTAATGATAGGTATTTATAATTCCTCATAGGGCTCACATTCATGAGGGTACATGATCGTTAAAAGATTTAGATGTGGCTGATGCGAAGGCTGACATACTTGTAACTTTTCATTCCTGTGAATCAGTGTGAGTTCTTGTTATCCCAGATGTAGAAGGTTTTTGAGGAAGAAAGTGAGTTCCGATATGTTTTCTATCTGTTCGTTTTTGAGAGAGCGTGTGATATCGTGTCAGGGTTAGCTTGTTTCATATGCTTGGTATACAAGCATACATATCGAGCAAGAAGTGTATTCCAGTACCTGTCGTGCCATATAGGCAGGGGAGTAGCTGTTTCAGATGCACTCTTTTTGTGAATGAACCAAACGTCTTTGAATGGTATACACGTGCCTATCAACAGAGAATGTTGATGAACTTTTAATTTTACTTCTTTCAAAGAAGTTCTAATAGCCATTTTTCGATTCGGAGAAGAAGAAAGTCAGAAAGTTATTCCTCATTCGTACGACGGCGTAATAGCGCCACCACAATTCACAAATTATTTTTGAAAATCACAAAATTTTAAGATTATTTCTCAAAATTTCAAGATTATTTCTTGAAATTTCAAGATAATTTCTCAAAATTCTGATATTATTTCTCGAAATTTTAAGACAATTTCTCAAAATTTCAAGATTATTTCTCAAAAGTTCAAGATTATTTCTCAAAATTTTGGGAATAATTCTCAAAATATCAAAAATTTTTCGGAGTCGTCGGAGTCGGAGTCGTATGGCGAGAGAGACTAATAAATTCAATTTCCCTGTGATGTAGATGTTTTCAGTTTGTGTAAAATTATCATGGAAGAAAAGGGATATACTTCACAGAAGGATCCATATAAGGCCGTTGAATTGATAACTGGCATTGAGGGAAGAACTAAACAGCTTAGTATTCGATAATATCTAATAATGTGATCAGAAATCGTATTTAACGTCAGTATGAGTCCTTGATAGTCTGTCTTTGATAAAAATCTGTCTGAAAATTGATTTTTTCAAATGCGGGATGACTTGACTGGTGTTATATTGAAGGTCCAGTAAATACATTTTAGCACCTACTCTTGTGGTTTCATTTTTCATTCGAGTAAATTGATGTGAATATTTGTACAATTTTTTAGCTAAACATGGGTAGTTGCCACAAAACAACTACCAATCAGTGTGTGTTCCGAAATGTAGATATTGAAGAAGACAATTCCTAAGCTCATTTCATGAAAGTTCTTATGAACATATATCATAACGAAGTGGTTTTGAATTAATATCTATCTATCTACAGGTTAATTTCAGTAATATTCTTTCGGAAATGCAAAAAGTGCACGGTTATTCCATCGGTTACTTTATCAATAGTTGATTTTCTTGGAATATAGTTCTCATGTATGGGGCTCGGAACCAAAACATTCTTTGAAGATCCTTGATTCTATTTAGAGAAAGGCAATCCGTCTTGTTGGTGACCCTTCGCTCAGATACTTGCTCACTTCGTTGGAGCATCGTAGAAAGGTCGGAGACTTGTCTCTCTTCTATAGATATTTTCACGGCCTGTGCTCTTCTGAATTGTCGTCAATCGTTCGACCCTTAGCAGTATCTACAGGGATGACCCGACGAGTACAGAATTCCCACCTCTTTGTTGTTGGCTTGGAGACCTGTCGAACCTTTCTTGCTCAAGGATCTTTTATCAATAAAACAGCTGAGCTTTGGAACTCCTTGCCGAGAGAAGTTTTTTTTGAGGTTTATAAACTTCAGAAATTCAAAGTGAATGTTAATTCGTATCTCCTGTCCCTTGATTCACGGATTGTTCTTTGAACATTACAGGGCATCCCTTTCGTGTGAATCTGCATATATGAAAAAATTCAAACTGAATGTTGCTCAGTCTCCAAATGTTTCATCATCTACAATTACGGCAGATATCTTCAGTAGCGTGGTCGAAGTTGATACTGCCGCAGTTGCAGTTGCATGGCAATGCCCGCAAATCAACCAGAACATTAATGCCAGCTATGAAAGCCTACTTTCCTATATTCATCCAGTTGAATATTATTTCCATTTGATCTTTACCTACTCTTATTCAACTACGTATCTGTGTAGTAGTAATTTAGCAAATTCCATGGAAACCGATATTTTGCGTTGGATGAAACAGATATAGGAACCCAGTTATCTTGATCTTCACACGTTATGAAAACGCAAATGATCCCAGAAGGAAGACTGATATCAAAAATAGTTGACAAGAAATACTTTCTTCAAAATACATTAAGAAAGAAACACGATCAAACAATATCGATCACCCAAATGTTCGAGTTGAGAATACATTTAAACTCGTTTCTAAAGTCCGGATATGATTGTAACTGAATACATGCCGTGGTATGGGATCAAAATTTCGACAAAAAATCTCAAAATTCTAAGATTATTTCTCAAAATTTTGAGAAATAATCCCAAAATTGTGAGAAATAATCTCAAAATTTTGGGAGGTAATCTCAAACCTTCAAGAAATAATCTTAAAATTAAAAAAAAATCTTAAAATTTTGTGCTTTTCAAAAATGATTTATGAATCGTGGTGGCGCTATTACGCCGTCGTACATTCGTTAGTAAGTACACTTCCTAAATTCGGATGAGCAGAATGAAGTTTAAAAAAGGATAGGAAAAGGGCGGAATATTCGAAGAGGTCGGCAGAGTTCTTTACCGACCTCTTCTTTCACTGAGTGATCAGTTGGTTATTTTTCAACCTGAGAGTAAGTACTTTTTTGAAAGATTATGAATAAAACAAGCATAATGACTGTGAATTTTGAGGAAATGATTTTTGTATTTTTCTTTTCCCAATGAAACAATGAAAATTACAACAACAATGTTCCATGTTCCATCTGCCCACTGAGGAGCTCAAGGGATATTTTTCTGAGCGAAACAAGAACTTGTCTGCGCTTGAATGAGATATTATCCTGGTGAGTGAGATTTTTCTACAAACAGCTCTCTGTTTTCGCTTCATTGTATAGATCTTTCCTATGAAACATATCTATTTGACTGAATCTCTATATGCTTGGTATACAAATTGACAAAAAAAAGTGTTTTTATGTATCTCAGTGCCCTTCGTGCCATATAGGCTGGGTAGTACCTGTTTCAGATGGATATTTTCTTCCTTTTTGTGAATGGATCAAACTTCTTTGAATGATAAACACGTACCTGTCAACAGAGAGTGTTGGTAATTTTTTTTTAATTCACTTTTTTCATAAAAGTAGTTAGTTTTATATTTGGTTCTAGAGAAGAAATAAAGCCAAAATCTCACCAGATGTGTGGTTGGCGCAATTCTCAATTTCGTTGAGGTTGTTGACGTGGTTCCAAAGGGCACAATCATTGGTTGGGAAGATTACAGTGGCGTTCTTATTGGCCTTGTCCATGAGGCAGTTGATGAATCCTAGGCTCACCTTATTAAAGCCGTATTCGGGAGTGTTTTGTCCATTGTCGATATGCTTCAAAGCGCAGGCTTGGATTTTGTTGCCGTAACATTCGTTTTCTCCGTGTTGACACTCGAACCGCCATTCGTTGATATCAAAGATAGCCTGAAACGGATGACTATTGTAATAATGGATATGATGGATGTCAAAATAGCTTAAAAGGCTGAAAAATGTTGTTATTATTTGCGAAAATGGTCGTAAATCACTCGAGAGTAATGGCTATGACTTTACTTGGCGCTCAAAACGTGTGAAGGGAACCGCGGAAAAAATTCAACATAATCATGTATTCAATTTTCGCAATTCTTTTCAAATTCAAACTGTTAAGGATAATATTCTTGTAGTTGCAAAAAAATCAGTTGTTGGACTTGGATCCCGTGAACTGTCGTTTACCACCCCAACGCTCTGCGAATTGGAGTTATGAAACCTTCTGATATAGATGACTTTTTGAAAAAACGTGAGTTACTACCTAATAATATTTTACATTTTTTCAATTTACTTATTTGGTAAACTTTCCGAATATTGATCGATTTCTCACTCTTGAAAATATATTCAGGTGAGTGATTTTTTCAAAATTGAATTAAAATTATAACCGAAAGTACAGTTTTCTGTGAGAATTTCACTATCATAAAGTATATAAAACCGCGACAAGTGTTTCGCTATACGGATAGCTTCTTCAAACAAAATACGTGTTGCGATTTTGTAAAAACATTACAGTATAAGTCATAAAGGAAACTATACAAGTATTATTATGGATTTTCAGCAAGTATCGAGCAGTTCTATTCAATTTTTCATTATGACGAAGTATTATGAGTAAAAAAATTGAAAGACATATCTGCGAATGAATGTGAACAATCGAACACAACTGCACGGTAATGAATCTGCTTATCCAGATTATTCATTACTCAGAAAACTAAATTATTATACAACAAAAGAAAAGGTCTTATAATCAACAATTTTCCGAATAGTCATAAAAAAATTTACTTCTCTCTGGGTTTCCAATTCTTTCATTGATATTCAGAATGTGTAGTTATCGGACTTTCAAGAGGGATCAATAGACCTATCACCTATCAATACGCTATGGCATGATCTGATTTAAAAATAAGAATTGAGGTGTTCACAGTTTGATAACTATATTATTGTGACACCTTTGAATACCGAATATTCGGAAACATTAATAGGTACGTTCTCAGAATGAGTGGAAAACATTTTCTAGTAGGTAAGATGTCTTGACTGAATACACCAACCGACCCAGAAGTACTGTGGGTTTTTCTGTTTTCTCAAGTTGAAGCGCTAAAGTGAAAAGCAGTGAGACGCTCCAGAGTGCTTCTGCACCCAAGACCAGTGCCGGATTAAGCAAGCGCGGGGCCCGTAGCAAATTGAAATAACGTGGTAAAAATACAATTCAATACTCAATACGTTTGTTTTCTATCTATAGGTTTACAATTTTGTGGTTAATCAATAGTGTAGTAAATTACTATAGGCGCTGTTAGGCTCTGACAAGTACAAAAAGCCTGAGATGAGATTTCTTGGCAATTTAGAATAATTTTGATAGGAAACTAACCATTGAAAACAATTTGATACTACGAAAAATATTTTTTTCAGTACATATTCCAAAGTTTATATTTAATACAGAGTATATTATATTTTTAGGAATAATTAATGTTATATTTTATCAATGGTGTACTTTGAATAATGTTTATATTTATTTATCTATAAAAAAATAAATAAATGAAATGGTTGAAGATTGGAACCACTATCTCTTCCTGTGGGAAAATGAAGATATTCGAGTTGTTCCTGAGTGAGAATGATACCACTTTTATTGCTGTCGAAGATAAAATGAAAGTAGTCGATCACTGACATTGTTGGAGTGAGTATGAAAATTCTCAATTATTTCGGAAGTGAAATTATTAAATTGGAAGTGGAAATAATAACATTTTCATTACATTGGAAGTGGAAATGAAAATATTTTATTCTTTGCGAAGTAAATATTAGAACATTTCCATCTTTGTGAGCTCGAGGACGAGGCTATCGAATTGTAATTTCTTTGTAATTTTCATATTTTCCATTCTTGCCTATACAGCTGTCTCATGAATGGAATGTTACGAAAATACAATTACTGATCGCTCGAACTACATTCGGAAGTATGAAACAACTGTTCACGTTGTTGTAAATTAGGACGAAGCGTGAGCCGACAATTAACTTTAATTGATCCTGTTATGACAATGAAAATAGGTAGGTATAACGTTGATTTTATTTCACATTCCGACGTTTCTATTCACCAAGCTTATCTGATAATTATCATGATGGATTACAATTTGCGAGGATAGTTGTTGGGGGATTGCCCTTTTAATGGCATTGAACCACGTATTTATTTTTTTGTGATGGTTGTTCTAGCTCACTTCTTCAACAGCTGGAATTTCTTTCTGAACTAATTTTTTCTGGATGGCTATAATTGTTTGAACTATGATATATAGATTTATATTAGAAAGCTTGTGGCCTGTCACTACATCGTATTTTGAATTCTAAATGTCTCAAACAATTTTCGAATTCAAGACTATCAAATTCAAACCTGAAATTAACACTGACTTTCATTATAATCGATAAATCGATAATCTTCAATATCAGTCAGGAAGAGAAGAGAATTATTTATGAAATAATCCCTGGACCTTTTTCTTCACATCGAGATACAATACAGTTCAAATTTAATCGTAGTTTATACTTCATTCCCAAAAACTTAATGAGCTGAAGTACAGCTTGTCCAATCCATCTTGGCACAGAAATAATAACGTATGTGCCCAGCAATCTCTGTGGAGTATACTATGATTAGAAAACACCAATTATACGTGTTCACTGTGTTAAAATTCATTCCCAGAAAGTGTTTTTTCTTTCGTCAAGGTCTATTCTACCAGTGTGTAACTGGAAAAGTATCTGAGTTTGTGCCAAGATGGATTGGATAAGCTGTATATCAGAATAACCTCGAAAAATAGTATACAATACAATTGAAAAAATATATACAGATAGAAATTCAATACGTACCTTAGCCTTCCCATATGGAACCAAAGTCAGATTGACGAAAGTAGAAAGATTTCCTTGAAGTGATGGGTATAATTGTTGAGTGAAGAATGTTTTGGAATCAGGGCATAGTGATTCATAGTATACCGAAACGTTGACCTGAAACAGACGAGAAAAAATATTACAAACGAATACGTTAAAATCATCAATTGTTACACTGCAGGTTTTCACTTAAAAAATTACGAACTACCAACGATAATGCTATCTATCTTGATGCTACAATCACGATAATTAATACCCTGTCCTGATTGAATATTATGAAATCAGTTTAGAAATATGATTAGTTTTGTGGAGAGAACGAAGTTTTCAGGAACTGTTGTTGGAATTTTTCATTTCCGAATAAAATTAAATTTACAATAAAATATAAAAGAAACAAATACCATCAAAAAATCAACAAACAATCTTTCGAAAGGCACGTGTGGATCATTCATAAATGTTTCATTCACTCACATAAAGGGAGAGTCTAACTTGAGTAGTGGGCGCTGAATCACATAGAAATCGCTTTTTTCGCTCAATATGTACACCAAGCACATGAATATGGAATCGAATAAATAGCATTCATTTACGACTAATACATAATGTAAGTATTTATCCATTTATTTATTTATTCCCATAGGAAATAATGGCGAGGAATTGATAGTAATAGTCTTTATTCCTTCTTGTAGTCTTATCACAAAATTTCTCGAATTGAATATTACCATGAAAACGGTATGACCAAACTCCAAAGTGTCAGTTTCGCATAGGTATGTTTTGTGTATTTGTATTGAGATGAATGAAACTGAAGAATCTTTCATATAAGATAAATGAATTAGTCGTGAATAAAGCAGAGTATACAACTCGCAATAATGACTATTATTCTCTAAGAATATTACTCCCTTCCTTTTATTACAATATTTCTTGTCAAAACCGAGTCATATCATATTCCGAAGATTGAAATGTAGGCAGAGATTTTTCTTGAAAAATAAATGCTGAAGCAGGAGTAGCCTCGTAATTTAATAAAAAGGTCACCATTCAATATTTAGAAAGATAACAGACATAGAAGAATATTCCAAGCTCATAACGTCCTTCATGAGAGTGATGAAAGTTGAGATATAATAAAAGGTTTCTGTAACATTTTGAAAAATGTATATTTTTGGGAGGCAATGGTTTGTGGAGTAGTAGGTGCTTGTACAAAAGCCAGAATAACTTTTCTTCGAATTCAAGATATCATAGAGGAAATATTACATTGAAAATTAAGAAAACCATACGATATTGAAAAATGCTTGAAAGTGTGATTTTCATTAAACAGTTTACAAAACTGCTACAGGTGTTTGACCATACAATAGTTTTTTCAGGCGTGTTATGGTGGTGGCGGTTTTTGTAAAATGTTTACTGAAAGTCACACAATAAAGTGTTTTTTAATTACGTTATCATGGTTTTCCATCAACTATGAGCCAACCTTCCACATTGGGGGTTCAAGTTTTGGTGAGATCGTAAGATTTGCACCCACCAACTACTGTAAGGATTGAACAAATAATATACATTTGCCAGTAAGATTTTCACATACTAGGGTCAACAGAAATAACAGGCAACTGTATATCATTTGTTTAATATGGATTTTCATCAAGTAAGAGCCACTTCCATTCAGTTTTTGTAGGGATTGAATCAGATAAATATTCCGAATAAGTTATTCTTGACCTCAGTAAATATGAGAGACTCGTATTTGATTCCATTTGAAGAATGTAAGACTGTTTTTTGTCATTGGTAATTTGATGAACTTCTCTTAACTAAGTAGGAAAAGTAATCCTCCTTATAATTGATATCGAAAACAGTTTTTGTTTCATTCATTCTATAACTGATAAACGAGTTTTAACATAAGTGCAATTATAGAGTGACCTTTCGTATATCGAAATCAGTAAAACATTTTTTTTTCACCACTACATTCATTAAATTCAATATAAGAAGAAGTATCGAGCATATAAGGTGTTGAAAAAGTATTCAAAATGTAGTTGGCTTGTTGGAAAAAATACATACTTCGGATTCCAAGTGGATGCATGAAAAAGTTTGTGCAACGTCGCTTTCGTAAACATTTGAGACAACAGAAAAGGATGACTCCTATTATTACACTTACGTCAACCGGTAATAACGTTTCAGTGGCAATGAACCATGAAGGTTCGTCTGATTGGTAATTTTGTGGGCACTTTACTGTGTCGACCAAATATTTGCATTTGAAATATGCACTGCACCAGAGTCGACAACTCAAGCCGGTGAAAACATATTGATTCATAATTTATTTTCAAATCCTTGATGAAAGTTACCGACCGGGAAAAATATCTTCGAGAGAATTGAAAAATTGTAGAGATTTTTCAAGTTTTCGTAGAAAAATAAGCAAATATTGTCTCTCGTCCCTTCAACTTGTTTGACATAGTTTCATCGATGACGTCGTAGTGCAGCTGCATATCGTATTTGAGAAATATAGCTCCTTCGCCGCCATTTTGGAAGATAAGACCACTTTTGTTATATATCTTAATGGAAAATTCCATGCCTTATCGAATGGCCTGTAACAATCTACAGGATAACGTTTGAATACCTAATTTGAGAGTTAACTTTCAACTAAATTTGCATTTCTGCACTTATTGCCACTCATTATTTTCCTAATGATGATAACCAATGAAATCGTAGAAGGGTAGGCTGATTTTACACCGTTTTAAAACGATTTATAATTGTACTAGACCTGTTTAACCGATCGACTTTGGCTCCCACTATATTTATATTGTTACTTTCGTCAATTTTGAAATTTTCTGAATTTACTTTTTCTCTGGAGATAATCTCAACATTCTACAATGCATGCATCATAACGAACCGATTTTGTCCCTGAGGATCACCATTTGTGATGTCAATCTACTCAAATGATGATCTCCAGGGGTAAATCGCCTCTTTACGACGTTCCATGTATCAATCCCGAATTGAATGTTTGAATATATATGTCAGAAATAAAAGCAGAAAGGTAGAAAAATACGTTGAATTCAGGTTATCGAAACATTTTCACGAGTAACTACTTTTTTATTATTTATATTTGATTAATATTATCATTATAGCTACATCCAGTTAAACTCGATATGAGATTGAACATTTCACTTACATCTACTCCAGATAGATGTTTTTTGATGCATGAATATCCTGAGTCCACTTCAAATTGAAGAAATGTTGAAAATATCGATCCTAATGAATTATAGGTCTTTTTGATTCGGAATATCACAAACCATTGAAGGGCGACTAGTGCAATGATTTCGTTTTCATCCTGTAGGTATTATAATATCCTTCTTGATATCTCGAAATTTCATGATTTCGAGATGTCAAATCGATATAATGCAATCCCGAGATACAAACTTTGAATTCCAAGATAATAAGTCGGAATTCACAGATAGTGTACATGAAATATGAAATTCAAGTTTGCAAGCTGAAATTTTGAGACAATTAGATGGAATCACAAAACGGCAAGATATTCATTCGTGAAACAGTGTCACATTCCCAAAAATCAAACCAATTTCACTGGTGAAAGGTGCCTTTCTCTCCAATTGATATATTATACAGGTTGCTGTAAATAATTGTTATCTGATGTCACATTACCCGCATATACGTATTTACTTGAACAAAGGCATGTAGTTAGAAAATAGAATCAAATGGTTCCACTACATATTCAGGAATTGTTATTCCTCGAAATGATTTGATTGGTGGAGAATTAATGCAATATTTGTTCTTAGAATGCTGTAGAGCTTCCTTTCCAATTCTTCTTATAGTATTTCTTCTATTTCTTCTGACCTATCAAATATGTACATTGATTCTCTACCTCGGATCATTTTTCCAGATATAATTCAATAGATACACGAGAGATTGAGTCCTAACTTTTTACAAGGCGTGCCAACCTCTACCGGAAATTCAACAATCAATACACCCGAGGATTCATTCATGCTTTCAGCCACAATTGAATGAGAGATGAATTCCATATGGAAATATCGGTATACCAACTACGAATGCATAAACAGAACAGTCACACACTGAAATATTCCAAACGATTTTCATAAAGACAGCTTGTGCTTTGCATATTGTTTTGTATGAGAATACAATGTTTGAGGATTCGAAAGCGAGTCTCAATATAACTTGTATGCAGGCGCTCTCTCTCGATTGTTTTGTTTCTGGGTCCTCCACACCTATCTAGTCAATACCACAAGCACAATATTGTTCATAGAAAAATACATTGGAGAAAAAAGATGATGCTCCTTGAATAGATATAGTGAAGGACAAAGTGGTTATTTATACCTAGCACGAGATTGTTCCTAGAGAAATTCATCAGAGAAAAAAGCTTATGATCCTTGAATAGATAAAGTGAAGGACAAAGTTTGTTTGAGGAAGTTATTGTATAGCGAAGCACGTGTAGCGGCTTTGTAAGCCAGTGTTAGTAAGAATCACACAGGAAACATTATGAAGCTAAGATAGGACACGGTTCGGCATAAGTGACATATATTTGTCACTCTTTCTTAAGATGCCTAGGAAACCCTGGTGTATCTACTTATACCTGAATAATTTTGGGATAAACTTGGCGAAAAGCGATTGCTTGATTTCTGAGATCGCAAAAGCTTCAGATCGCTATTGTGGATGGTGATCAGTCATATACCATATGAAGCTTAATTTTCAGTAGAGAGGAATGTGCAACCAAATATTTTACCACTGTTTATTATTTGCCTACTGAGATTTTGACAGCCCTGACAGCCAATCAAATGCGTTTCAGAAAACGTGCATGTAACGTAGAAACCTACCGTTATCAACCTGTCAATACTGTCACTGTCACCTGCTACCTCTACAAGTTTTTGGTGTTTATATCAAGTTGTAAGACTAGACTTTGATTCCGAGAAAATTTACTTTGCCCATTCGCCTGAGAATGTACGACAAAGTCCATGCTAGTGTATTGAAAGTGATAGACTGTCTTGGAATTAGGGATACACACATCAGTTATGCAACGGTTCAAAATACGTATCACATCGATATTTCCTTTATTTACTTTGTTTTCAATATCTCATTATTAAGAGCTACAGATGTTTCCTCCTCGATATAAGACTTTCGCTCAAGCTGAAATGAATAAAATTAGCTACAACGCTACATTCATGTTATTATTTTGGGGTGATTTGTTTTGTACTTGCCTCAGATACTGAAAAAGAAGAATATTTGGATCCCCAGATTTTGACTGACCACACAAAATACGAAATCTTCTACACATCGTGAAAAAGTACTTGTAATAACTTCAACACTTATTCTACTTATATAGACTTTTGAACACTGTTGAGTGCGAATAAATAATTTCAGTTTTCATTGACAACAATAAACATCAAAATTACGTCAATCTGACAAAACCGACATTTGACAGATTTTCGAAAATGCTCATATAACGCCCCCTTTACAAAAATTAGGAAGCTTTTGTTATCGTCGATTGTTTTTCGCCAAGAAATTCTAAACAATATCGAATCACTAGATACACCAGGGTTTCCTAGGCATCTTACTCTGACTTAATTTTGACGTCAGAGAGCTGTTACAAAACTGAATAATCGTATAATCATCAAAAATGTGACACCGTCATATGCGAGCTATACATTCGTCATACGTTTGTCAGTCTAGCAATGACAAATTAAATAACGATGAATGATAAATCGTGAAATCGACAAATTCATCTTGTGCCATTCACGGTATGACACAAGATTTACTTATCTGAAATCTACTAATTCATAACCAATACGTTCATGGCACGTCTGCAACTGACCTTCATCGAACAATTATTGTAAATTATTGAGTTAAATGAACTTATCTACCAGCTACTAAAGGTAAATCTGTAAAAATACTCGCTAATATTGTGTTCTCAAGCGTCTACCATTCTTCAAGAAGACAAATTTTTTTTTTAAGTTTCAAGTTTTCAGTAACTTTGATGGCACGATGTGAAAGTATATCTTCGTATTATGTGTAGAAGTTTCAAATTAATTCCGATAATGAAAAATAGTAGTGCCATTTCTATCGAACTCTCTTTTTTTTCAGGGTTGTGAATGATAAGAAATTTTAGAGTATATAATATGTTTACATATTAATGTTTTGTCAATTTTTAAACTCTTTTAAAGTGTTGTGAGTATTAACCGTATATTCAGCTTTTTCTCTTGTTTGTTGACCATGTTCTCTGTTTGACTATGTTCTCTGAATATTATGCTGACTTATTGTCCTCTTTTGTTTATAGTTCATAGTACATTTACCTTGACTTACCACATATACCAAGTGTATCAAAAATGGTTAATAAATATTATTATTATTATTATTATTATTATTGCTCAAAATGTGTCTCTGATAAAGTGCATTTCTGCAGCTATATTTCTCAAATCATCGAAATATTTCAAAATATACTATGTACTTTATGGTTTCGCATTAAATTGTATTGAAATTTGAAAGAACGTATATTATCGGTAACGAAGAGTTAAACTGAGAATCAATCTTCCCTCCAACTTTCCCAAAATTGATTCTTTGATGATGTTTCATTTAATTTTGATGCTTCCAACGATAAAAAACCTACGCGAGTATCCCCAGAAATTTACTAGCCGATATTATTAGTCCCCAGTTTATTCTTTCTCTAATGAAATAATAAATGTAAGCCGCCCACACTCAAATATGATACTAACGTATGTAACGGTTTTTTCCGAAAGTAGCATTCTCCATTAGAAATTGTACCACTTCAAAGGGGAAACAAGGCGTTTCAATCTGAAGGGTGCAGCTGATTTCGTATTCAAATTCAGCATAAATATGCGTGCCCGTTGTTTCGTGTTTTTAAAGTCCGATGCACGATTCCATCTGGGGGTTCATACGAGATGAACTGCCTTGAAATTTGACCACATAAAAAGACTATGTAAGTTTGATAAACAATTCAATTTGGTAAGAAATAATCCAAATAAATCGGTTTTATACTGGCGTAACAGGAAAATTGTATTCCAATCATTCGGACATATGTGACCCCCTCATAATTTTTCTAGTGGGAAATTTTGTCTTCAGGAATAAACTTTCTACCGGAAACACATTCCACTACGAGTATAAGCAAATTCTAATCTATAGTATGACATTCAATAAATGCAGGAGTTCCACAGGGTTCAGTTCTGGCGCCCACTTTATTTTTGCTTCATATCAATGATTTGCTCGAGAAAACATCTTGTTCAATACATAGTTTTGCGGACGACAGTACTCTTCATACCAGTTTCTCTTCCAGAGTCCCCAAACCAGCTCGAGAAACAAAAATTCAGAGAAACATTCACGTCAATAAAATCAACGACGACTTGGCAAAAATAATAGAATGGGGTAACATGCTACGAAAACCCAGGCATGTCTCTTCTCCAAAAAAGCCGATCTCTCATTATCAAATATTCAGATGTCAGAAGTAACTGTTCCTACGAAATCAAGTATCTCGATGCTAGGAATAACGATCACTGATAATCTCTCATGGGAAAACCATGTGAGATCGATCGCTAAAAGTGCTTCCCAGAAACTTGGATTTCTATTTCGTGCGAAGAAATACTTCACTTCTCGTCAGCTTCTAATGATCTATACGACCTGTCATGGAATACAGTTCTCATGTGTGGAGTTCGGCACCAAAATATTCATTGAGGCTTCTCGATTCCATTTGGAGAAAGGCAATCCGTCTTGTTGGTGATTCTTTGCTCACAGATTCGCTCACTTCATTGGAACATCGTAGAAGAGTCTGAGACTTGTCTCTCTTCTATAGATACTTTCACGGTCGATGCTCTTCCGAATTGTTATCAATCGTTCTCCCCTTGGCAATATCTATACGAATGAATCGACGAGTACAGAATTCCCACCCCTTTGTTGTGAATTTGGAAACAAGTTGAACCTCTCTTGCTCAGGGATCTTTTGTCAATAGAACAGCTGAGCTTTGGAACTCCTTGCCAAAAGAGGTTTTTCCTGAGGCTTACAAACTTCAGAAATTCAAAGTAAATGTTAATTTGTATTTCCTGTCCCTTGATTCACGCGGTGTTCTTTGAACATTACAGGGCTTCCCTTTCGTGTGAATCTGCATATAAAAAAAATAAAAAAAATTGCAGAAATGTCTTGGAAATTGTATTTATTTTTGCGATATCCAGTGAATACAAAAGAATTATCGAAAAGAACTTTCCAAGAGTCATGTTTTTTGCTTCATATTTCACATATTTCTCATTTCGAATGATTAGAACACAAATAATGTAAAGCTCGGAGAAAGCAACATTTTCCTCTTGAGAAAAATGAATCAGTGCTCCCCTTTCCTTTCGAAGTTTGTGATAGTTTTTCAGACAAATTACCGCTATGAAATATCAAATGATACGCAGTAGTGCATTATCATACAGGGTTGGCCAATTAAAACTGAACAAGGGCGATTTCTCGATATTGGCGAATAGGAGGAAAAAACCTTCAAACCTGTCGATTTTTATTTCGAGTAAGATAGCTCTCAAACATATTTTCAACCTTGTCATATCCATCTCCTCGGCGGGCTGACATCCAACCCTTGAATATTAAATGGGATGAAAATCGACGGGTTCGAGATTTTTCATCTCTTATAAACGCCACCTATGAAAAATCGGCCTTGATTCGTTTTCATTGGCTCATTCTGTATAATGAAAGTGGAAAACTCATAACTTCAAATCAAGGTTTTGTTTTTGGAGAAAATGTTAGAGTTTAGTTTTTTAGTATTGTTGGTAGGGCCTATAAGTGTTGTTGCACTACCAATGTGTTGGTGGGGCCTATAAAACAAATGAGTTTTCCAATCACGATCAGTGACGGCGAAGAAGGAGGGTTAACTCAGATTTTCCAACATCTTATTGATGAGCTCCACAATACACAACTTTTCCTCCGTTTAACTTCCTCTATAACTTTTACCATTTTCGAGATCTCCACGCATGGACTCGAATTTGAGTCACCAGGTATATGGCTTGGGCAGCCATGGAGAAATAACTAGAATTGTCATTAATATGGGATTAATTCTAATTCCAAACCATCAAAATCCAGAATATTATTTTTAATGAGCAAAAGCGGCGATCATGTACCACTCGAGACTTAAATGAAAACTCAGACGCAATAGATGTGGGCAGGTAATTAATCAATTAGCTCTACATTACGTCTGTAGATAAAAACGTCGAATGATCACCTAAGCTGCTATCGATGGGCAATGAGGTGTTCGATAACGAAGGAAATATCCATAGCCCCAAAAAGGAATTTTTCATAAATATAATTTGGTAGATATGACGAAAGATGGTGCGGAAGATGGTGCGAAGATCTCTTTAACTAATCAATACGAATAAGACAAATAATGTCTTTTCATCAGAAAAATAAATGGAATATCTCGGAGCTCTCACAGCCCGATCGAATGTAATGATTTTGCATATCTTGTATGAAAGATTATCTACACCTCCCGTTAAACATTTAAGTCCATTGGTCAAAACGTAAAAATTGCCATTGATAAAAAAAACATCAACATAGATGTTGTTCTACTTTGCAGAGAATCTTGAAGAAATGAACTATTCACTTGATGATAGATAGACTTCAGAATGCCTGTGCTGTGATCCAATTTTTCTCCACGAAGCTCCAGTCAAACTCATTACTGAAAGTTGCGTCCATTTCACCCAAAAAGTCAACATCTTCGCGGAAAGAATTGATTCAAAGCTTGAAGAATAAATCTATTATACAGAACCAACTGTATGAATGTGTGATCCTTCATTTTTCGACTAATTCAAGCCTCGATCATTTTTCTTGATTTTTTTTTATTTTAAATTATTCAGATTATTATCAACAGTACCTTCCTCCTACCACTCCGTATGAAAACCGCTAAAACACCTTCAAGCAACTGGGTTTTGTGATGTTCTATTTCTTTTGCACTCTCATAACCATTTTCTAGCAGTGTACAAGGATAACTGCATTCTCGCATGGAAATGAAATATATCTCTAGCGAACAATGAAACATTATTGAACCATAGCCATTATTTGAATGAACGGTTAAAGCCAGCGAGCTCAATGATTGTATTGATTCATTTCATTCCGATTGATGTTTGCACTCGTGGGGAACTTTTAGAATTCAATAATGATATTCTTATTCTCATTCGAGGAAAGTCTTCCTATACAGGTTATGACAGGAACTAGTTGGCAGTCATTCTCTCCACAAGCAAGGTTGTATAACGGTATACCGAAAAAAACGAAGCAAAGCAAGATAGAAAGATAGAGTAAATGTTTGCGGTTCCTAACTATTATTGAACTTTTTTGAACAGTATACCTACTCTTCGAAACTAATTTCTTTCTGGATAGGCTCTTCTCTTCATAATTGTCTGGATTTGAAATCTAACACAATCTATCTGAAAAAATGAAGAATTGATGTTGGAAACTATACAAGTGTAGAAATTCGCCCTTCCACAATTGTAGTACACCCAAACTTCAAGAAGAGAATTCATCAACAACACAGAATGACTTTCGGACAAAAATTGCTTCCTTCTGTTTTTTTTCAAAGAAAGATCGACTTTTATGAGTCATCTCTGATGGGGAATTGTACTAGGTACTAGCGGAGTCAGATATTTTTTTTGGTATGTGAAGAAATACGTAATTGAATTTCTATTAACACTGACTACCGAAAGTTATCAAACCGAAGACGAGTACATATTAAAATACACACGAAGATCAAATTCACTGAACGAAAAGTCGCATTCAGAACAATACTACTAGACCACAACGTACATGAAACAGAACAGAAAGTTTGTTTGTGGCTAGTTTGACTATGTCCCCTTTTGAGTGGTAGTGGTTGGGGCTTCCGTTGAAGTACTCAACTCATTTGAAATCTTTTCTAAAGAAACTTAATGTTTCGATAATGAAAAAACTTGACAAAATAATAACAAGTAAATTGTAAATTCAATGATGTGAAATGAAATAATGCGAAAACACCAAAAGAATATATAGGGAAGAAAACTGATGAAATTGGATCAGTGAGTGAAAAGGAAAAGAGATCATTCAGAAAATCAAAAAAGTTTATACAATTCGGTTAATTCCACGAAATTCAAATGGGGTCGTGTAATTCAAGTATTTTTGCGGAGAGAATGAAGTTTGAGAATTTTTTTTTGTCTTTCTCTTCTCTGAATCAGATACAAAACTTGTTTCAGAGGAGTAAAATCAAAATTTCTTCATAAACATTATCTGTTGATGGGTGTCTGTATATCATTCATAGATGATATACACGTACCTATCAACAGAGACCATTTGTTAATTTATTTGATTCCTCTTCTTCCATGAAATGTTCTTTTTTTATTCGGAGACGAAAAATACAAAAAAAGTTCCTCAAAACTTGTGAAATCACGAAATCTCTAGTAGAAAAAAGATTGAAATGGAAATTGAAAATGAATAATTTACGACGAATCGAAAAATGAATTACAAAAAAACGAAGTGAAATACGGGAAAACATTTTGGAAATACTGGAAAGAGAACTGAAAAAACCAGATTTATTATGGATTTCTTTCTGTTCACACTCACTGACCTAATCTTATCGGTTCATTTCTCGATATTTCTTTGATTTCTCATTCACTTTCTTCATTTCACAATATCAATTTGCTTGATTTCATTTCCTCATATAGAATTTCTACTACCAACTATAGTGATACAGCCCAGTTTCACCAACGACTTTAATCTGGATTATCTTGCTAACTGGAATATTTGTACGCATTTATGCGTTCAGAAATTCCAGTTAGAAAGATAATCCAGATTGAAGTCGTTGGTGAAACTGGGTCTCTCAGTACAGTGTTCACCTCGTGAATATTTGCGGAAAGAGCAAATGACAAAAAAAATTAAATGTTCTCGAAGCGTATTGAAGTAAGACGTGTTTCTCAAATCGATAAATGAACATAGTCTGTGATACAAATGCTTACATATTATTTGGCATTCCCGACCTTGGATTCTTGGTGATAGCGTTTAATAATTTTGGGTTCATTTTGTTAAAATTACTGAATGCGTCATGTGATATATATTTCATTGGACAATGCCACCACATTCATTGGTGTATGCTAGTTAGATTCTGATGGGTTCAAAAACTGGCAGGAAAATACGATTATCTTCAGTATTCCTAAGTTTGATACGAGGTGTACTTACTGAACTGAATAAAAATACAATGAAAATCTCTTCAGCTGCTTACAATTTTCAAAATGATAGTATTATATTTACATTTAAGCCAGAACTAGGAAGAGACAGAATTCGTTTGAAACATCTGCTTTTATCAGAATTATTGTTTTTCAATGCAAATGATAGATACGCTTTGGGTTCATTTACTTTGAAAAAAACAGTTAGCTTTGTGTTAATTCCACTATCAGGTTCTATTTGAATTTTGTGTCAAGAAAAATAAGTTTTTATTATGGCAAAAATAGTATCATTATATCTCTTGATCATACTTACATTGAAACATTATACAGGGTGTCCCGTAAATAGAGAATAACCTTTCAACTGCAAACAGTAAGACAGTTAGACTATTCATAAAACATATTAATTATAATGTTATAGAAAATCCTAAAATTCTCGAGTTATTTGTACTTTTGTAATAAGAAAAGTTGTTACTTTTTGTTACTCTCATGAGAACCACTGCCACAAATAACGAAAACTTCTCAGGTTTTTCTTCTCAAATATTTCTTGCTAGATATACCATCAGATGCGTATCGAAAAAAAAAAAAATAAGCTTGGTACTATGAGGAGAAAATAATTCAAATTCGAATTAATGTTTTGTTAGAGTTTTTTGCCAGAGTTTAAGTTTCTGTAAGGCATCCTGAGTGGCAAACTTTCCTAAAAATTCCCAATTGAATGTTGCTTATAAATCAGTTAAACGCATGCTACTTTTCTCTACAAAAATGATATTCTGATACAATTAGGAATGGAGCTATGGTTAGGAAACAATAATTCCAATTCAAATTAACTGAATTTGAGAAAAAAGTATCAGAGAGTAGTTTTTTTTTATTCATAAT
Source organism: Zygogramma bicolorata (assembly GCA_032362365.1). Classification (NCBI taxonomy): domain Eukaryota; kingdom Metazoa; phylum Arthropoda; class Insecta; order Coleoptera; family Chrysomelidae; genus Zygogramma; species Zygogramma bicolorata. The sequence goes on from JAVJAQ010003898.1 coordinate 2,868,761, forward strand.
AGTCCAAATAACCCGAGAATCGTAAGACTTTCTCTATTCGCAGTTTAAAGGTTATTCATTATTTACAGGACATCATGTAAATGAGTAATAATGATCTATCAAGTCCATAACATTTGTAAGAATTTCTTCGCAATATGAGCTTCAACATGCTATTTCCACAGTTGTTATCAACATAGTGATTGAGGCAGAATGAAAATATTTAGTTCTAGTCATTCGAAATTTTGTTTCTTTCTAATCCACTTTCAGATTAAGGAGTGACCAATTGTTCACTAATTTGAACTGACATTCTACTCATCGAAATTTAGGACTTGTTCAGTTCCACGCTAACTTGTACATAACAACGGAGTTATATAAAACAAACACCCTGACACGATATTACACTCATCTCAATATCCAACGAACAGAAAAGATATGGATACTCAGTTTCTGTAACATCATCAATAACTACGACCTAACATCATTCTCCAGAAATAAAATCGGTTCATCAGACATCAACAGTACAGTATCAACCTATTCCTTTTTGACGTCTGTCTTTCTCGCTCAGGGTCAGTCGCTTAATATCGGCGAAAATGCCGTTAAAATATCAGTAATAACGGATTCCTTGCATTGATATTTTGTAGCAATACTTGTGAAACGTATCTGAGATGTATGTGATATGATTAGCTTATGAAAGGCATTCATTGAAACCATAACTAACATTTATTACCCCCTACGTAGGCAACCAAAAATAATGAAAAAAATCGTACTTGCATGTACCTTGTTATTTCCACAGCAGAATTGAAACAAAAAATTTATTGAACCGCAAATATGTATTTCTTGTTCATTATATAATACTACGAGTGATTATCAATGAAATGGTATATGAACTTCGGCAAAAGTAACAATTCTCTCAAGAGAAAGTGTTTATCTCGGCCTCGGATAACAATATTTCTCTCGAATTTTATGGTGTTTCGATCCTGTTTCTGAGCGTTACCAAGATATTAAGATACATAATAGTTATGTGATAATTTACCAAGGAACATTAACAGTGTAAATGATGTACATCTGATTTATTCACTTCGCCCATGTGATCGGACATACGTTAATTTGATTGGATAAAATTGGATTATTGTTCTCGATAATTTCAAATAGCTACTTGTTTTCCATCTTCATTACAGAAGAGACAGACAATGTATTGATCAAAATCATGATATTCTTGCAATAAGAACTCGAAGAATGGCTCAGTTCTATCCTCAGACAATGGTCCAGCGATGTGAAAAACTAAACGTGTTCCTTGAAGCGTTGAACACATTGTTATAAATGACTTTCTGGAATTAATTCTATCTGCCGGAAACAGCCATTTACGCTCGTCTTCGACATTGAAGTATGACTGAAGGAATGATTATTTGGACTTTGCAAGAAATTCGATAGGGAGGTCATTAGGCCCGAAGGGGGCTGACTGCTGAAATCGAAACCGGATGTGGAAGTTTGCAACAAACGGATGGTATGGTATGTGACTCGTTTTTTACCACTTCCCAACAATTTGACTGTTATTACCTCTATCTACCGTTTCTGGACATTCACAGGAAAATATTCGGTTGTATACTTATTATAAGTGCTTCGAAATTATCATATGTAGAAAACTTGTTGAAGAAAATCAAAGGGTGTCAGTTGACAATGGAATTACTCCGTTAGCGGTACTATAAACTCGAAACACCAATTGTCGATTCTATTATTAATAGTTTTGGAAGAGAAAACAGATTTGTTTTTGCGAAACAACGAAATAAGTATTTCATCGAAAGTATTTTTTTGTGGTGGATAAATTCTTCTCATTGTAGATTTTTTTCGGTTTTCAACCTACCATAATCTTTCTTTCCTTTTGGGATTACAAACAGACGGTAGCAAAATGAAATAATGTCAGGAAAACGAGACAAGTTTAATTAGTAGGAATCATTCTTGGCTAACTTTCGAGAGACAAAAGTCATATCTTAGATCTTGGACAGCTGTATATAATTGAACAATAACCGAACAGAGAAGAACTTTTTATATAAATGAATTCCTTTCTGTCACAAAAAGTATTTTCCATTAGCCAAAGCAGACTCTCACCCTTATGTATATTCTGCATCAACTGTTTTTTCAGATCAGGCGAGTTGAGAACCGAAATAGAGATAAAAATGTCTCAAGAACGCCATTCATCGGGTAGATACTAAAACCGCTTTCTTTCCAAGATCGGATCATGATTACTGAATCATGATTCGTTTGTTCACTGTCAATGATTGGAAAAAGGGTTAAAATCCAAAATCATGTAAAATCGCTCTTATTTTCATCTGATCAGTGATGAAAAAAGTGGCTTCAATAGTCTTCAAATTGGTAGCATGTAGAGTCTACAACACCATTCTTTGATTGAGAAAATGCCATTAATGTTCTTCGATAGTTGTGTCTATTTACTTCGATGAAATAACTCCCAAACGGCTCATTTTTGGAAATGACAGAAACTTGACAGTCATTTTATGTCAAATTCATGAAAAGTTTTCAAGTTCCCATTATTTTTTCCTTTTGATGAAAGTATCTCTCCACGAAACTTCAGTTCGATCCCACATCTTCGGCAAATATCATGAAGCTCCCGCTATTTGGGAAACTCTCTGATTCACTGGACCTTGCATGAAGAAAATGATCGTTATAATCCATCATTATCATAAAAATTTTAGTAATTGTCGAAATGGAGGTATCTCAAACCACGAATAGTTACAATAAATCGTGGGTAAAATACATTCCTAATCAATTAATGCAATCACCATGCACAAAAATATAAATGTGCAATTCTTTCTGATGATTATGGAATGTGGCACGACAGATACGTGTAGAAGCAAATCACCGATTCAACAGAATTATCCATTAGTCATAGTTAACACTATTAAGGTGATTATGCATGTGTGTCATATTTGAAATAACTAAAGACCATCGATTATCGTCATTTTCTCTTTGTGTTGCCTCAATGAATATCAGAAGGATGTTTGAACTAATCATTCTGTTGAGAGAACATGCGTCAAATACCTGCTTGAAAAATAGGTCATCAAACATTGGAATTCACTATCAAAGTTTCGGTTGATAATCCTAATGAACGCTATGGTGTCTCATAAAAAGTCACCTTGAAACAAATATTTGAAAATAGATAAAACAAAATATATCAAAACAAAATGGGAACTATTTATCCTTCATGAAGGCACTTCACAACATATTTTTTTATGGATGAATCAATATCAATAATCAACCTGGAAGAAAAGGAGTTTCATTAATGAGGTCAGGAAAATTTATTAATTTCTGTAGATGTATTATGTAGACCAGTTGAAATAGCACCACTACCTACCTTGCAAAAATATATAGCAATACCCACGATACACTCATATGAGTGTATCGTGGCAATACCAAAATAAGCACATATATGATAGTCTGCAGAAATCAATAATGCAAATGTTATAGAAATGATGAAAGATGAACAAATATGGACAACGAAAGTTTTCATGGGGGGTGATTCATTACACTGAAAATCGTTGTAATTGTATTCTGGGAGAATGGTTAAAAAAATGCATGGGACCGATAGATTTTGAATTTCTCATCGCATAAAACTGACTTTGCTCTAACTACCGCAAAATTATGCATATTCAAATAGTAAAATTAGAATATACGATGAGATTGGAACTTTTGGTGTGAAAGTTGAAACTTCTTGTAGAGATCAATTACCATAACACTAAACTGATATAAATTGCACTCGACGCGCTTTTCGCCAATAAGATTAACATCTTCAGAAGAAGAAAACTATATGTAAAGACTACGTTAAGTTATTTATATACTTTGTTTCTACTTCATATCAATGATTTGCTCGAGAAAACATCTTGTTCAATACATAGTTTTGCGGACGACAGTACTCTTCATACCAGTTTCTCTTCCAGAGTCCCCATACCAGCTCGATAGAAAAAAAATTTAAAGAAACATTCACGTCAATAAAATCAACGACGACTTGGAAAAAATGATAGAATGGGGTGACATGAACTTGGTGGAATTTACTGCTACGAAAACCCAGGCATGTCTCTTCTCAAGAAAAGCCGATCTATCATCATCTAATATTCAGATGTCAGGAGTAACTATGCCTACAAAATCAAGAATATCGATGCTAGGAATTACGATCAGTGATAATATCTCATGGGAAAACCATGTGAGATCGATCGCTAAAAGTGCTTCCCAGAAACTTGGATTTTTATTTCGTGCGAAGAAATACTTCACTTCTCGTCAGCTTCTAATGATCTACAAGGCTCAGATACGACCTGTCATGGAATACAGTTCTCATGTGTGGAGTTCGGCACCAAAACATTCATTGAGGCTTCTCGATTCCATTCAGAGAAAGGCAATTCGTCTTGTTGGTGATTCTTCGCTCACAGGCTCGCTCACTTCATTGGAACATCGTAGAAGGGTCGGAGACTTGTCTCTCTTCCATAGATACTTCACGGTCGATGCTCTTTCGAATTGTTATCAATCGTTCCCCGCTTGGCAATATCTACACGGATGACTCGACGAGAACAGAATTCCCACCCCTTTGTTGTGAATTTGGAAACCTTGAACTCCTTGCCAAAAGAGGTTTTTCCTGAGGCTTACAAACTTCAAAAATTCAAAGTAAATATTAATTCGTATCTCTTGTCCCTTGATACTCGCGGTGTTCTTTGAACATTACAGGGCTTCCCTTTCGTGTGAATCTGCAGATAAAAAAAATAAAGGGCATCAGAAAAGGTTTTTCTTCGTCCGATATGTTCTTCGTATGTTAACTACTAGTTATTTCAAGTTTCTCAACAATAGACTGAGAAGCTACTTTTAGACCCTCGAGAGCATCGAGATGCCTTATGTCACGTACATCCTTGCTCAGTTCCAGATTGCTTCCACAAATTCTGTAATCATTGTCCAGAGCATGCTTGGAGATACTGGAATTTCCTACCCTTCTTCTTCTAAGAAGCGCTTCAAATATGTGATTCTAATAAAATTTGAAGAATAATTAACAAAATTATCCGTGATCTTTCATAGATTCCTATTTTTCACTTCGTTTTTGGACAGATTCAAGAGCGACCATACATTCACATGCGTCATTTTAGATTAGATTCAGATTCAATTTTTTGATCCATTTTAACGAGCTCAAAAGAGCAATTGGACAAGTCAGTACATATCAAATACAGATATGAAATACAACTACATAACATACACAGTCATAGTTAACAAGAGGTATAAAAAAATCCAGTGAATGAACAAAGCAGCAATGATAAAAAAAATGATTCAAATCATTTTTTACTTATGTAGGTAGGAAAAAAACTCATCGATTTTATGGGGTCAAATTTCAAAAATTTGTTGTTTTAATTAATGTTTGAATACTTGTTCCTTGGTTATAATTTTGAAGACTCCGGAAGTGCATTATACAATCTCAGCCCCAAAACTTCAAACGAGTTCAGGCGTAGACAATCGTATTTTGGGTTTGTGAAAATCATTTTCAATGCGGGTATTATATTCATGAAATAATTGGTTCTGTTAGAAAACTTCTTTATTTTTATGGATGTACAACAAAACTTCCAGAATGTAGAGACCTGGTAAAGGCAAAATGCAAAACTTTTTAAATAATGTTCTACACGATGTTATTTGTGATGCGTTTGCTATGGTTCTGATAATTCTTTTTTGCGTTACAAAAACATTGTGTGCAGGTGGAGAATTTCCCCAGACAATAATCCCATAGTTGATTCTTGATTGTATCTGCCCTTGGTAGTATAGAAGTGGACCAGAGTTGTCCAGAATTCTTTTTAGATTCCTTAACAGATAACACTGCTTATTGAGTATTTTAATGAGATTATCGCAATGCTGACGGAAATTGAGACTGCTGTCTAATAATAGCCCCAAAAGTTTTATACTGTCAACTCTTTCTATCTCAACACCGGATATTCCAATATCAATGTCTACCTTATTGATATTTTGAGCAGTATGGAAAGCTACTGCTTTCGTTTTAAAGGCATTTGAAAAAAGTGAATTCCCACTGAACCAATTTTGCAAGCTTTCAAGATCAGAATTTATATTTTGTTGCAATTCAAGCCAATCTCTTGATTTAAATAGGAGGGAAGAATCATCAGCATACAAACAAGTGAGTCAAAACAGATGGCAACTCATTGATATAGAGAATAAATAGGATTGGCCCCAAAACTGATCCTTGGGGAACACCTATGTCATTGTTTAACTTATCGGAAAAAAAGTTTCGTTATAATTCTTATTCGAATATTGTATCTTGACAGCCTGGGTGCGATTTGACAGATATGATACAAACCATTCATGTTGAATAACTCTAATGCCAATCCTATACAAGCTGTATAGGATTGGCATTAGAGAAGATTTTCGTGTTTTACATAGTCAAAGGCGCGGCTAAGGTCACTAAAAATTCCAGTGGGGTTCTCGCCTGATTCAACAGATTGTAGAAGATTGGAATAAAAAGGCACTATTGCTTTGTAGTGGAATGATTCGATCGAAATCCGTGTTGGTTCGGGGTTAATATATCATTTATATTTAGAAAGTTATGTAGAAATTCCAACATTATGTATTAAAATACTTTCGAGAGTGCTGAGGAAACAGCAATAGGACAATAATTTTCCAAATTATGAGCATTTCCTTTCTTCAGGATTGGTGAAACTATAGAATGTTTCAGTCCTTGCTGAAAAGATTATTTACAATGTAACTTAAGGGCACTATGATGTAGGATGCAATACCCTTGATCACATGCCCAGAGATGCCATCTGGTCCACAAGAATGTTTATTCTTGATTTTTTCCCTGATAACCTTCAGTACATCATCTTCACTGATATACGTAATGAACATACTATTTTGAATATTCGATAGAAAATAAGTCCTTAGGAGGTTGTTTGTAGTTTCATTCATTTTGATAACAATGTCATGGAGTTTTGACAAAAAAGTTATTAAAAACATTAGAGATATCGAGTGGGTCTTCTAAGACACCTTCATTACCATCTATAGTTATATTATTTTCGTTGTGGTTTTTCCTGATAACTCGTTTACAACAGACCATGTGTTTTCATTTACATTTGCATTACCTGAAGAGTAAATTTCATTTTGTTAATATAAACTTTTATTTTTTCTTACCAGTGTTTTATGTTGCTTTTTTTGTGTTTGATAGAGTTCTTTCAGGGTGGGATTAGTCTTCACCTGCTGATAAAGTTCTTTGAGATTTTTACTAGACATTTTAATATAGAGACGGTATTTTTTTCAAGAACATTATTTGAAAATTTTCTATAATCAATTCAACAGGTTTCAAACTGAAAATTTTTCAGCTGTTCAAAATTATTCATGTGTCTTTCAAAGTAAATAAAATGTACAATAGCTTAAGCCCCCCCTGGCGATTTCACTCAAAACGATAATGATTTCTCAGACAATGTATTTCAATTTATACTGATTGACTCGAAAAATGAACCAGTGGTATAAAATTACGAGAGAGTATTTCACACCCAGTATATAATGGAGCCAGTTATATAGAATTAACGCTTCACGATAACCTTCACAGGATGGAAATGGAGGTAGCAGGTGGGAAATAATTGAATACGAAAAAATAATAGAGGTTGCAAAAAGATAAGTATTTTCACAAGGATACAGTTCATTACGATATTCTTTAATTACTATGGAGTTTTCCTCGGCTAGTCTGTAATTTATAACAGTATTTGCTATAGGTATTTAACTGTGAAGTAGCTATTTCCGTATCATAAAAATGCTCGCTGACATTTCAGTACATTTAGCAGTGTTTAACAAATAACAGGAAATGTTAGAACATCCGAAAATGATCCTAGGTAAACAACTAGCCTTTGTGTGCTGCATTGTTGTTAGTCTGCTGCTGGACGCTGGACGATATTGCACCTTGTAAAATTTCTGTTTGGACTGTATATAAAAAAAACATTATATGTGTTCACTTTGGTGGAATTTATTCCTAGAAGATGATTTTTCTTCCCAAATGGTCTACACTACCAGTATACAACTGGAAAAGTAGCTGAGTTTGTACCAAGATGGATTGGATGAGCTGTCTATACATTTGTAATTGTTTTGACTTTGACACTAGTTCACCTTATAGTATTTCTACTGTACTTCTTTCCAAACTAGAATAATACTGAATTCATCCGGAATAAGACGGACAATGCCGTTAAGACCTTTAGGTCTAGTTGTACCAACTGGGTTCTTGTCCAGAAATGAAATTTTGGCTGAAGAGGACGACATTCTCTCGAAAGACATTTTCACAGAAATCGAAAAATAGACTTCGTTAAAAACGAAATTTGACAACTTGGTGAATGAAGTGTCACTCAACCACTAATTCTATTTGAAATTTCAGGAGAGAAGTTCATCTCTAACAGGGGTTTCAAAGACTCGGTTCCTGAAATCGACGAGTTCCATCTGTTTTTTGAAAGCAACAATGAAATATTAGGCTGGGATCTGAGGAAGCCCCACTTATTCATTCCAAACCCATCGACGAGTAAACTGAACTGAACTAAAATGATCAAATATAGAATAAAATAAATTAATTGTTCATCAGTAAAAATTGACTTATTGTATTTATTTGCCGCTCACTCTGTCACCCATTTTACTTTTAGTTTTGTGTGCCTATTAAGGCTCTCGTATGATCAGGCAAACACAAGGATATCATTGTTCAAAAAAAATTGCTTATAAATTTTATCGGGGATTATATCCCGAATGCGGCCAGGTAAAATGTGAGCACAAGCACTAACTTTCAAAATTCTCCTTGAGCAAATGACTCGGGTGTAGGTATAATAATTTAATTAAATCCCAGCAGACCGCAGATCGAGCGAGTTTGAGAATTCTGAAGGTGCACGCGCAGTTTGGTTGATCGAGCTTGGCCCTGTTCTATAAGTATTGAGAAAAACATCGCTTTAAAGGCTTTCCAGCCTTCAATTTTTTCATCCTATCACCGTTTTGAGGAAATGATTAAAATTGAAGAGAAATGTCTTCAGAAGGAGAGGTCAAGTTTGGTCCTCATGATCCTATCAAGAAATACGTTTTGTTGTTCAGACCAAAATGGCTTTTCGTGTTTTCAATTCACATTATCTTGGATTGGGTGTTAATAGGATAAAGATATGAGATTGCGTTGAAAATCACTTTTCTCTACTTATTATTGCAAAAATCTTATGTCTTTTGAAATGAGTTGCACTTTTCTCAAGTTTTGAAGCTCTATATATCATTTTATTTCGAATCGAAATTGGTTGTTGACTTAAATATTCGATTCTCCCTCGTATGATGTTTTCATTCCTCCCTTCTGACCTTCACAAGTTAGTTCGAATCATTTCTATTGCTTTATTAAAAACAATTAAAATTTCAATTGGACCATTCATACGGCAACGGTTCCTTACATGGGATGAATATGAGTTTCGATAAGTTATTTATAACGTTCAATAGAGACTCCTCGTTACAAAAAATTTTTTTTTCACGACTTTTTTATATCATCAGGATATTTTTGCGTTCGCGAATGTAGTTATTACGCGACTGAAATTTCAAATGAACATGTTCCTTTTTAAGATTTTCATTGGGTACTGTTCGAGATTTGTCACCTGTTAGTTGACGATGATTTTGTTCTCAATATTTTTTTATATTCATCGCGTCGTCAGAACTACGAGATCTAGATTGCCATGAAATTTAATTCAAATCATCTTTGGAACAATCTGTTCAGGCCAGTCTCAAATTACCTACACAGTAGGTTTCGGCTGGCACCTGTCAGAAAACAACTACTCCCCTGGCTAATACCACGAAGGGCATTGAATTATATCCGACCAGGTGCCAGTGCAGGTTTCTTCACAGAAGTAAATCCTGCATTTGCTTTCGTCGATACAAATGAAGGAATTGATTTTCAATTATAGGGACGGACACACTTGCAGACCGGTTTCGGGCTATTTGGCCACTCATCAGTGCAAGGCAGTGCCATCATCAACATAAAAGTCAATGCCCTTCGTGGTATTAGCCAGGGGAGTAGTTGTTTTCTGACAGGTGCCAGCCGAAACCTACTGTGTAGGTAATTTGAGACTGGCCTGAACAGATTGTTCCAAAGATGATTTGATTTAACGCCAGTCTTCAAGTATGCCCACTGACTATGTCAAGTGTTTTTACATTTTCCTCGCAGGAGGAATGGGCGAATTCGGTTTGCTTTTGGAATACCTCTTCCATTGGTAGATGGCGTAACAACTTCGTTGTTTGCATCAACTTTGGCCGGGGCTTGATACTCTTGTGGGAGTTTGATTTTTAATTATGGGAAATCATCGACTTTTATGTTGATGATGGCACTGCCTTGCACTGATGAGTGGCCAAATAGCCCGAAACCGGTCTGCAAGTGTGTCCGTCCCTATAATTGAAAATCAATTCCTTCATTTGTATCGACGAAAGCAAATGCAGGATTTACTTCTGTGAAGAAACCTGCACTGGCACCTGGTCGGATATAATTCAATGCCCTTCGTGGTATTAGCCAGGGGAGTAGTTGTTTTCTGACAGGTGCCAGCCGAAACCTACTGTGTAGGTAATTTGAGACTGGCCTGAACAGATTGTTCCAAAGATGATTTGATTTAACGCCAGTCTTCAAGTATGCCCACTGACTATGTCAAGTGTTTTTACATTTTCCTCGCAGGAGGAATGGGCGAATTCGGTTTGCTTTTGGAATACCTCGTCCATTGGTAGATGGCGTAACAACTTCGTTGTTTGCATCAACTTTGGCCGGGGCTTGATACTCTTGTGGGAGTTTGATTTTTAATTATGGGAAATCATCGACTTTTATGTTGATGATGGCACTGCCTTGCACTGATGAGTGGCCAAATAGCCCGAAACCGGTCTGCAAGTGTGTCCGTCCCTATAATTGAAAATCAATTCCTTCATTTGTATCGACGAAAGCAAATGCAGGATTTACTTCTGTGAAGAAACCTGCACTGGCACCTGGTCGGATATAATTCAATGCCCTTCGTGGTATTAGCCAGGGGAGTAGTTGTTTTCTGACAGGTGCCAGCCGAAACCTACTGTGTAGGTAATTTGAGACTGGCCTGAACAGATTGTTCCAAAGATGACTTGATTTAACGCCAGTCTTCAAGTATGCCCACTGACTATGTCAAGTGTTTTGAAATTTAATTGCATTCTTATTCCTTTGAAACATATTCAAATTTCAATAATACATTCGAAAGTAGGCAGTAATGAAAATCCAGTGATGATGCTTCGCCACAAATACTTATTAGGTGTAAAAATTTAAAATCATCAGATTGAACACAACCAATGATATTAACCTTATTCTCAAAAACAGATTTCATAGGCTGTTTTCAGTGTATTATAAGCAATTTCAAGAATTTAATAGTTTCAATATGTCAAAAATTTGACGGTTTATCACTCGCCATACGAACACATAATATGTTCTTGAATGTTTCAGCGTAAATGTGAATAGATCTGGCGGCAGTGACAGATTCTTTGGACCAATTTTTCACAGTTTATCTTTGAAATAGAAAATATTTGAGGGTGAAACAAAACATAATCTACAAAAAAATTACGCATTGCGAGGTAATTTATATCAAATCAAGAATATACTTCTGTAGGAAAACACAAATTGTAATGGGCGTACTGGGTACTGGGAAAGGTTGGTTTGCATTACATTTTTTCGTAATACATTGATTTGGGCAAGTTGTCAATCACCCTGTATCATTTGAACCTGTATACCTTCATGATATTTTTGTATGAAAAATGTAAGGCAAAAAATATTGAATATTGATGAATACACATAATTTCACTACTAATTCCTCAAAAACTTTGCTTCTACTTTCTGAGCGACCTGGTACCAGAAATCATTTAGAACTTATAAGTATTCAGCAGCATTTATCGGTTATTTTATGAAGACGATTCTCCAACCATCAATTTCAGAAAAAAATCAAAGGCTACTTTACCTGGCTCGATACATAAATATTGATCAAAGCACAATTCCTTATTTTGACGAAATAATAATAATTCACAATATGTGCTATTATACCAAGATCCTTTCTTTTCATTTGAAGATGCAAAAAAGTTTCAATGTGATCTCTTGGTGTAGGAGCTGGTATATAAATCCTTCGAACAACACCTATTCACACTCTCTCATCATGAATGTAAATAATGTTGCCTTTGAGCTTGAAGAAAAAGCTATGAAACATGAAGTCTTCCAAAGTGGTTTCTCGATGAAAACGCTTCAAGTTGACGAGAGTTTTTTTTGATGTTTTCTCTGATGAGTTAAGGTCAAATCTTAATCTTAATATACAGGCTCATCTCAAGGTTAACCTAGGCACGATATTGAATTAAAATCACGGGCGCTAGTTGAATATCCATCACCGATTGTCAACGATCGAGCAAGAAGCCCCAATATATTCTTATTAACTCGTTCTATTCCTATGGCAGATAGAGAAACAACAGATAACCAATCAGAGCTCACATTATTTGTGTGAAAATGTTATAAAGATGCTTCGTGGCGAAGTAGAGAAGCTAATAATTCGGGTAATTCCAACCAAATTAATGTTTCAGTTGTTCAAATTGCATAACTACATTGAATACCAATAGATGTTTTTCCAAGTATTCTATTTGTATAATAGTAGTTATATACCATTATTTGCATATTGAAACAGGGATCATCCAATCACGACCCTCATTGCCCCTTCCTAGTCATGACTCTCCGAAGGAGAGAGAAAAAATGACATGGTGCAAAAACTCCCATCCTTTCAACTGCGAGCTACGTTTAAGATATATTTTACTTTTTATCCTAGCCCTGGAATTTCCGTTCTCATAGCAACAAAATTATTAGTTAACACGAAGTATTTTCATAATCACTGTACGTGTGAAATACTAATATTGGATATTATAACCATAAGAAGCTAATTTCCTGACAATAGTTTATTCGGTTTATATATTTTAGTCATTTCTTTCAGATGTAGAGTCGCTGACTGCAGCAACATCATTCAAAACAATCAGTAAACGGGGTTCAATTTGTAGTTATACAACATACCTACTACAAAGATGTTTGTATTTTTTTTTTTCAGAATATATGCATTCCATATGGCTCACTTGTCATGGGTACATTGTGAAATATAATGGGGAATAAATCTATTTTATTGTGCTCTATTAAGTTGAATGAGACATAAACAAATTTAAAATTATTCATTTCACTGTTTTTGATGAAAGTATTTCTTTTGGTCAGTTTCTACTGAAATGAACTAGCAGAAATCTCTCAACATAAGTTTGTTCCAATACTACTATCTCTAGGTTGAGGAATTCAGATTTTGAGGCTTACTCATTGTATGGTTGGAAATGCAGGTATAACTTATATGTAATTCGAAAATTTCAACGAGATTGACTGCAGAAATTGAGCGATTCCAACTGTCAGTGGGCGATTCAATGCCAATGAAACTTCTTGGTGTTCATAGTTATTTATATAATAAACGAAATGAAATAAACCATATGCATGACTACATATTCCGGATTTAGAATAGTAACAAATATAAATAATTATTGGTCTAGACTAGAAGGTGCTCTATTCATCAATACGAAAGATGTTGACTTCTCTGGTAGCTTGGTAAATATGAAATTACAAAAAAGTATATGATCCTGAAAATCGTGCCCTACTAAATTTTTCTGATTTTACTTGTTTCATAGAGGTCGTGATTCCTGTTTCTTGATTCAGAGATGCAGAAGACGAAAAATAATTCATGTGACTAAATTGGTTTTAAATTCGCACATAAAATGTAATCGTTAAAAAAGGTTTATGAGAATGAAACGAAACTGGCGAAAACATAGCCATAATATGCCGGGTTACAATTAAATAATCGAACACGGCTTCATTCAGTCATCAGTAGGGTTTTTCATTCGATCTTTGGAATTGTTCTAAAAAAATTGTTCGTCTCCGTTAACCAGCTGACAAACGTCAACCCTCAGAAGTCGAGACTTGTGCGACCAACGGGGCCTTACCTTTTAACGTGCGATTACCCAGCACGGTGGCCCGGCGAGGATTCGAACCCCGGCCTTCCGCTTGATAGGCAGATATGCTAACCACTACACTACCGAGACCACCGAATAAAGAGTGTAGTTTATATAAGGCCGCTAGTTCAAAATGCGCGAAAGGATATCCATCAGATAGGAAACGATACTCATATACTTGTAACTTGATGTCTTTCCTCAACTTTTTTTTCATTTTTTTCCTTCAATGGCATGACATCACCATAAATATGGGCTGCGTTATTGGAGCGTTCCACATAATGGGTGAGAAATTATAGATATGCTAACCACTACACTACCGAGACCACCGAATAAAGAGTGTAGTTTATATAAGGCCGCTATTTTCAACAATGAAACAATTGCAACTTGTTCTCGGGTTGGCCGGAAGCGGACTCGAGTCAACAATTTCAAATGAAACCCTGTATATTTCTCTATAGCAGACGAATAGAGCCTAAACTCTCTTTTCAAAGATATACCACGAGTTGTAGTTTCTCTTTCTAGTTTTCTGGGTTTCTTACCAACCACAATCCGAATTGTGGAAATTGTGAAAATTAATATTGGAATCTATAGAAGTACATAGATTCCGATACTGATACCTATTTTTTTCAGATTGTGGTAGTTTAGAAATCCAGAATACTACGTAGAGAAGATTCATCCACCACAAAATAATGACTTTCAAGCAGTACTTGGAAGCTTGTCGTTTCTAATCAAAATGGCGCCATAGGGGCGATTTTTTCAAATTCAGTATGGCGGCACTATTACGTCATTTATGACAGCATTGCCAACCAAATTGCTGAAGCGAGGAATAAAGGACAAACTTTGGTGAAAATTGACACTTTTGAACAATTCACGAACATTTCAGTTATATAACATCCTCAATTTTCTCGAAAGTCTCAATGCAATGTATTTCAAAGTCTACATATTTTCCTAAAGAAATGTTCATATACTGAGCGGTAAATTTTTTTATTCCATCAGAAAAAACTTTTGATATTCTATATTAATTTATTAGGTACTTCTGCAGTAGTGGAAACAGACGCAAAGTTAATTCAGAGTTTTTTATTGGATTAGTTCAAGGTTTGAGTTTGAAACATACCAGGTACTCGAAAAAATTAAAGCTCAAATGCAATTCCTAAAAAAATAATAAAGTGTGTGTGATTTGGTCTGAAATCAAAAATTTGGTTTTTTTGATAAACCGAGCAAATTTCGTATCTTCTCTTTCTCACTACAAAAGTTATTGAAACTAGTCATTATTTTTTGATGAATGAATTTTTTTCTTGGTATTTTTTGAGTTGTTAGACCAACCACACACACCTGTATAGGTTCCCATATTAATTCCTCATTTTTCAGATTGTGGTTGAGTAAAACACAAATAAATAATACTAAGAGAATATTTTTTACAATGCCATATTAATCTCAGTGTCTCATTGCTCAATCAATGACTAATAATAACCTCATTTAACTAACCGGATTAATATTACATGCATAGTAACATTAAAAATGATGAATTAAAAAATAGTCATAGCTCGATTAGAGAAGTCCTGAAAATTCAATTTCTCCTACTGCCATAGGGATTTGCAACAAATCATAAGAAACAATAAGCAAGAGAAGCCAGTTGAGGCATTATCGTAAACTATACAAATTTTTCATCTTTTCGAATATTATTTTAATAAGTTAAATCTCAACTGATATTGTAATTGGACGATCTCATTTCCATGCCATGTGTTCATCAGTTTTTTCCGAAGTAATGAGTATATTTTTAACGAAAATTTTATTATTTGTATTGATTTTTGGCGAATATATTTTGAGCGAGATTTTATAAAGAACGAATTGATGAGGTACTGATTTTTACCGAGTCATATAAAAGAAGGCTAAAGAAATTCGCCATAATTTTTTGTTTTTCCGCAGTACCGATTTCTCTTGCAGATCTAGGTAGATATTTTCAAAAGCAATATCAATGTTTGCAGTTCTCTTGGCTCTCGGACTATACATTTTTCGATTTAAAGTGATTGGACCACAGAGCCCGCGAACGAAATTCAAACCCGAAATCGCGTGTAAGCGCACCCTTCCTATAAATCGTGCACTCTGAATCATGGCTGCAGAGAAAGGGGAGTTCCGCGATTATTCCAAACAAAGGAAAATCCAACGACTTTTTTCAAGCCCAACCTCGCTGAAGACAAAAATAGGCACTAAATCTGCGCGTATTTGCCATATTGATCCAGCTAACAATCTGGGTTTCTAGGCCTCTGATCATTCCGAATTCAACCGCGGAGTTTCACCTGATTCATCCCGAGTTGCATCAGTATAATTTTTTTCAAACTCACCCTGTGTTGCTGGTGGTTGTGATTTTCGTGTTGTCCCAACACCGAAACGATCGTAAAAACAAACGAAAGTAATAACTGTAACTTCATTGTTGTACTCGTAACTGCTGAAGTGGTCGCACGAAGTAGGCTATGGTAACGGTTCGTCGAAGCACTGAGAAAGAACAAGTGAGCGAGCGACTGTTACGTTGAGAACGCGCTTGGCTGGATCCTCCTATTCCACCATGCCGAGTAACTTACGTACCATTTGCACCGACGTAACTTTGATATGGGTTGTGGGTACTGAATCGGTGGTATTTTTAAATGCCAATTTGTTGAAGCAGTGATACCATATGGGTTATTTCATATTTATTTAACAACAGAGATGATTGAAATGTCTTCGATGCTAGGATTCTCTTGGAGAGTATGGTAAACTATCGACTTTCGAGATGGGGGAAACTGAATTGTACTGACGAGGGGTAAATCAACACAAAAATTGAAATTTAATTTCGGCAATGGTATCGCCAATGATACATGCAGGAATTTTTTTGTGGACAATCCTGCACTGGCACCTGTCTGATATAATTCAACGCTTTTCGTAGCATTAGACAGGAAAAGAGTTGTTTTCTGACAGGTGTTTGTCCATCAACCTACGGAATGGGTAATAAGCTAAGATTGACCTCAACGAATTGCTCCAAGATGAATTGATAGAATTTCTGTATATCTCCAAAATGACTATATATATGGTTAACATGTTTATTTATTTTTTAAAATATTTGAGATTCTAGAATAACCCAGGAATTTTCTCCCACAATTGGTAAATCCTTCATCCAATCACAGGTTTTTAGAAATTTTTATTTATACCCCGGCCGGACCCGGGTGATGCGCCACTGTTGAAACTATTTAGCACACTCCACTTCAATGTTGACCATTCAATTGAATTTTGGGTTCAATCGTGTGTCATTTTAAATACACCGAATGAATAACAAATAAAATGTGACTGTTATTTGAGACTTATAAACGGGTATATGTAGCTAAAACATTTCAGTTTCAAATTATCTACTTGATGTGTCCAAAAGCGCTACCTATATATGCAACAAACCTATGTATATGTGTAATTTTTGGTTATAATTGCACGAGTGCATAAAAATTACCGATAATTTTGCAAGAAAGCGTGATATCTAAAAATTGCAAGTTTATTTTCATATTTTGGCGAAAGTGCCCGAGTCCGAAGGACGAGGGCTCTTTTACAAAATATGAAAATAACCGAATGCAATTTGTATAAGATATCACGCTTGAATGCAAAATTATCTGGTCATTTTTATGCACGAATGAAATTCATTGGAATATTTCACGAATAAAGAAATTCTCAAGGAAATGTTATTTTTTGTTCATTTATACTTTCCTCTTTAGATTGTATGGAGTACTCACCTAAACGCGAAATGTTTTTCTATTTTTGAAGTATATTTGACATTTATTTGTGTTGTTTACTGACGTCTAGCGATACGGTTTCAAATATGTTGTTATGGTGACTTGATACGATGCAATTACCGCTGTAAGTTTTCGATAATTGCATTGCTCTTATGACATTTTATATATGAGGAAAATTTTCGCTTATATCTATTTAGACAAATATACAGTGGTTTGCTTAAATTTTTTTTGATCGGGTCAACTAAAAATATTTGAACTTGGTATAATGAAATTGATGCATGAATAATATATTTTCGAGTAAAATTGACAAATGGAAATTTCGAGATGGCGACTGGGTGCCATCTGGAAAAAAAAATTGAAGGGGCGTCTTGTGACACATTAAGCTCCTGACGAATATTTCACAATCCTAGAATATATGGTCAATATCTTCACCTACTGGAAAATGGCAGAACATTTAATAATTACTTGAATACATCTAGGTTGAACTCCATAATTTGAGGATATGAGATGAATTCAGTTCAGAAGAAGCTCGAAATGGTTGCCTCGAACTCCTTGAAGTAAGCACGGTTAATCAATCTATCCGATATTTCGCGCCTAACATTTTCGAACACCCGTCAAAATATATTGCTACAAATATTTAATATTATCTGCCGTATATTCAATATGGAAGCAGATTCAGTTTCGTACACCTTTTGTGTCAAATAGCCCATGAAGAAGTCTAAAAGTGTCAAATCTGGTGAGCGGTATGGCCATTCCGTATGGGACCTCGACAGCCGACGAGGAAAGTATTATCTAAATCAGCGGTTCTCAACCTGTGGTACATGTACCACAGGTGGTACATATCATTATTTGCGGTGGTACACGAAAACAGACCCAAAACCAATACCACAAAAAATAACACAAACAAAAAATTAAAATAGTATTTTACGTTTATAAAAAACTATAAACTTATTGTCATGTTCCGATATTCCTGAACAGTACTGTCCAGCTGATTCTGTCGTTCCGATTTTACTGACAATCACTGGCAATTATTTCGCGCCAATTTTTGAGTTACCCTGTTAGAGACTAAAAAGTTACTGGTGCTACTGCTGCTGAAGTGGTCCTGTAGTCCCAGTATTCCTCAAATTGAGTTAGGTTAGGTTGTGTTCGAATAAACGTCAACGGATAACAGATTAAATTTGTTGTCAGATTATTGCAATTGCAAAATTATCAAAAAGTTTCGAGTTGTACTGGAAGATATATGCGTACAAGTTGGTGCTGAATTGAAATGAATCCAGCAGATCAATAAAATCTGCGGGAACCCCATTTTTCGAGATTGCAAGCCTTACTCGCAATTACCTGAAATGTTGTTTGAAAATCTTAGGGGTGTAAAAACCTACTACATTTTGAATGTACCCTTCTATTCTTGGTATTTTTTTCTATGCAACCTCTAATTTTGTCGAGGATTATAATTTCAGTCATTATATTCTCTAAAGACTCATTATAAGAGCTTGAGCTCTCTGAATTTTCTATTTCCGTATCGCTAGTGCTCAATATTTCTTTTTGAAATAAGATAGGGTACGTCACACCTGTCACCGCTGACAGTTCCTTTGACGGATGTCCGATGGCGATCCGTTCCGATATAGCCACCTTAGTTCCGATACCATCAGCAGTAGATTACTATCACTGCAAAAGGCGTTCCGAAAATGCTTACTGCGGCCAGTAATACCAGCAATATCGGAACATGAACATGACATATATCAGAGTAACACCGAACTAGATGTCAATAAGTTATGTGGAAATACTCAAGCACAATCTTCTCACTAATTAGTTTGTTATTCTAACTCAGAACTACCCATGTATGAAATCTAAAAATATAAACAATAATATTTTTAACTTATGTTGAATTTCATTTTATCCTTTGCTCAAAATTTCAGCATATGAATTACAGTTAATTAGATTACGTAGCTATATAGGTATTTCAGTTTGGTGGTACCAAACATTATAAAAAGAATATTGTGGTACATGACTCAAAAAGGTTGAGAACCGCTGATCTAAGTAGTATCTTACTCGTCTGGAGTAATGTGGTGAAATACAATATCCACATCGAATTCATTTGGATTCGCTTCACGATTTCGGCGATTAGAAGGTCAACAGTTGTTTCCAGAATATTCAAATACAGTTCCCCTGTTGATATGAATAGAGGTCCTGCAATATGGTTTCCCAATATTCCTGCCCAAACGTTAACTTTTTCTGGATATTGAGAATGAGTTTCCCGGAAAACGTGAGGGTTGGTGTCACTCCTATTACGGCAATATTGTCTTTGAACATTGCCGTTGTGAAAAAATGTACATTCGTCACTGAAACAATTATTGTGGAAATAGGTATGATGCCTTACTCAATGGTTTCGGTCATAATTTCACAGAATTCGCTTCTTCAATCAGGGTCATCTTCAATTGACTGGTGCAGGCGCGTATACAAGGGGGTAATTACCCCCCCATGATCAGTCAGTCACATAACATATTATAATATATATTGAAAAATATAGGGAGATATAAAAAAATATAATAAATGAATGAAAAATCAATCACAAGTTCATTTCACCTTTACTCCCCGTAACCCTGTTAGGTCGCAGAATCCAGTGATTATATTCAAAATTATCATCAAAATTATAGAATATCTCAGAAGATTATATAGTATTTCGGGTGAAATCGATCACACCAACAGTTCTGGAAGAACGTTCGTGACGTTTCCACTTCGATAGATACCGATTTCAAAAAGTGTGATTCTAACATTTTGCCTCTCATTAAAAAATGCATGCTATTGACTTCGACCTGGCCTCACAATATCTCAGGATCGGTTGACTGGTGTAGCACTATAACACATTCATTCCTGGGACTTACCCATAGAAGCTGATGCAATGATTTGATCGTTATGTTGATGAGAAAACCCGAAATTTAAATTTACTATTTAATTTTTCTGTTGCATTATCTTGCGTTCAACAAGTATATACTTTTCATTCTACTCATGTTGATATGTAGTATGATAATTACATGAACGAATATCATTATAACGGTTTATTTTCACTTACGTTGACAAGGCAAATGTTAGTTATCTCTAAAGTCTGAAGTTTATTTTTATCGAAAGTTATTGTTTTCTCTACTTTCCAATTTTATTTATGAAAATAATGAAGATTGAACAAATCTGATGTTTTTATTCCACAGTTTCCTAATAATTCAAGTCATTGTGAAAGGTGAGTTTGTAAAAAGTCCAATATGCATTTGTGTTTTGATAAAATGGTGGAAACGCATAATTTTCCCAGTGATTACCCCCCCCTATAAACTTGAGCTGTATACGCGCCTGGACTGGTGTATCATTTCAATTTTGTATGGATGATACTCATTCCTCTTCAGAAGTCTCCACACAGTAGACTGTTGAGGATAACTACCATCTCACCAATGATTAGTGTGTGAATACATTATTGATATATTTTGAGGGTAGGTATTTATATATGTACATAAGTGTGAAACTGGTTATGCATTCATATATATATATATATATATGTAAAACTAGTACTCAAAAACAATTGGCATGCCAAAACACTATGGTCAAGATGTATATTGCATCTTGACTATGGTATAGAAATGGAATAGAAATGGCCAATGAAATCCAATTTGAAATTGCTGCTCTTTCGGAATAGACGAATGACCTAGGGCATTTTTGTTCTGCACACTACCGGTAGTTGTGAACGATACAGACGATATATAATTGACTGAAAAAAATTGATCCCAAAAATCTGTCAGTGGTGCTCGGTCTGAAGATATTTCTATGTGAAATGAAGTGTCTAATCGAGAAATATATAAATATACTGGGTATTTTTTTTATAGTTTCAAAGTGGTAACGTAACGTAACTTCCCGGAAAAGAAGGAATGCCTCAAAAACAATTTTCGAGCCATACAGTCCAATTTATGATGTTACATGAACGATCAAAATGTCAAATCCAATGAAAGAGTTGATGAGATAAATCTGAATCGGTTTTCACCCGGTAAAGGTAACCAATTCAAGTCATGGTTTCATTTTGAAACGTTGAAATAAGATTGAATATGCTAATTCTGATGTTTCCTTAATTTCCGTAACACCAATACAGGGCCGGCCCTAGGGGTTAGGTCGGTGGGGTGGTCGCCTCAGGCGTCACTTTTTAAGGTGCCGCATTTTCAATCCCAAAGAATCCCAAAAGAATAGAATGGTAGAAAAACACCAATATGTAAAATATATTATTATGCTTCATATGATGGAAGGAAAAATAATATTGTATTGGGACACCTACAACATCCCCAAAAGCAAACAACAATAATAGGATAAGATTTCGAAAAACGAACGACATTTTTAAATCTAGCTTGGAGTGACTACCGTCTTCCTCCAGAGAGAATCGACGAGAAAGTTGTCGTGAGAAGTGACAGAAAGAAAGAGAAGTATTCAGGCAACCATCAACCTAGGTTTGTCTGAGAGGAAATAATTCATTGGGATTATTATTTGTAGGATTGGTAAGATATCTGTAATATTTTTATGTTTCATTTGTAATTTTTATTTTGTGCATATTGTCGTTATTGTGGTGTATCATTTCCAGTGACAAGTGATTTGATATCTTAAGATAAGAGAACGGGGAGATTCTCCCCAGGAGAGATTTGACTAGTAAAAAATCAGGAAGCTTTTATTAGTGATTTCATATCGGATAGTACTGAGCGATATATGACTGAGCGTATCAAAATTTAAATTGACATTCATCATCGATTTTATAGAAGGGTTGAGCAGTGTTCATGCAGTTACGAGATTTTCAAAATTCGTCCGAATAAAAAAGGATCTAACTAAAAAAATGGCCAATGATATTACAGTGTTCGATCTCCATCTCATTTTAATCGCAATATCTTTTCGAAAATCGTACCTATATGAACTATATGCCTAACACTGTTCCGTGTATTGAATCCAGAGAACTGTATCAACGTTTATAGTTCGGAGAAACAGAGATTGTGTGTCCTATTGGTCTTTGGGATTACAGTAATTCCAAGAGTGGCCTGAATCAAGAGATTGTAAAATTATTTAGGGTGTATATATATTTTCTGAGATGTTAGTAGTTTTTTGTCAATCTATGAATTTGTTTTATTTTTGTTACGTTATGTTTTTTCCTTATGAAGTTTAGCAACCAAAACTAAGGCGAGCATTTATTTTTCTTTCTTCTGCGTTTTTTGGGGATTCCATAAATTAAACAGCCTTTTATTAGCATAATATTTGCAACTTTTAACTTGATGCATGATTTCAACTTTGCAAATATATACAAAATATTTTCAATTTACAAATGACTTTCTGACCCGAAACCAACTTCGATAAATCGCTTTCGCTAGCTTCCGATGCATTGGAAGCTCTTTCGTCACCGTTTGGGTTGTTTCTATATTATGTAATCCGACTGCTGCACAGTGTATATATATATATATATAAGAGAGAGGAGAGGAGAGGAAGTCTTTGCTGACAAGTTAAGAACAAAACTCGGGAATTATATTTGGGCAGCAGCAAAAGCGAAGAGTACACTTTCGCTTTTGCTGCTGTCCCAAATATAATTCCCGAGTTTTGTATATATATATATAATTACTGGAACTTCCGTTTGAACCGCGTCTGGAATCATTCCTCTGAAAATCACTGTCTAATATCTGCGGAGCAAATTAATACATGTTCATTGTTTCATCAATAGATGGCGGTAAGGAAGTTGAAAAGCGCAGTCTTTTAATTGATTTATATTCAGAGGCTCAAAATACGTGCATTGGTAGCTCAAACAAACCTAGTGCAAAGCGAAGACCGGAAGCCAGAACTTCAGGGCGGCGAGGCAATGAAGAAGAAGAATTTATTCATCATTGAAAATTTCATACATGTATCGGATACAACATGAAACCTTATCAGACTAGTCAAAGAAATACACATATTAAAATATAATCAAAAATACAATAAAAACACCAAAAGATTACACTTACTAACAGATTAAATTCATGTATAGAGAACCACTACATCACCTAGCTGTGAGATACTCTTCCATCGAATAAAATGTATTTTCACATAAATAATTGAACAATGTTGTTTTGAATATCTTGAAATTCTTTATTTCTCCAAAAACCCTATTGAAATGATTATAACATATTTATAATTCCTTGATATATTGGAGAGTTCTGCCCAACACTGAGCCTAGAGAATGGTAATCGAATGTCATTATATTATGTCGTGTATTGTGATCATGAACTTCAATACCCCTGACGTAACTATCTTGTTGTTTTCTTATATTCATAATCAAAAGATATATATAAAGAGACGGCAAAGTAAGAATTGACAGTGACTTGAAATAAACTCTACATGAAACATCATTTCGAACACCCATCATGCATCTTATAATTTTCTTCTGCGCAATGAATACTTTGTCAATATATGATGAACTACCCCAGAAAATAAAGACGTATGCAAGTGCTGACAACACCAGACCATGGTATGCCATTCTGAGAACATCTGACGATACAGTGCCTTTCAGCTGTCTGATGATAAAATTGATGCTACTTAATTTCTTAACCAGAATTTCGATATGATTTCTCCAAGTCAATTTCTCATCAACTGTTACACCTAGAAATTTTATACTGGAAACTTGTTCAATGGGGATGACGGCTGCAAAACTCTACCACTAGGAGCGCCACCACTGCATATACCTTTGACAGCCTCTCAAGTCAAATGACAACAATTCAAAACATTAAACGTCCCTTCTTTGCAATAATTAAGAATATAAAGATTTGAAATCGACATAAAATGGTCTTATGTAGTGCATTCGGATGTAAAAATGTAGGTACGCATTTATTTCCAAAAGAAACAAAACTGAAAAAGCAGTGGGAAGTAGCCCTGAAAAGAAAGAGCTTTCAGGCTTCTGAACATTCTAGATTATGCTCCAGTCACTTACAAAAGAACGTAGCAGGGCTAGTAGATGGTTAATATGATGATTTTTAACGAAACACCTCTGTAATCAGTTTGAATTTTTTACCTTTCACTCAGATCTTTTTTTTTCCTTTGAGGGATCCACCACGTTCCCTCAACAAACTTTTCAGTTCTGGTACAGACAAACATCCATATCTATCGGTTGGAGAAAACATTCTTATGATTCTTAAGTATCTTTTGAAAATATTCATTAAAATAAAAATAAAACATAACCTGCAAAATCACTCGTTAGGCACATACAGTCGTGCTGCCACCTACTAAAAGCTTTGGGTCATCTTCCCCATTGATTCATGATTTATTTTGACAAGAGGGCTTGCATTACAACTGATGTTTTTCTGTTGGAAAAGCATAAAATATGTTTTGGAATTATTCAGAATCAATCCATTATTCAGACACCAGTCAGAAAATTCCTCAGAACAAACGTTACTTAGTGGAATGGTCTTGCCTAAATTATCTTGTGATATTATATGGTTTGTATCGTCAGCATAAATTATGGTATTTTGTGGCGAACTACATGACAAACTCATGTCGTTAACGAATATGATGAAAAACAGTGGACCAAGAATTGACCCTTGGGGTACGCCCATAGAAACAGTGGTTGGTTCTGATTTATATGAATTTATGGTGACAATTTGGCTCATATTTTGTAAATAAGAAGCAACCCAGCTATTCGCTACTCCACGAACTCCAATGCGATATAATTTTTGAATGAGAAGCTCATGATTTACAGTATCAAATGCTCTACTAAGATCAACATATAGAGCGATAGAATATTCCTTATTGTTCAAGCTAGAATAAATTGCATCACACAATTCATTCATAGCCGATTCTGTAGATCTTCCATTTCGAAATCCATGTTGACATCCATTTAACAGTTTATTGTTTTCCAAGAAATTCTTGAGACGGAAATTAAAGCAATAATCGAACACTTTTGCGAATTGACTTTGTAAACATACATTTCTGTAATTGTTAATATCTTCCTTAGAACCCTTTTTTTTATATATCGGTACTGATTTTGAAACTTTCAGTTTGTCCGGATATTTTCCAGTAGTGAATGATTCATTGATTATGTGACACAAAGGCAAAGATAGTATATCACTAGCAGCTTTTAAGCACTTACCATTTATTTCGTCTGCTTTTGAGCAAACTTTATGTATTGTTTCTTTTATCTCAAATGGAGATGTGGGAGTCATGAAAAAAGTGACATTCGAGAACTGTTCTAGTTTTATCGCATTGAAATCAGGGTTTATGCTTTGTATATTCATGAAAGCTTTCTGGAATTTATCACATATCACGGATTGATTTGTAATAGTTTGATTGTCTATTATAATTTTACCTATCTCATCCACTGTCTCTCATCTCGTTTATGATTTTCCAACTCTCTTTCGCGATGTTATCCGCATTATAAATTCTTTCGTTATTATAGTTAGCTTTTGAGTGCTTCACCCTCTGTTTATATGTATACTTCAATTGTTTATACCTATTTTTAATTATCTCATTTCCAGTATATTTTTGTCATATCAACTAACATTTGATGCATTTGCTTCAATTCGACCGAGAACCATGGCTTGTCAGATTTTCTACATTTAACTGTAGTAACAGGAAAAGCCACATTGAAATAATACAAGACTAGCTCATAAAAAGCATTAAATTTTTGATCCAATGACTCCGATTCATACACTTCAGCTCAATTTTCTGAACCCAGAATATCTCTGAATGAATTTAGATTATTGAGAGAAAAATGGCGCCTCTTTGTATACTTAGTCCTACATCTGTCTTTTTGTATCTCAAAACAACATTGTTGAAATGTGTGATCTGATAAATGAGTATCTTCTACAATTATGGATACCAATTTCGTATTTGAAAAAATCACATCAATCCCAGAATATGTGGTATGTGTTACACGTGTGGGTTGGTTAATATGATTTGTCATACCAAACTCACTAAATAGGTTAATTATCTCCATTGTTTCCCTACTATTATGTTTTAAACAATCCACATTAATGTCACCGCATACAATATAATAATGTTCTTTTAGGTAAATGTTGTTCATCAGATCATACATCTTATCCCTGAAAATATCAGTATTACTTTTTGGAGTTCTATATGCAGTTATTATGAACAGTTTAGATTTACCATCTAGACTAGAACGTCCAATAAAGCTATACTAATTTCGAAATGTTTCTCTATACAATTTTCGTATTTTAA
Source organism: Zygogramma bicolorata (assembly GCA_032362365.1). Taxonomy (NCBI): domain Eukaryota; kingdom Metazoa; phylum Arthropoda; class Insecta; order Coleoptera; family Chrysomelidae; genus Zygogramma; species Zygogramma bicolorata. The sequence goes on from JAVJAQ010003898.1 coordinate 2,895,733, forward strand.
AGGTTTAACTGAAATATCATTTTTAGTATAAATACAAACACCTCTGCGATCAAATTCTTTACGAGAAAAGCTACTTATCAGTTTGTAACCAGGAAAAAGCACATCATTTCAATTTCATCGCTTTTTAACCAATGTTCACTCAAACAAACTATATCTGGATCATTGCTCTCAAATAAAATTTCTAAACTCAATAACTTGTTAGATAACCCCTGTATATTGAAATGCAAAAGATTTATTGAATTTATTCCCCTTGATTGCTTCATACCACCGTTCGTTGTTCGCTGGCGTTCATCGGCGTTTCAAGAAAAGAACTTGGTCGCGCCTCTTCCAATTCCCCCTTCATGACATCACGAATATTGTATTTTTCATAATATAATTTGAAATCGAATCTTTTAAATCCAATTCCTCTTGGCCAAAAATTTGGTTCATAGAATCTACTCTTCCACTCAAAATCCGCTGCTACCATAAATTGTTTATACCTACTTCCCTCATTTGTCCTCAATTCTCTCACACTAAAATCTTTATCCAGTTTCCCAGTTTGTTTTTTCAGATATTTTAATATATGTTTTTCATTTACATCTTTTTGAACTCTGTGTAGAAACATCCAAACTCTTGGGTTCTCACTCTTGAAATTACCTTCGCTGTCTTCTCCTTGTCCTCTGAGGTTCTTGAATGATTTTCTTTTGTTTTTTACTTTTTTCCAGTCTTGTTCAGAATCTCCATGTTCGTCTTTATTTAAATTGTATTTCAATTGTATTATTTCATTTGCTATTTTTCGTTGTTCATTTTCTAAATTGGACAGGTTCTCATTATTTAATTCTACACTTGAAATTTTTGCATCACCCTGTATTATAGGACATGTTTGTTTACTAATACCTGGATCGCTGTCAGAGTGAAGTTAAGACGGCACGGACGCTATTTTCCGATTCCAACACTTCCCGTCCCAGTTCAAGGAGGCCACGGTCATCATGATCCCGAAGCCGAACAAGAACCACATATTCCCAGAGAACCACAGGATAAGTCTGACATCCTCGATGAGCAAAAGGTGGCGGAACGCGTCATCCTGAGAAGACTCGAGGACCAGAAGAATGAACTGAACGTCCTGCCAGACGAACAGTTCGGTTTCAGGTCGGAACACTCGACAGAACTCCAAGTTCTAAGAGTGGTCGAATTTGCGACAGAAGGCTTCGACCTAGCAAGAAGAAACCATACAGGAGCAATATTCCTAGACGTTTCCAAGGAGCTCGATAGGATCTGGCACGACGGACTCGTGGCCAAAATGTCAAATTTTGGATACACGGAGCCAATGGTCAGACTGATCGACTCATTCCTGAGGGGGCGACGATGTCAATGCAGAGTGGGGAACGAACTCTCTGAATGGAGACGCCTGCTTGCGGGAGTCCCACAAGGAGCAGTACTTTCCCCACATCTCTTCTCAGTGCACACAGCAGACATACCAAGGCCGAAGAACAACCATAACAAGTTGGCACTCTACGCTGATGATACAGCGCTGCTGGCGAGATCCTCCAACCACGTATAATTATAACGCGGTACCTGCAACAGCAAGTAAATAGACTCGGGCGATGGGCAAGTCTATGGAAGATAGCGATCAACCCTGACAAGAGCCAGGCGATACTATTTTCACGGAGGAGAGTAGACCCTGCAGGACACGTCATCCACAACGGTCGAGAAATCCCATGGACCAACGAAGCCAAATACTTAGGAGTCGACTTGGACAACAAGACGACTTTCAGGTCCCACACCCGACAAAGGTTGAACCTGGCGAAAGCCGCGCGGCACAACCTTTATCCCATAATAGGTCGCAGAAGTAACATGGATCTCCAAGTGAAACTGCTCCTTATCAAAACGATCCTGCTCCCCATTGCACTGTATGCCTTGCCGGCATGTGGCCATTGCGCGCAGTCATACAGATCAATGTTTCGAACGTTTATGAACGTCTGCTTGCGGGCGGCCGTAAACGCTCCTCATTACTGCCCTAACCGATACATCTACCGGGACCTGAACCGTATTTGGCACGTCGACGAATATCTGCGAGACCACGCCGAAAGTATCTTCGAGCGTTGACCTCTCAGAAAGGTAAAAAAAATCAAAAATAGAAAAATCTACTAATACAATGTCTTGTTCCATTAGTCGAATTTCCAATCCATATGTTATGCTTATTCTGATTGTATTATTACCATACTTGAATAACAATTGATTTTGAACCATTATACATTTTATTTTTTGGGTAATCCTATGGATCAAAATAAATTAGTGAGAGGTATTTTCAGCATCCCATTGACATCAAAGGTGAAAATTTCTCATTGCCCAGTGAACAAATTTCAAATAGACTGGAAATTCTCAACATGGTGAATATGAACAAATTATCTGAAAATAGACAATAACACTTCTCAAATATAACTTCGGAAAACGGCGGTTTCAGATTTTGCTAAAATATGGAGGCACTGAATAAAAATGTACAAATATGTGTAAAACGTTTCTTTATTTGCATTTCATTCAACGATCAATTAAAAATAAATAATTCTTTTGGAAATATAATCAGAGGGCCCTATAAAAAAGATGGAAACCATAAAGATACAAATAAATGATATATTGTAGCTTATTTGTAAATTCATGAACCCAAAAAGATGGGATGCAAATTAATCTAATGATAAGAAAAATCCAAATGCATACAGATTCATACCTTCTGAAGTCTGCAAAACCAAATTGAATCAATATTTGGGGGGCTCACAATGTTTTGTGTAAGAATTATTCTACATCTCTCAGGTAGTTTCTGGAGTTAATTTATCCTATCAACCCACAAAAATTTGTCAGAGTGAAAGTAGAAATAGAAAACGTGTCGAAATAAGCATCTTGCAATCGATTTTAAAATGTTTTGCAAAGGACTGATGCCCTTCAAAACAATTAACAGATATTAATAATGCTTCTCTTGAGCCACTTTGTATCTGTCCCAACTTCATTAAAATGACAGTCGAGGTACAGCCAGGAAAGTAATCTTTACTGGCTCCATAGGAAAACCAATGAATTCCAAATATGTGTTCCTTAACACAACTAAATGGCTGATAAATGCTATAAAATTGTCAAACTACTTAATTGATAAGAAAATTTTTGCTTATAGATTTCATCAAGAATAGGCCAGTTTCAACAGAAATTGGTGCAATATAATTTCTCAGAAAATTTACACTTTTCTCAGATTTTTAATGAAACCTAACGTTGAAATTGTTAAAAAATGGATAATTGAGGGCAGTTTTTCAATCCACTATTCAGAAACTCATCTGTCAGCGAATAACTTAACATAACAAATGTCTCAGTCAAGTACTTCAACTTATAACTACACCTTTTCCAGTTGTAATTCAGATAATATAAGATGTTATTCAGAAAATTTCAATTGTAATTCAGATTAGTCAAATGTAATTCGGAAGATATCAACTGTAATTCAGAAGATATCAATTGTAATTCAGATCTTGTCAATTGTAATTCAGAATAATCAACTGTAATTCAGAAAATATCAATTGTAATTCAGATTGATCAAATGTAATTCAGAAGATATCAATTGTAATTCATATCTTGTCAATTGTAATTCAGAAGATATCAATTGTAATTCAAACCTTGTCAATTGTAATTCAGAAGATATCAATTGTAATTCAGAAAATGAACGATATGCAGACGTATACGTTTGATCAAGAACACAAAAGGCATTCAGTACTGGCACGACAATTCTGAGAACACTGCGAAAACACCTATAGGGAAAAAAATTTATATTTACTATTTTCCCACACCAGTCCTTCTGCATATTTCAGAGAAAAGGTGATTCTTAGACTATATAATGTATGGTTTGAGTGTCACGCATGACCATATTACTTATGCATGAAAAAGCTGCACAATATTATAGAAATGTTTATATTATATGCGTGGTATCATTAACTTGTTAATAATATCTTAATTCGGTTATCATTCCTACTTAACTATATTATAGCTTCAATAAGTTTGAATATGTATTATTTGGGCATTTTTTGCTAATATTCGATTTAATGATATAAATTAATGATATTTATCCATACAACACAAAGAATATACAGAAAATTCACAATTGTGATGGACATATATGTAGAGAAAATAACTGATACACTGCGGCTGCCCCAAGCAAGAACACAGTAATTGTATTTCAGAGAAAATGTGGGAAAATGGGCGCCAAACTCATTTCATTTCTGTTTCGGAAAATCGATTTTTTCATATTTTCTTCCCAGGAGCCACGCGTAAATTTCCATTCATTATACTTAGAATCGATGTCCTTTTCAACCCTATTCGAGGCTTGTATGCGAGAATGGGGCACCAAAATCTGTCGCTATCTAACGGTCTGATTGTCTCCATTGAATATATAATCTGAACTACATTTGATATTTTCTGAATTAAAATTAACAAATTCTGAATTACAATTGACAAGATCTGAATTACAGTTGACTATTCTGAATTACAATTGATATCTTCTGAATTACAATTGACTATTCTGAATTACAATTGATATCTTCTGAATTACAGTTGACTAATCTGAATTACAAATGATATTTTCTGAATTACGATTGGAAAAGGTGTAGTGCTCAGCTGGTGATTGAACAAGCAGTCATAAGAAATGTTGTAATTTGTTCAATGGAAATTGCCAATAAATGATGTAAATGTCAGTATAGATTTGTTTCAAAAATAAAAACACCTATCCAAAATCATGGGAAATATCTTGAACCTCCCCTCTTTTACAACACATACGAAAATATATTGATTTAAAAAATTACTGAATTTCCAGTACACTCATGAACCTGCATGCTGTAGCTGTCAGATTGGACAATGGCAAAATACATAATAACAAATTTTGATGAGAACATATCTAACACCTGCTTACATTCCTATTTGTTACAGGATATACAAAAAAAATCCAGTTCAGTTACAGAGCACACACCTGTGGTCATCCACTCAACAGTCAATCAGATATAATCAACAACCTTCACTTTGATAGATATCTTGTCAACCCTTTCACAACAGTTCTATCAGTGGTTGAAATAAAATCAGGTGAACAAGTTTCATCCAGTGACTAGTATTCAACAAATACTATATCCTATCTCTTCACCTCATATAAAAACGTATGAAGGGAAAAGACAACTCAATGTTCACCCCATATATTATCAAGCGTTTATACATTTATTATAGTCAATAGGACACTGTTCAACAAACAAACCGTCTCTCCCATCATATATGAAAATTATGATAAACCGAGTCCCACTACAATTTTGTGTGTGATGTAATAGCTTCATTTTTTTCTAGGAACTTTTGCACATAGTCCTTTATCTCATTCTCATCTGAAACAGAAAATAGTATAATATGCAACGATCGTGTAATGATGGTTATTAATACATGAGCATAAACCGGGATATGAAACGAGCTGAAGGTGAGTTTCGTATGGTTTATGCAAGTGTATTAATAACCATTACATGAGAGTTGCATACGCTATTTTATCTACACCCAATAAATAATGAAGAACTAAAAATATTATATTAGGTATTTATATTGAACACAATAATAATAAGTAGTAGGTAATCAATCGTATTTCTTTGAAAAATTCTACATAAGTATAATTAATGGTATAACCACGAAAAATACAACAATGAGAAATGAAAAGAAAAAAAAAATTATAAAGAAAACTGCCGATGTCAGGAATTGAAACAGGACGTTTCTGATCACTGCCGGCGCCATTGACCACTCGGCCATGAGATCTCATTCATTTGGTCGAAAATAAAAACATATGTGTTGCATTTGTCAAATGAAAAATATAATCCTTTTGATTGTATTTTTTCTTGTCTAAGACATCTGTGGAGGAGTCGCTAGTAATTCTTCTATATCACTGCTATAAGACATTTTCATTTGATTATCGAAAATTGACTAAATTCTTCTTCAAAAATTCAATACCTACTGATTTTGACTTGACCAACGTCAAAATGCAAAGCTTGCACCTCATGCTTGATTGAAAAATAATCGGTTTCTATTGGTTTAAAATCTGTATCGTAATGGATTTCATTATAAAACGGGTTGTAGGCATATAAGTGTGGTAATGGTTCGGACTTCCATTGTCTATATTTTTTTTTAACTCTATTGAAACCTGTTGCTAGGAACGGAAAGAATAAAATACAAATTAAGTGAGAAAAGAAAAAAAATCAAATCAAAATCAAATTTTTGGTCGATGATGAAATGAGGGATTGATTGATCAGAGAAAATACTGTTGTTACAAAAAAAAAAAAAATCGAGATCTCGAATCTGAAATATAAGTCAAAAAATTATTTAAATAACGAAATGAATGAAATAATATTGTGGCAAGAAAATTGAGGTATCGAATATGAAATACTAGTCAAAAAAATGTAAATAAAGAAATTGAATGGAATATTTTGAAAAATGTTGAAACCAAGTTTCAAGTTGAGTTTACTCACGACGTTTCGATTGCTGGTATCCGCAATCGTCTTCGGGTGATTACTGACAATATTTCGAGGTCTGGTCGGTTATAAAGCCCTTCGTATTTCCCTATGGTGGGGGAAAGGGTGCTACTACCAAGGGGGCGAGCGGGTGCTACTACTGGAAGTGGGTCGATCGATCTTCAGCGGGAAAGGGATGTATTGGCGCGAGATTCTCTCTCATCGAGCCGCAGCCGGTCCATGCTTTGGATAAGCGGCCTCCACACATTCCGGATCTCCACGCTGGCATGACTGAATGCGTCGTTGTTGAGGATGTAGGCGGCTTCCTTGAATTTCCTCTTGAACCAGTGCTCCTCCTTGTGTATGACCTCGGCTTCAGACCATTTGATGTTGTGATGGTTTGTCCAAACATGCTCCGCTATTCCTGATTTCGTTGTTTCTCCTCGTTGAGTGTTTTTCTTGTGTTCGCTTATTCTTACTTCCAATGGTCGTTTGGTTTCTCCGATGTAGGATTTGCCGCACTCGCATGGTATCCGGTAAACGCAGTTGTTGGTGTCGCTGTTTTTATTCGGTGGTCGAACTTTTGTGAGCTGGCTGCGTATTGTGTTCTCTGATCGAAAACAGACTCTGACGTTGTATTTTTCTCCTATCCTCTTGATCCTCTCTGAAAGTCCTCTCACGTAGGGGATGGTGAGTATTTGCTGTTCCAGTATCTCCTTAGTGTTCCTTTGATTCGTCCGGGCCAATGTTTGATCCAATGTTCGATCCACCAACTTCTTTGAGTATCCATTCCTTTTTTTTTTTTGTAACAACAGTATTTTCTCTGATCAATCAATCCCTCATTTCATCATCGACCAAAAATTTGATTTTGATTTGATTTTTTTTTTCTTTTCTCACTTAATTTGTATTTTAATCTTTCCGTTCCTAGCAACAGGTTTCAATAGAGTTAAAAAAAATATAGACAATGGAAGTCCGAACCATTACCATTCACCAAGGAACATTGTCAACCACTTTCAAGCAAACGGCATATAAGTGTATTATTAGAGTACGGGTGTAGATAAACAGTATTATAAAACAGGCCAGACAAGTTACTTTGAAAATAATAAGATATTGTGGGAAAAATTATATGAGGAGGTAGATTTTCCATGATCACCTTCAAATAACTCAATTGCTACTTTCATTTTCAGAGTTTGTTGCTCAAAAGTTTCTGATTCTAACTAGTGGTTGAATTCAACAACAGTTGATTTTCAATTCACCATAAGGAAGGAATTATAAGCACTGGAGCAGCATACTACCAAAAAGAATCCTCAATTTTGTCATAGATAATGTCACTTCCCATTTATTTAGATTATCCAATCTAAATACCACCACCACCACCACTAGAATGGGCTAGATTCAATCGAAATGATAAAACTGGCTAAGTTGTATAACTATATCTATGCAACAAAATCTTTACTTCTGCTCAAGAAATTTGCAATTGAAAGACAAATAAAAAATGTTGATGATGACTCTGCCTGAAATAAAGTATAACCAGCTATCTAAGTAGATAAAGGGGTGGTCCATTTCAAATGCTCTTTTTATCATAAAGCTATTAGATTCAGAATGTATTCAATCAGTGTTGAAGGATCATATTATCCCAAAAGTGGTCTTCATCAATGATCAATTGAATTACCAAACATCTTCTTGAAGTCAAATCAAGAAAAAAGTAGTTTCTCAAGACCATACTTACAGTGCTGTTGCTTTCAGATTTTAATTTTCAACAAACAGAAATGAAGGCAGAATAATGTTTGATTCTCATTGTTATTATACTGTTTTTTTTAATTCAATTTCAGGACCAAAAAGTAGTGTTGTGAATGCTAAAAGCTTATTTGGACTATTTGATATGTTTACCTTTGTCAGCCAATGCATGTGATATAGTTCTCGCAAGACTTTTGAATAGATCTCTCGACTCAAACCGGCGATCTGCATATGCAGGGGTCAATAATTTGACAACTAAACCACCAACCTCAGTTTTTTTCAACCTTTGTTTTTTGCTTCCTTCTCCATTCTGCTTGTGGAGCTTAATTTCAGGAAGTGTGATTGGTTCTTCTATTTTAGATTTTTGTTTGTTGTCAACATCAAATCTTTCCTCATTATTACTGTTAGCTTCTACATCTATCAAGTTTTGCTCATCTACTATGGTATCCTTATTGACTAATTCATTGTATTTTTCTTCTGTGCTGGAGAATTCTTCGTCATCATCAATGTTATGATGAAATCTCTTATGGAACTTTTCTTCCTCTTTTTTCCTTTTTTTATCATCTTCCCTGTCACTACTCTTTCTTCGTTTTCTCTCCTTTTCATCCTTTTCTCTATGTTTATCAGAGTGCTTATCACTCCTACTATGCTTACTTTTGTGTTTTTCCTTTGTACTTCTCAGGCTTTCACTGTTATCGTTCAGACCAGAACTATCTAGCCTAGAATTTTTTTCTGAAGGAAAGTTCTCTTCCTCAGATTCATCATCACCAAAGAGACTTTTGAGATCTCTGCGTCCGCTCATTTCCACTGTGTCTTCAATTTGATCCTGTAAGTTACTATCACTCTTATTCTCTTCAGTAGATTTTTTCTTGAAAAAATTACTGATCCGTGGTTGATTTTTACTAGAGATAACTATTCTTTTTTCTAATTCCTGCCTAGCTGTTCTGAATTCGGGTAGTATATTCACTTTCACATGTGGAGTTTCAGTGGTTTCCAGTGGTTTTTCTAGTTTCTTCAGTTGTTGCTCTTTTGTGATGTTCCGAAATAGATCACTCAATGTTTCATGTTTCGCTGGTTTGGGTTCAAATAACAACAGTTTCTCGTGCACAATTTGATCAGCAGTCAGTTTTTTCACATTAGATATCTGAAAATACGAAAAGTGCGTCAGGAGGATGCCTTCTAAAAATAACTAGGTTATCGTGCGTGGCTTCGTAAATCTTGGCCATTTGATGATGGATCAGTTGGAGTTGTACCATAAACATAAATAGTATTACTCAAATCATCATAATAACTCCAATTATATACAACACAGCAATTAAATTGCAAAATATTGACGTAACTTTGCGTCCAAAAACAAAAATTCGACAAATGACAGGACTTGGCTTGGACAGTATGACAGTTGACAGTACCAGTGAGCAGAAATATATATATATTCATTTCTGCCAACACAAAATTCATAACCTAATGCGTTCGGATAGTCGACTACTTTCTTTTTGTGAATCGCGGAGAACTAGTGACAAAAATATGGAATTTTCATCAATTGAAAATTAGCATTTATGAAAACAAACAGTGAAATTCCACATGCACGAGTTCGATACGAAAGTAATTTGTTACTACCAATTTACCAGTAGGCCGGTTTTTCAATCTATTGTTGAGGAACTTAGCTTCAGCTAAATCCTCGACAGCTAATCGAATGTCTCATCTAAGCAACTCGATTGGCTGTGAAGACTCAGCTGACAGGTAACTTAACTAATAGTACATTAAAAAACCGGCTGTTACAGCCGATCGCACCGACTTTTTGTTATGGGAGTATTAAGCTAATTGTTCGTTACCGTTAACAAACGTCAACCCTCGGAAGTCGAAACTGGGCGACTAAAGGTCATTTAATGCACTGCAGCGATTGCACCATAGTTAAAGAGATTATTGAACACCCAATAATGAACCCTCACTATCTTAAAGAGTCCCTTTGTTAATGGTCTCATATGAAAAAGCTGCTGTTAGTCAGATTGCAGCGGCTGGATTCAGCACATACCATCCACCAAATTCAATGATTTGAATATTTTCCTGCCTATTTGTTTTCCTTTCTACGTTATAAAGACGTAAATGAATAATTGAAGACAACAAAAAATCAACCATATTTCCTATTATATTAAGACTCACAGAAATGCTTGGTATTGGAGTAAATAAAACTTCATCATCAAACAGCACTAGGGTTCATTTTCCAAATTCTGAATAGTCAAATTGAAATGCTATTGTGGTATATAGTGGTTGTGGCTCCAATTTATTATAAAGTACCCTGAATTTAAAAGTAGTACTATACAAATAAAATTAGAAATATACTTATTCAAGTGTGGACCATTCATTTTTATGTTTTGATGGTTTAGTTACAAACTACATAATATTGTATGTTATGCCCGTGCGGACATAAAGTTCATTTTATGGTCTGTGCGGGCAATAAAGACAAAACCTTACTACATTTTAATGTTTTGAGTTTCAAAGCAAAATTTTCTGTTCTTTCATAAAATGAAACTGTTGTCAACATAATTGCCCTTTGTTTTTTTCAAACATTTATATTGTATATGCAAATAATGAATTACTAAGTATGACATATAGATTTTCATGCACCACAAATATCAATAGATGTGTATACCCTCGGCCAACTTACAATCCCTCGGGCCAGAGACCCTCGGCTTTATAAGATCATCACCCTCGGTGTATAAACATCTACTTTATTCCCTTGGTACATAAATATCTATGAATTTCCTTCCTCTTTTTCTAAATTTTGGCGCAGCTCTCAGTATCAATGTTTGTGAATGGGCTCCCAAAAGCAAGAAGTCAAGGAATACGGCTGAATTCTCTCAGATCCGATATCTGATTCAAATTTTCGGTTACTTATTTGAATTTGCATCCATCAGAAAACCTTTAATACTAATGCTGAATATTGATATTTCGGTACCTTGACGTTACCAAAAAAAACGGTGAAAAATCGGATGTGTTTGAAACAAAACGATAGGAAAAAAAAAAAATTGGACAATGTAATAATTACCAGCCTTGCGATGGAGTTCCTGTACATGGTCATATTGGTGTTAGCTGAGAAAATTTCATATTCTGCGTCAACCGAGCAATCTTCAATATCTTTTCTGTCCAGTGTAGGTTCTTCTTGGCACTCGCTGTAGTTCACGTATAGTACATCGACCAATTTCGTCAAGTACTGCTCTCTTGTTGCCAAAGTTAGCCCTTTGACTTTATTGGATGTGGATGCGGCAGCTTTGACCCGAGCATGCTGGGAAAATAACTTTTCCACTGTTTCCTGAGAAACTTCCTGAAAAAATGTGTGCTGAAACTTGCTGCTCTAGGATTCGTAATATCGTTGGGTAAGTATGATTGGAACCTTCAGTGTGAACTTTTATCACAGACCAATATCTGAGGATGAGGAGAAACACACGCGCCGAATGCAAATTATTTCAATTCAGTGTTAGCTGATTGATCTCTATTTATTAGTGATATTATTTCCAATTGAAAAAAAAAAAGTTCAAAACCTTATTTAAAAATAATGATGTTAGAGAGGTAATTACAAAAATATGGTGCACAAGTTTTCACAATAAAATAATTCATCACGAAATTTAAAAGGTTCAAATCAAATGAAAAAAATTTGTTATCATAATTTTGAAAGACTGTATAAAATACCAGAATCGGTTATATATCTAAATGTTGATAAATCATCCTACAAACTACTTTTGAAAATTAAAATAATGAAGTCACATAAAGTTGTATACTGATTATTTCAAAGAAGGATCATAAATGCAGATGAATTGGTGTGAAAGCTTCATTTCCTAATATTCACAGTAGATTTTCATCTACACTAACTTTATTAATCTAGACAAGTTACTGAATACATTTTTCCAAATGTTGGATTACTTTATTCTGAATTCGATACTTTTCAAAAAATATCACCAGACATTGGTATAATGGTGATATTTGAAAATCAAAAGATAATTCCAATGAAAATATTGTTGTTATTTTCTACCTGTTGGGTTCTTCTCAAAGCAAACTGTTTCTGAATGAAGTCATTGGTAGCTTTTTTGGCCTCTTGCTCCCTCTGGAAAGATCCAAAGTCATCATCACTGTCGCTATTATCATTTTTGTAACCTTCTTGATCACTTAAAAAAAATAAACACTACAGTAAATCAATTTGCCTTCTTGTTCTCGTGAAATTCATGTCGAAACCAAAATTTTTTGACATGCAATATCTATTGGAATAAACTTACTCTGCAATTCCCTTTCTTCCATAACCATATAGATCATCAAAATCTGTACTGGAGTAGGTGGAGGGGGTTGAATTGAACTGTATCCTCTTGGTCAAGAACTGTTCTACCATTTCCAGTACTTTTTTCTTATCTTTACAAAAATCACATCTATCTATACATTTAGGAGGGGGTTCACCAAAATGATTGGAAAAAAGTCTGTGACGACACTCCCTGAAAATAAGGCCACAGATGAGGTGGTGAAATGAGAGATTTCAAAAATTTCTGAATAATTTCATTAGCAGCTATGACTCACGTGGGATTTTCACAAAACTCGAGAACTTTCTTGAAACCCTTGATAGCTTGTTCCATTCTTTTTCTCTTATTTTCCTTGCCTCCTGCTTTGCCCAAATCCTGAACTAAATGAAATTCTATAGCTTTGCTGTCCGATCGATTATAATAAACTCTGCATCTCGATGGTTTTCCATCTCTTCCAGCTCTACCTGATTCCTGATAAAACGATGCAGGGTCTTTGGGACTGCCCCAATGGATGACAAATCTGATACAACAGAACGCAAAATTCAAAAACTGTAACAATAATAATACCCATAGAACTTTGCCTTTCAGATTATTTACATGATATTACACAAAAATATATGAATTGACACACACATAATAGACCATCTTTTAAACATTGCAAAATGTGCATTTATGCATTATAAACCTAATTCCAGAAGATGTGATTAACAGAATAATGACGTTTTTAATATAAAAGCAAACAACATAAACAATTAATGATGGAAAGGCAGTGAGAACAGTAGCAATTCATTACAACATACCTATTGCAGGAACCCTACCAAGCTATGATTTACTTTTTTGTTTTTTAGACTGATGTTTCCGATTTTGCTATTGAAAAAACCACCGGTTCAATCACCGAGGAAACTGAAAATTTAACTAGATCTTTTTTTATCGTGTTGGTGATTCAGAAAAAACATCGAGATTATCTAAAATAATGATAAAAATACAAAAAAGTTTCAGGTAGGTAATTCCTTTTGAGGAATTAACTTGGCTTAGAGTAAATGAATTTTTAAAAAATCACACATGCAAAACTCCTTTCAATATGCAAATATTGTGTAAAATCATAAAGAAAGAAGGTTTTATTTTAACCACAAAAACATGACCTGAAAATCTCTTCAGAAAGTTATGCAAGCAGCTATTTTTAGATTCCCAAGTTTCCACAATTGCAAAATCAAAAAAGGCAACTCAAAAACTACCATTCAGGAGATTTCATCTCAATGCCAAAAAAAGCATTCAATTTTTTTTTCTTGCAAAAATAATATCACAGATGGGATGCAAGTTAACTCCATCTTTACAGAAAAAAATCTTATATTGAAAAATGAACATTTCACAAACAATTTTGAAACACTCTGTAGCATCCAATATAATTGTTATAGTAATAGTAATGTTTATTTGCAGTTCATATATTACATATGATAATTGTTATTTATGTAACAAGGGTATGAAGTAGATGTTTAGGCCCAAGGGCTAAAAACACTTTAAGGTCACTTTTAGGTCACACTAGTTCATTATTGCACCAACAATACAAATATTTGTGAAATTGAAACGTTACTATGCAGAAAATTGTTACACTGTTGAGTAGTTAGTAACTAAGCAAGAAATACACAATAATGAACCAGTATGACAAAAAATAACTTTAGTCATACCATATAGTGGGATATAACATCTCACCTGACAGAAGCTTTATCAACCCCCATTCCAAAACTTATGGTGGCACATATCACAGGAACATCACCGTTTTGCCATTTGTCTTGAAATGACTTCCTTTCATCTGTCCTTAGTCCAGCATGGTAGCACAAAGATTTGATTCCTAATTTATTCAGCCTTTCCATCAACAATTCTGTCTGTTCTCTAGTCCTGCAGTAAATAATACCACAGGATTTTTCTTCTTTGGCCAAATTTTCCTCTTCTTTAAAATTGAGGCATTCACAAATAAAATCTCTGAGGTGCTTGAAAGGGTCTTCCAACATGTTGGGAAAATATACATCGTAGAACAAATTGCTTCTGAAGCAAGAGGTTTTGAAGGTTTTGTGATTTTCTGCTAATCTTAAACTTCTTATTATATCTTTGGTAACCTGAAAATCATTCTTTCAGGATTTTTTATTTGAAGAATTCGAGATTACTTAGTCCCCATTTTATTTTTGATGAAGCAGAATTGTTTCATTTTGCTGCCATGATTTTCAAGATTTGATTACTTAACCCTAATATTCTTAGAATTATTTCAAATCTTTGAGAACTTATTTTCATCTCCCAGTTAAGATTTCAAAAAAATATTTCAGAATTCCCATAGTTCCAACAGCATGATTTAACAATGAAAAAGGCACATTTTCTTGAAGTGAATTTAACACAAGTCAAGTTCAATTACCTCAGAATTTGCTGTTGCTGTGAGAGCAATGCAGGGCACATCAACTTTTTCTCTGAGTTCTCCCAATCTCTGATACTGAGGACGGAAATCATGTCCCCATTCACTAACACAATGTGCCTCATCAACAACTAAATATGCTATTTTCTTGAAATTATGCAAGTTTTGATATAATTCCTGGAACAAAAAATGTTTTATGCCATGTGGACAAGCCTGAAAAAACATACCTACTTTGAATGTGGCTGTGGCTGCCTGTTCAGGTGTTACATACAATATTCTGGTGTTGGGAGATGTAGATTTCAAGTCGGCAATTAAAGCTTCTCTTTCAGCTTTACCTATTTTAGAATTGAGTGAAGCAGCTCTTATTTTTAAAGCAACAAGGTGATCTATTTGATCCTAAGGTAATAACATTAAAATTTTTACATAAAAATTCAAAATTTTTGTTTCAGATGTATCATGTTCAAATAAAGAAATTGGTACATACTTTGATCAACGCCAGCAAAGGTGAAAATATAATAGAAATCTTTCCTTCATGTAGAACTGCAGGGAGTTGGTAACATAAAGACTTCCCAGATCCTGTTGGCATCGATATGAAAACATCATGCTTTCCTAAAAAATCTTGGCTTGAGATAATAGTTTCCCAATGAACTCAAAATCCTTTACTTTGACACACTTCTATTACCGCCTTTTTTTGAAGATTTGACTTAAATTTTTCAAATTTAAAATACTTTTTAAGACCTGCCTCAATTGTAGATATCTCCATTGCGTTAAAAAAGCATTAAATTAAAAATTTTCGAAAATTAAAAATACTCGGAATGAATGTTGTATCAGCTGTCGGATGTTTTGCGCTCTGTCAGTGTCAAGTGTCATAGTGTCAAGTCGGGAGCATCTCGTTCTACCCACATTTCGTAACACCCACAGTGCATAACACCCAAAGTGCGTAACACCCAAATGTCATAACACCCAAATTTCGTTATGCCCACACTCACCGAACATACCCGAATGATGCGCTGTTGCCAAATTCATCCTTCTTTTAGGTTAGGTTAGTTAGGTTAAGTTAGATTGGGTTAACAGGAAATTGCAGAATATCCGGTAAATTTTGCAACAGTGCATCATTCGGGTATGTTCGGAGAGTGTGGGCATAACGAAATTTGGGCGTTATGACATTTGGGTGTTATGACATTTGGGTGTTATGCACTGTGGGTGTTACGAAATGTGGGTGTTACGCAGCGCACCCGTCAAGTCAACTCAAGTGTCAATTTAATCTGCCAATGTCAAATTATCTGCTTCTGTTTTCATTGGCTGCGTCTAACAGCTTACAGCGCTTAAAGCCACAAATTTGACAGAGATCAGAGTTCTTGCGAATTAAAAAGGGCCTTCCTTCAGTAAGAATTCAGATGAGGATCCTTCCTCATGTATACTTTGTATAAACGGATCAATTTTAGGTAAAATTCTATTTATCGGGCGCCACCTGTTTTTCGAATTTTTTTTTAACTTACGTATTTCGGTCTCCTGAACAAAAAATTCTTATGAAAATTTTGGCGGTATCAACTTGTTTCGGAGATACGGCCCCCCAAAGACATGAAAGCGGGGTTGACGCTTATGTTTGTTTTTCAGCCAATTCCGCTCTCTAAATTCCTCCTTTTTTATATCAGCACAATATACACATTCTGTTCCACCTTCTTCATCACTTTTCAACCGAATTAAAAGCATTTTTCGCTACAAGATTGAAAAGTATATCCTGATAGGAAAGGGAGCTTAACAAAACAGTCGAACACGCAAGGCATCGCCGATGGAGTTGTTGAGCAATGCTCTCCTAGATATTCTACCGAACTCAATACGAGATGTTCTGCAATGAATAATATAGTATATAATAATGATGTTTGCAATATTGAACGGTGAGTCTCAATTGTACTTTCGGACTTCGGACGTGATGCCTTGATGCCTATTATTGGTGAAACTTTCAATCGGCGGGTATATGAATCGATGGGAATCATCAACATTTTTCCTTCGAATGGCCCAGAAAAATCTAATTAACCGGGATTACGGTGATATACCCCATGGATGTGAAGGTATATTTCAAATATTTCGTTTGGATTGTCAGCAGTAACAACTTTTATCAGTTTCTCGAACAATGTCGATATGATATTTGGCCAATACACTTCAAGTTTTGCCAGTGACTACATTTCCAATAGCCAATATTTCTGCTTTTAGGACCAGTGATATAGAAATTCTTCCTTTCCAGAAGACAGTTCAGTTCTCTTCTCACAGAAGGAAATAAGTTTTTTTCGTGAATTCTTCTGGCCAGGCCAGTAAAACTGTTTGTAAATTTTTTGATTTAACTTCTTCCATAGAAGTAATTTCTATTTTTTTTATTCAGAAAAAACAAAACAAAAATAGTTCCTCAATAAGATTGAATATTACGAACAACTTCCGAAAGAATTTCATCTCTTGTAGTCTCCATTTTTAGCTGATTTTTGCCAATCGATGAATGTCAAGCCCTTAGATAGAGTAATTTGTCACGATCGGACAGCTCTTGGTTATTGCAGCTCATTTGAGAGTGAATCTGCCGGACAATTTTTTTTACCAGGATTGTACAGAATATCGAAGTTATATCTTAATAGGGTCAGGACCCATCGCAATAAACGATTACTTGCGACCTTTGGAGACAAAACGATTTTTCCCAAATATGTGCTCCAGAGGTTAATGATCAGTAATAAAGGAGAAACGTCTTCCATATAAATATTGGTGAAACTTGGAAACGGCATACACTAATCCAAGTGCCTTCTTATCAATAATTAAATAAGTCTTTTCAACGTCACTGAAGGAACGTGATGCGAATTGGTTTAAATATGCTTTCACAAAGTTGGTGAGATAACACAGCACCTGTACCCATATAACGTGCTTCACTGTTTACTACTGAAGGTTTATCTGAATCGGAATGAATAAGAGTCTCATTCGAAGTCCGACCCGCTTTCAATTGATTCATTATATCAGTATCACCTTCCGTCCATTCCCATTTTGCATTTTTTCAAAGTGGCGATGCAAAAGAACATATTTTATATGGAGGTTTTCAATAAATCTTCCAAAGTAGGTGATGACATCTTCGAAAGAACGCAAATGAGCTGTATTTTGTGGGATCGGTATCAATTTTTTCAACTAGTTCTTCACTTGGATGTAGACCTGTTTCGTCAGTTCTATATCCTGCATACGTCACACTATTTTTATTAATCAGCTACATTTCGATTTTTAGAATTTAATGCCGGAAGCTTCTAGTTTACCAAAATTTTTCCCAACCTTTTGGCAAGTAAAATCAAGTTAGGTGCAGTCACAAGTTCATCATCGAGGTAGCATAAAACGCCCTCTTTGCAGCTGGTGTTTGATCCATAGTTCGTTGGAAAAGTGATGGTGCAAATCTTATGCCAAACGGTAAACGTCTTTATGTGAAATAGCCTTTGTGCTTAGCAATAACCAAATAGTTGCGATTATAATGAACTCCATCTGTAAATAGACATCCTTCGGGTCAATTTCATTGAAATATTTTCCAACGGAGAGCTTTGCTGTGATATCTTCAAATCGTGGTTGAGATTATTGGTCTACTCGTACGTGTTTGTTTATTGTCACTTAAAAGTCTGCACAACCTTCAACCTTCCATCCGATTTCACCGCTACGACGATTGGAAACGCCCATGAAATTGAATTAGTTGTAGTATCTACAAGTTCTAATATTCCTTCGTTAAATAGCCTATTGAGTTCTGCAGATACTTGATCCTGTAAAGCAAGTGGCACATTTCTGGGACGGAACATCTTTGTAGTGACATCATCAAGAATGTATATTTTTATTGACCCAAACCATCTTCGAAGAGCCGTGGAAAATCTTCAAGAAGATCGTTTATTGGGTTCGTTTGTATAGTTTTTTCTCCATCATCAACATTTTTCAAGTTTAAAAGATATATTTGCGAAAAAACAATTTCTTTTACTTATTGGCATATTTCAGCACCAGGTTGTGAAGGCAGTTTGGAAGCCCAACGCCATTCCAATCCAAAAAGTGGAATGTCTTCTTTCTCGGTGATTTGCGAAAGCTTTTACCTCTACCAAAGATTTCCCCAAAGATTTGATTTATTGGTTTCTGGTCATATGCCACCAAAAGTGTCGGTGTGGCCAAGCAGTCTGAGCAGGCGCGGTCCCTGACCGGCTCAGCGCAACAGACAATTGCTAGTTGCCTAGATACCAATCCCGGTAGATGGGATATCTGCAAACGTCAACCCTCAAGAGTCGAAATTTGTGCGAGCGATGGATGAACTTTTGTCTTTTTTCTTCGCCGGAAAGAGAGCTAAGATAAGTACTTTTTCTGAAATGTATCGAACTATTTATTGGAATCAGCAAAGACCAGGCTACTTTGAAATTATGGAAAAGTACCTAATTCAACCAATGAACTGAAATAAATACTGGAAGGACAATATTATTTTTCATTCAGACTAAAAAGTCTGCGATTTTGCATAGTTTCGAAATGAGCATTAAACTTACTTGTGATGGTTACTGTGCTGTAAAACAATCTGAAATAAACCTCACATAAAATATTGAAATAATATTTTTGAGAAATTTTTCATTGAAGAGTTTTCTAGACACATGAGAGTCGAGTTTTTCGGCTAACTTTTCATTTGAAAAATATTTGGACTACTTCAGAGACACGTTCCACAATTTTATTTGTTTTGGTTAGGAAAAGCAAGTTGAATTTCATTTCCTTCTTATTAATCATCCTCCAATAGCAGCGATGTTCGATTTTACTCGAGTCAAACCGCAAACATTTGTGGGCTCTATCAGTTATGTGGGGTAAACAAACTCAACAAACCAAAACAAACCCTTCATAATAATTAAATACTCCTCATTCTGTTGGAATAAGACGTGAAGTAATAAAAAACGATGGTGGCTGAATCGTCATAGCATTAGTTAATGAATAAAAAATACTAGGTCACTCATGTTCGTATCCAGCCAATAAGAAAATTAGATAAATGACGGCTACCTCAATATCTAACCCATCTAGCCCCATGTGCTTCCAGCTTTCCAGAATGCCACGATGCTCGATTCTTCACTAACTATTCACCAACTCGTTTCTAGAATGTATACTAGAGTTTTCTGATGAAAAACTATTGAAATTCGAAAAACATTATTGAAGATAATATATGATTTGCAAAGGTCTCGAAACGAATAAATGCACTTGTTCCGATCGTAAAATTGAAGTGCAAAAAAAAACAGAAATCCTTTTTCCGAACTTCGAAGGGCCTTAAGTCTAAAAATTTATTTTAGTTAGCCAAACATACGGAAATATCCTTCGAAGGGATGGATACCACGGGTAGATGGCACTAGGGATTATGTTTCCAAGTAGGGGAGGGAAAAAAAAAAAAAAAAAAACAAACAAAAAAAAAAAAAAAACAACCAAAAACCAAAAAAAAAAAAAAAAAAAAAAAAAAAAAACCAAAAAAAAAAAAAAAAAAAAAAAAAAAAAAAAAATCAAATCAAACCAAAAAAAACCAAAACCCAACCCCCAACCCCCCCCATGTCTTTTTTTTCATTTTTCTTACGGGTGTTGTAGCTTGAAGGTCATATTCTCTTGATTACTTATAATGCCAAAAGATGGGAATCAATTCAGAAAGAGAAGTGAAATATTATGTAAATATCACAGATCATTTATATTTTGACGATTGTTTTAATGCCCTAACTTCCACTTCCTGTAAAAACTTTTCTGTCAACTCTTTTTTGAAGCTTCATTAGCTCTCTTTCAATATTTCAGTCGAACCGACACACAGAAATCTTCACCTATTTTTCCCGTTAGAGAGAGACAATGTTCTGCATTGTGAAGTTTGCGGAAATATCGACATTATAATTAGGACGCTTCAATTTTTTTTTACGCAGACATTGACTAATCATCCATCCTATTTCTCTATAAATAATGCCGAGCACTCATTTTAGAGGAGAATGCTGAATACTGCAGCTTATCCAATCCAAATTGTCACGGGAATTAGTTTCACATCCGGTTGCGCACTAAACTGACAGTAGATTTCAAATAGCTGCTTCTCCAGCACTGCGTATGATAACGTCATCATTTCCGTACCAAGATGAAATGGAAAAGCTGTAATTCAAGTGATTTGTTCCATGCTGTGTGCACGTACCAATTACTTGGAGAAAGAAGGACTTGTGCACTTCCTGCAGAAAAATATTTACTAAAATTGTAGCAATTATAAAACGCTTTCGAGTAAGAAGTCATCATCATTGATACAAACATGTCTTGAAAGTTAAAACTTGCATTCAGGATAATCCTGTTCAGGTTGAATCTTTCAACATGGCAATATGTCCACAAATTGCTGAACAATTCTTTGTACTTCAATGTATTTTTATAGTTATGGCTCTTGTACACCTGACGAGGAAGCACTGATGATGACTTTAGTCGAAAGGGCTTTGCTACAATTTAAAATAATATTTTCTTGCACGAAATACAGAAATCTTTTTTTTTCCAAGTTGTAGTTTGCCAATTTGACCGATTTCGTTCTCTCCGCAATCATAACAAACTTACCGCCAAGGTGCGCTCTCAATTTGGATCAACCAGTGTAACAATAATTAATAGCGTTGTTTCAGATGTCAGCAGGTTTATCTCTCTGACAGTTACTCCTTTCAACACAGTTTCGATAGGTTGTGCGAATCTACGTTTCACGATCCATGCATTATTCGCGAATTTTCCGGGAATGTCTCTCAATAGCAAATCAATACCAAAGAAGGCACTTCGGAAGGAAAGTATCGAAGATTTGTGCAGAAATGAACAAGGAAAAAGAACCACCAGACGAAAAAGAGAAATTTGAAATGATGAAAAAGCAGCTGAAAGAGTTCGGGATATATGTGGCAGAATGCATTCCAAAGTTTGTGCAGCGAGTTCAGATAACGCATACCAATGAACTCGAGATAATGGTCGAACCAGACGGATTACAGTGCACCATGCAGTTTCTGAAAGATCATCACAACTGCCAGTTCGCTGCACTCATTGACCTAACTGCGTTGGACGTTCCAAGTCGACCATACAGGTTCGAACAAAATATTACTTTAACACTTTATTATCCCAAGAAACCCTACAGTTTATAACAGCGAAACAACAAACATATTTTCGAATAAGCTGAAAAAAAAAGTCAAGTTATAATAAATACGAATTTAACTTGTATCATCAACTACCATGATTGAATCTGGAATATCACCTTTTATTTTTTAAATCAAATTCAATGAATATCTCTTCAAATGTTTCTTGAATGAGATTTTGCTTTTTATTTTCTTCAAGTTTTTGGGAATTGAATTGTAATATTCATTCCATTATGAATAGACTTCTGCCCAAAACTGGTTTTGGAATTACAGGATCACAAGACTGTGTTTTGACGGCTATTATACAGATGAAAATCACTGACTTCACAAAAATTCAAATTGGTACAAGGCAATGGTAAATATTCACCAGATATTTATGAGGAATGTGGTATCTAATTTTGAATAAAATAGCGATTATCGGGAAAAGTTTGCAGAGTAAATGTGCATTATGTTTATTCCATGATAATTTTTTATCAATACATAATCCTTGAAGTTTCGTAACTGGCTTGTATTCTATTGTATCACCATAGAATTCAAACAGATTTTTAGGGTTATTCAAAATTCGTTTCGAAATGTACATGTGAGAAGATTTAGAAAAATTTAAAGATAACTTGTGTTGATTCAACCAACTTCTTCATAACCTGATTCATAAAGTTTTGAATATGTGCAAGTTATTTTTAGATTTTTTTGCTGATATATTTGTGTGTCTATGTCTAATATGTCTGAATCTATATATTACGTAAATTTTTGTGTATTGTGAGGTGTATGTATGTCGTATATCTAAAGTGAGCTACTTTTGATGTGAACTACTCAATTGTGACAAAATTACTCGACTATGACTTCAAAAACTTGATTTAGACTTGAAAGGAAAACTGCGTAAAATTAAAATGGAATTTACTACAATCACATACAAACAGAATTAACTGTTTCTGTGATTTTGCCTGTTTATTCACATATGCATGAAATTACAACTATATCTTTCATTTTCTGATGAATAAACTATTATTATTATTATTATCTGTCGTCTAAACAAATCTAGTCGGGTCCGTACTCCCCACTGCTCCGACCCAGTGGGCGAACGCGCTAGTAAAATTAACCAATGACCACTCCCTGCACCGCGGGGTAAGTGGTCACTGGCTCCGAGAATCGTGAGTCCTGAGCAGACGCAACGAACCGAGAATAACGGCCTTCTGCATGCGGCCGGCCAAGTTCTCTGCCGCATTACGGCATGCCGGTATGATCTTGAGCTCCGAGAGTAGCGTTGGTCTGGAACCACCGAGAACACCTATAATCAGAACCACTAACTTGACAGAATAGTCCGGGTGGAGCCTGCGGAGTTCGTAAAGTAAGTTATTATTATTATTATTATTATCTGTCGTCTAAACAAATCTAGTCGGGTCCGTACTCCCCACTGCTCCGACCCAGTGGGCGAACGCGCTAGTAAAATTAACCAATGACCACTCCCCGCACCGCGGGGTAAGTGGTCACTGGCTCCGAGAATCGTGAGTCCTGAGCAGACGCAACGAACCGAGAATAACGGCTTTCTGCATGCGGCCGGCCAAGTTCTCTGCCGCATTACGGCATGCCGGTATGATCTTGAGCTCCGAGAGTAGCGCTGGTCTGGAACCACCGAGAACACCTATAATCAGAACCACTAACTTGACAGAATAGTCCGGGTGGAGCCTGCGGAGTTCGTAAAGTAAGTCCTGGTACTTTGTCCGTTTTTCCTCCTCTTTTCGGACGATATTCGTTTCGGCAGGGGCCGAAAACTCAATAACGAATATCGTCTCACTTCGGTGGTCGAAGAGGACTATATCAGGCTTATTGGCCTGTATTTGCCTGAGGGTGGGGAATGAAAAGTTCCAAAAAATTCGACACCTTTCATTCTCCACTACGGACTCAATATCCCCTGGAGCGTAAGGCAGCACCGGTGTCCTGTCTATTTCATACGAGTGCCGAAGAAAATAGTACAGCACTCGTAGGGCCGCGTTATGGCGATGGATATAGGCCGAGACCGCATAAACTGCACAAGATGACAGCAAATGCATCAAAGTCTCGGGCGCCTGTCGGCAGGCCCTGCATCTAGTATCAGGGACCTCTATACCCATCACGCGGCTCCGGTAGATTAGGGTGTTGAAGACACCGTCTTGGCACGCCATGATAAACCCTTCAGTCTCCGACTTCAGCTCACCTGACCTGAGGAAGGCAAATGTCAGCTCAACAGACAAGCCATGGTCCTCGATGTTCTTAAAGAAGACTCCATGCATGGGCTTGTCTGTATGCAGCTGCAGCATTTTAGCATTCTCTGCAGCCTTGATGTGAGCTTTTCTCCGAGCGGGCTCCAACTCGGTGACAGAGAGTTGGTTTACCTGCTCGGTGTCGAAGACTATATCAAGTTCATCAGCAGCGCGCCTTGCTGCCTTGAATAAAAAGGCTCCGATTCCTGCATGTTCATGATCTCGGACCATGCAGTTTAGGGGATCCGAACTCCTGATGACTCTACAGGCTCCATCCAGCACCATTCTGTTGTGGAGACACTCCAAACTCAAAAGTCCACGGCCCCCTTGTTGTCGGAGGAGATATAACCGTGGAACGGACGATTTGGGATGCATGCTTCTGTGCATATGCATCATTTTGCGAGTCTTCACGTCAAGTTGCCGCAACTCTTCCTGAGTCCACTTGACTACTCCGAAGGAGTAGAGTAGAATCGGAATGGCAAGCATGTTGGTGGCAGAAACTTTGTTCTTGCCCGACAGCTCTGAGGACCAGATCTGCCGTAGTTTCTGCCTATACTTGCCACGGAGAGCATTTTTCACCGAGTCCACCTCTTGGGTGTGGCGTTGTTCCACACCCAAATAGGTGTATGTCTCTCCGGCATTCAAATGATGTAGAATGCTTCCGTCTACGAGTTGGGCATCCTCAGCGAAATCCTCGCATCGTCCTCTTTTGAGATGAACCAGTGCACATTTGTCGATCCCGAATTCCATACCGACAGCATGCGTGAACTCCTGCACCACCCTGAGGGACTGCTGTAGATCCCTTTCTCCAGAAGCATAGAGCTTAAGGTCATCCATATAGAAAAGATGGGTGACCTTATGCCTCCGGTTTCCAGGGGTGCCGCAGTTATATCCCCGGGTTTTCCTGAGCGCAACGGACAATGGCATTAGTGAGATGCAGAAGAGAAGAGGGCTGAGGGAATCTCCCTGAAAAACACCTCTTCTTATGATGACCGGCTCTGTTTGGATCCTGCTTTCACCTGATGTTATGGTGAAGCGGGTCCTCCAGAGCGGCATCAGTTGTTCGATGCATCTCACTATTTGATCGGGTACCGCAAGGCACTCGAGTAAGTACAACAACAACTCATGTGATGTTGTATCGAATGCCTTGCGATAGTCGATCCAGGCCATAGAAAGATTCCGCTTATACTGCACGGAGTCCTGCGTGATACATCTATCGATCAGCAGGTTCTCCTTACAGCCCGCGGAACCCCTCTTCGACCCTTTTTGCTCATATATCCGTTCGAACACCGGGTCAACTGCTTGGAGAGTACGCATATACAAGATGCGTGTAAACATCTTGTAACACGTATTCAAGCATGCTATCGGTCTGTAATTCTTAGGATCCGACAAATCTCCGTTCTTCGGGATTAGCACGGTTCGCCCCTCGACAAACCATTCCGGAATCAGCTGCTCTCCGTTCAGCCAAGAACTGAATATTCTGGCCAAATGGTGGTGGGTCTACAGAAAGCTTCAAACTGCGTCAGGGCTGGAGTGTCTCGGTTGAGTGGTTGCGGATGCTCGTAGATACCTTTCCAGAAGGATTCCACCCGATCAGCGGCCGGCGGATTATCCACAACACGCGGAGGCAATTGGAATAGGCGAGAGGGTTTCTCGCGGAACTGTTTGTTCTCTGAGAAAGCCCTCGCCCGCCTCACTAGTGACTTTTTTGCAGTCACCAGCATTCGTATCCTCTCAAGGCAATGCTGCTTGATGGTGAGCAGCACTCCTCGATTCAATGTGTGATGGGATCTCCGCAGTTTTGCAGCGATTTGCCGCACTGCGTGCGTAAATGGTCTATTAGCCGCTAAGTAGTCCATCACACATTGGACACGAGACGCGTGTTGTCTCGCCGACTTGATCTTAGCCTCCATCTTCTGTATGCGCTGTTCATGCTTCCTAGAGGGGTCGAAGGATCTGTCACCTCCCTCTCTCCCAGAAAGAGCCTGAACTGCGTCATACACGGCACAGTTGATCTGCCAGATGTCGGCCTCTTCTGTAAGCGCACTACGAACCTCTGCATCCACTAGGGCCAGTTGTTCTGGCCTGAGGGGCTTCACTCTGTGAAGCATCCTCCGGGTCCCGATGTTGTGGGTTCTCGGTGCTTCCAGGCGCACCCTCTCCTCCACCAATCGCACTGGCGGTATTTCTACCGCCTGCTCAACCGGCCTCGGCGGGGCACGCACATAGCCACGGCCACGAAGATGGGATACATTATCCCTGAGATTTTGGGCGGAAAAGGCGGCATGCTCCGGGTGTGCCACGCACCACAGTGCATGCATTCTTGCCATGTATCCCCTTCGGGCGGGCTCACTACTCTCGTAGCACCGCATCAGGTCGTCTCTCAGTCCGTCGGTCCACTCAAAACGTTGTCCATGTCCATTGCCAGAGTCGTCATTGGGCTGTCTATCGGTTTGGGCCCCTCCACCTTGCCCTTGACCCCTATCCGAATGGGGTCGGTTGTGGGGGCCCTGTCCTCTAGTGACAGGAACCAGAGTTGAGGGCCTGCAAGGTGGTTAGCCCAGCAGGCCCACGGCCGGCACCAGAGAGAAAAAGCTTTTCTCTCCCGGATGCGCATTAGCTGCCGGTCCGATTTTGCATCCTAAGCTCAGGAAAGTGGTGGCGCTACTCACCAGAGACTGTTCAGATGTTGTTTAGTCTCCCCTGCTTATTTATTATTATTATTATTATTATTATTATCCGAAAAATAAATGAAAGTTGTGTCATCAGCGAATAAACTGAGTTTACCATGAAGTTTCAACTGGGTCATTGAATTGATATAAATGAGAAAAAGAATTGGGTCAAGTATATCTCCTTGGGGTACCCCACAAGATATTTATTCAAGTGAACTTTTGTGTTTGACCATTTGAACATACTGTGATCGGTTGAGCAAATAATTTCGAAACCATTTATGATTATTTCCTCTGATACCAAAAGAATGTAATTTTTCAAGCAGAATCAACGGTATCGAATGCTTTTCGCAAGTCTAGAGAGAGAATGCTACATTTTTTATTTCGATAGATTTCAATTTGGATATCAGTTACAATATCAATCATTGCAGTTTCAGTATCTATACACTTACAAAACCATACTGACCGTTATAAAACTTAAAATTTGGGATAATGAAATTGAGGCATGAATAGACTATATTTTGAATTAAAATTGACAGATGAAAATTTCAATATGGCAAATCTGGGGAAAAAAGTGAATGGGAAGGGGTGTCTTGTAACACATCCTTTTGAAGATCCCGAAGAATTCTTCACAAACCTAGAACATATAGTCAATATCTTCAAGTGCTACAAAATGACGGAAAATTAAATAATTACCTGCAAAAAAACACATTAATGTCGATATTTCCATAAATATTTGTTTTTCTCTGCCATATGGCAATCCCAACGACCCGATATGGTTTGATAGGTTATATTTTCTTTATAAAAAAGAAAAAATGTCAGTACGAGAATTAAAATCATCTTTCAGTTGGAATCTTCTCAATTAGTTTTCGGTTTTACTAGTAGATAGGTTCCACGTGAACTATCTCTAAAATGGTAATTTGGACGAAAAAATCGAAGCGATTTTTATATAAGGTGCGAGGCGTAACTTTTACGAAACTGAAATAATTTTCAATGATCGTTTCCCCAATCATCCTATCTGTAAAAAAAACTCAAGGTGACTTGTTTCCAAAAAAAAAAACAACAAGCCCTCAGGTCATCCGTCCATTCCGTGAATCAGTGACAAGACTGAAATGAACGTTTTCCTGAGTTATTTTTCGACACCCATTTACAGTTTTTCAAACACAACAAAGCAAATGATAAAAAGGGGAATTTGATTGCAATGAGAATTGTCAACATTGAAATCTCGCTTTCGTTGAAATAAAGTGATTCTAAATTGTTTGCAGTTATTCTGATTTTTATATCTCAAAACTTATTTGTATTTTACATCACTACCACTAGTTTGATGTTCTTACGGCAATTCTGCATTGAATGTACCTATGGGTGAATTTTAACGAATAGGCTATCATTGGAAGCATAAATTTGTACCTTTTCACATGATATATCCTCGACTCCACTTTCCATTTGGAGTTTTAGGGTTGTGACAGGGATATCCGAGCTTCAAATTTCAAATAAGTGAAATGTGGTTCAATACTTGGAGAATGTTATAGAAATTCAAGAAATGCTGTTGAGTAGATTGCCACCGACCAGTATTTTATTCATGACATACTTGAAATGGAAATCAGTTATTAGCCACTATTTTCCATTGTAATATTTTATTTATCATCTCATTTTGAAATCACTGGATCATCTATTTTTTTCTTCTCCACGTTCACAAGAAAGGGAAAACCTTGTGATTAAAAAAAATTGCGTGAATAAAGGTGGGAAAGATACAAATTAGCAGTTTTACTTTTGAATCTTTGAAGGTCCTTGGCAAAGAATTTCTAAATTTTTCCATTCTGTTAGAATACGACCCTGGAAACAGAGAAGTTTTCCAGGTCTACAGGCTCATAATAAAAGAGCTTCGTCGGGTCAAACGCGAATGAAACGACAATGAACAATGATATTTTGAAAGAGTAATTATAATGGAATAATCTATAGATGAAGAACAAGTCGACAATTATTTTTCATGTTCTATCTATAACAGCGAGTTCGTAAAAGAATCGACTCCAACAAGAGTGATTGCCCTTTTCTGGATGGAATCGATCTCACATGATTTTTCCACGAGAGAGTAATGCTGATCGTAATTCCTAGCATCGAGATAGATGATTTCGTAATGCGTAATGATATATCGGATTTCTTAAAATGGAACATGATTGGGTTTAGTTAGCATTGAATTGTTATTAGTGATTTCAAAAATGTTCGTTGAGTAATCTTTCAAAACTTACTGTCCTCTGAATACTGATTTCACGTGATGATATGATTGGAGTTCTGAAAGAGAAATCGGTGTGATCACTATACTATTGCCACCTACAAAATTATGTATTGAGCGAGCTGTCGATCTCAGCAAATCGTTAATGAAATGAAAATGATGAGGGGACTGGAATCGAACTCTATGAATAAAATTCCAAATTCATTTTCAGGTTTGAAATAGTCTACAATCTCTTATCATACCGCTACAATTCAAGAATCAGAGTGAAAACCTACACCGATGAGCTCACACCACTCGAATCCGTCACCGGCATATACAGATCAGCCAATTGGATGGAGAGAGAAGTATGGGACATGTACGGGGTGTTTTTCGCCCACCATCCCGACCTGAGGAGGATCATGACGGATTACGGTTTCGAAGGGCATCCGTTCAGGAAAGATTTCCCTTTGAGCGGTTTCGTGGAGCTCAGATACGACGACGAAAAGAAGAGGGTTGTCTGCGAACCGGTTGAGTTCGCGCAAGAGTTTAGGAAGTTCGATTTGAACGCGCCGTGGGAACAGTTTTCGAAGTACAGGAGCAAACAAGAAAAAGCGGAAAGCGGATTTACTATGAAAAAGGACGCATGAGTTGAGGATATTAGAGTTTGTTTTTGGCAGGCCTTGAAATATATGAATTTAAAATGAACGTTTTATTTTTTGTTTCTTTCACCCGTGGCGTTTACAACATCTATACATTTGCAATACCATCATTACATTCAGGAAAGTCAATTTGTCTTGGTACTGCAGTGGTCAGCTTGTCCGCGTGTAATTCGGGAGGCTGGGATTCGAATCCCGCTTTGGAACCACCGTGTTGAGATTCGCATGTTAAAAGGTAAGGCCTCGTTAATCCATTTCTAACACAAGTTTCGACTACTGAGGGTTGACGTTCCTAATGAGGCCATTGCCTAAAGAAATATAGTCTGTCAACTTTATGGATTTACTATTGGATGGAGATGGGGTCCATTAGTACGGTGGTGTCTAAAAAAAGTAATGAGATTGATTATTTATATGCTAAAAGACAGCAATCAATAAAAAAAAAGTGGATTTTTTTGTTATTATCGTAGATTATTCATATTTTGAAGATTATTTCATTGCCTAAACTTTCATTTTCTGTATAAACTCCTATTGTCAACTTATATTCAACCTTCATCAGCTCTCCTTCAATATTACGGTCGAACTGAAAAATCTCCACCTATTTTACCTTTCAGAGAAGGACACTTTTCTCGTCGTCAAGTGAACGGTAATATCGACATTATAGTGTAGATGGCGCAGCAAAAACGCACCAAATCGTTTTTACACAGGCATTGCGAACTTTCCTGTCTTTGAACAATGATGGGGCTTCAGTTAAGTAAACAGAAAAAAACTCATTTTTAACCCGTTTGAACCAATACCCTGGAAGTTAAGCCATAGGGGGAAATTCCCTTTTTCACGGCGCGGAGCCCCATACCGAAGCGGGGACCCTAGGCTAGGTTAACACTGACCTACTGATAATAATCAGACCCTGCTCAAAAATGAATCAATGTTGGATAGACAAGTGAGAACCCTTTTGACGAAGGTATCTCAAATCTCCCTCTTCTATTCGTAAACAAAATTGATATCACCCTCTTGGCGATAAATAACAAAAATATTTACTTCGCTCAAAGTATTAAAAATAATACTTCTCTAAGAAGACTCTATCCGTTAGTGATATCTTGTCCTGTTGAAAAGTTAAGGCGGGATAAGAGGTAGAAAACATTCAGTTTTGTAAACCTCAAGTGACAATGTTAAAATTTTCAAATATAAGTTTTTCATTGAATTGAATTGATTCAAATTTAATTTCAATCGAAGTCATACAAGATTTATAGTTTTTTCGATGTTTTTATATTTTTCCTTTCATAAACTTCTATGTTTTTGAGAAATAAAAATAGGATATTATTATCGAAAAACAGAATAAAACTACTTATAACCCAGAAGTTGCCAGTAAATCAGTATTCTATAGGAAAAAAAAGTCGATACCACCCACTTGGCGACTATTAGCGGCATCAAACAAATATATTTACAATTATACAGTACACAATGTCACCATCTAACGCAAACTGTTCAAACATCAAAGGTTAAGAGGAGTGTTTTTACCATTGCACTGTGTATCACTCTACGAGCCACACAGAAATGAAATTATAACACAAAGATATAGACATAGTTTTGAACAAAAAAAAATGATAGCATACAGTTAGTTTTCGCGTGCCCTAAGGGTCGATTCTTTGGCCTTTGCTTTTTGAACTGTATTCCAGTGACCTATCGAACTCCTTTCAGGATTTCATTTGTCATTTTTATACTGAGGATATTCAGATACATCATACATTGAAATTATTATTTACATGGGTACGTCAAAACAAAGACTTGCAAACAGACTTGACTGCATCAAGGGATTTCGATTAGTACGACAAAGTCCAAAGTGATGCTGCTTGGTAGGCAAGCCATGGTGAATCGCTATACCATCACTTTTCAGAAGTTAACGAAGACTCTGACCTTATTCTATAGAGTACCGAATCTGAGACATTCCTCATGATTTACACAAATGTTACAACCTGGCTACAGTAATTCAAAAATATTCATGCCAAAAGCATCGTCTATAAATATATCTATGGACGATGCCAATAGGTTCATATATAGGTTCATACTGGATAGAAACTGTAAGATCATGTGCAATTCATAAGTTTTGTCACCCTTGAACTACTGTAATGTAGTTTCTGGACCTGCTCTGAAACAAGGGGATTTTGTAAGGCTGAAACGTCTGCAGAATAATGGTATTCGCTTTTGAATGAATGAAATTGGCGAAAAGTTACGTTTTTGGTTGAGTGTGAGAGTAAAATCTAGTTCCTAGAACGAGCATTTGGAACTCTACATCCGAATAGGCGCCATTCTAGATTGTGTTATCATTACCATGTATGTAGGTGTAACCTATTCAATGGAAGCAATAATAGTATTGATAATGTACAAAAAACGCGGACAACTGAAACGAAATACAAATATGTGGTAACCACATGGAGAATTGAGATATTGAAAAATAAGGGTTCTTATTCGTATGATTCTTGAACTGTAGACAGATGAAATACAATAGCTATACTTTTCGACACAATATGTTGACGGAGGGAATTTAAAACATTCAGAGTTTATTTTTATTTGATGATTTGGCATATTCTGGTGAGTGAAAATAAAAGATCTGAACAACCGGAAAAGGAAACGACCGTTCAGATTTACAGAAACATTTTTGTTATTTTTAATGGTTGCACCTTTTGTCGATACGTCTCCGAGTTATTTCAGAAGACTGATCTTATTTCGAAGGGTCAGTGTGAGCACACTTCAACTGTCTACTTTTCGTAAATCAATTTAACGGGTTTTGTATCGATTTTTACCTGCGTCGGACACAAGAAAATTGTTAGGTCCGATTAAAACATGGCAGCTGCCTTCTGTTATTATGTTCGAGGTACATCTGCCAGTAATCTTCAAATACCTCTCACTTATTTGTGGTCAGTTTACAGTATACCTACAATATTGAGATGCACCTAATCTCTCCTATTTTATAGTTACGTCGAAGAGAAATATTGAGAATTACTAGTTGATGTTTACGAGTGAAAAGTAATTACTTCTAGACTACTTGATATAATTTGACGAAATCTTCACATCTTGTAATTTTTTTTGTATAATTTATCTTTGATTTCGTTAATAAAAATATAAAAAATAGCGATGAATATATTTCTCTGA
This sequence comes from Zygogramma bicolorata, assembly GCA_032362365.1. Lineage (NCBI taxonomy): Eukaryota > Metazoa > Arthropoda > Insecta > Coleoptera > Chrysomelidae > Zygogramma > Zygogramma bicolorata. The sequence goes on from JAVJAQ010003898.1 coordinate 2,928,666, forward strand.
ATTAAATTCTATAGGTATACATTTCACAATACAACTACATTGGAGTGCAAACAATTGATGTATGAGGAAGAAAAATTTAAAAACTTTCAACTCATCCTAACACTAAATTTATCTCGAGAAGAAAGTTGAGATATCCTAGAAATGTCTACAGGGTAGGTACGTGCTGTTTCAAAATTCAATAGACACCACTAATTCTATTTTCTATCACGGATCCAATTTTGTTTCGCATTTCTGACGTTTTTATATACAAATAAATCCAATTCCAAGGCCTCGGAAGTTTGTTTGTGTGCATTTCCAAAATCCTGTTTGTGCTTATTTATGTCTTCTTGTTATACGACTTCCGATGTCCCTTGTAATCCGCAATTTGTGAAGATGAATAAATAAACAAATTTCTGTCCTGAATATGCAGGCAGATGTTTGAGTTTTGTTGGGTTTCAATGCATAACCTAAAACCGATAATGAAATATCTATTCGGAAACGAGTTTAGGTGAGTTCGCTATTCAGACTAACAAGAATTTCAGTTATTACTCTGGCACAAAGGGTATCCTCACATCAAAAAATCTATAATCCGGAGCGGAAATTTGGGTTTCGTTTCATGATTATGTAATTTATACAACATGGAAAATCCTTAAAAAAATATCCGATCATATTTAATGGTTTTTTAAATCCAAAATTTATTCTTCTGATATTATTCAATTGTTCTTTCATTACTTTGTTCAATAGATCATTCTGAAGAGTGTATATATTTTTCAAAATGGGAAAATGCTTAGCCCGATCCAGATATTTGAGTATGTCCTCTGTTTCTACTGTACTCAGATTATGGATATATTTATACTGACACAAACTAATGTAAAAATTATAAATTTTTGTTCGTTCGTTGTGTTTCACATTAAGTGTCTATGAGAACGGCAGGAAGAGATAGAATAGGTTTTTGATAAAAAGCAGCCTTGGATTGAATGATTTTTATTGATTTACGACTGCTTGAATTGAAGTACGTTTTAAATAGTAAGGGGATCTTCAATTGAAATTTAAGTCAGTTAATTCATTTAAAACAATTTTCTATTACCATTGTTTCATACCTAAGTCTCATTCAGATAAGAAATACCTCCAGCGAACCAAAATTTGGTCGAGTTCCCTTGTTGGCAGGCACTAGTACGAGATATTTCTGGTGGAATAATGCCAATTCATAATTTTATAAGGAATTTTCGCATTGTCGCTCGCCAGTTGAAGAACAGCGCTTATAATCCCTCAAAAAACTACGATTTAATTTTCGAATTTCGTTTTACTTAGCTTTTTGCCGACCTCTATCATTTTTCATGCAGGCCAACTAATTGGCCAGTCACGCCCAAATCATCTTCCAGGAAAAGTTTCAATCTGGTGCTCTCTTACTGCTATAGTATAATGACATGGGGCACCGTTATTCCGCATAATCAAATATCTTTTTATTTATTGAACACGTACAAACATATTTAACGACTAAGAACGCGTATTCTTCTATATAGGCGAAATGAACTCCGAATCAGGATCTCTATACATGGCTATCATTGAATGGTAGTGTCTTCTGAAATAAATTCGAAGTCGTATACATTACTTGTCGAGAATAGGATAAACTTTAGAGAATACGTAAGCGTTTTCTAATAATAGTTTCTTTCCCTCAATGCGAATATCCATTGAAAATGTTGAGAGCGAGATTAATTGCACTAGACCTGTTCCAACGATTTAACTGATCATAATCGTCGTTCTTTGGAATTTCTTCCTGACGTTTTTTTAGCACTGGCGCTAGCGAAACGTCAGGAAGAAATTCCAAAGAACGACGGCCTTCGAACCCGAAAAAAATTAGTGATGTTAAAAACCTCGGCGGCGAAAGCCTTAACCATTTTGATCATAGTCAGCCTGGATTGTCGAGTTTTCGGGTACTATTTGCTCCTGTGTTCGATTTTGAAGTTTTCTGAGTTTATATTGTTTCTGGGAATAATCTCAACATATATATCCCTCCTACACCATGGTCAATTGACCAAAAATGTGTGCCTTTCCATAATTTTCTAAATTGTGCTTTCAAGCAAACGCTTCCGTGTATAATAATTCACCCAAGTCGTTCGCTGAGGAAAATTTTGGATATGCACATATTTTATTCAGTTAAAATTGCTACAATCGGGACTAAACCCCCGATTGAATGGTAATTTTTGAGGCGCTGTATGGAAGAAAGACCACAGTTTCAAAATAGATGATAATTTGGTATTGATTTCCTATTCATTTTTCAATCTGATCCAGATTGTACAAGTGCCATGATACCTTACTGATTTGATAGTTGTTTTGATGATTTTTTGTTTGCTGAGCTACTATCCAAATCAGCATTAGCAATAACAAAGTGATAACAACAATGGATTGTTTGAGATGAAATAATTGATTTATAAAATCCAATCATCAGTTCAAAACTTTCGAAAGCCGGTTTCAACCAATACTAGGTAGGTTTAGGTACTACCTTTTTGGGTTATTTTGGGAGTTTGGGCTTTCGCTAATTACTGAAGAGCTATGGGTGGATGTTTCATAACTGCATCTTTGTCTTTCGTTGGAACGTATATTTTTCAATATTGGTCAGAATTTTCACAACTTGCGTTAATGTTAGGAAGCTGATTATTTTATTCGTGGAATTTCAATTCATAAGGGTTATGTTACAAAAAGTAATCCCTGAAAACCCTACAGAAACAATGTGAAAAATTATAACCAAGTCCACCAAAAACTCTGAATAACGACATTATAGAATTATTAATAGCTCTAAAAATGCAAAAAATAGGATAACATACACGGGGTATATCTGGATACCCTCGATTCGAGTAATGCAATTTTTTTTGATGTCATGGTTTGGATCACCCTTTACATTTATTCGTCCCTGTCAATAAATCGAAATATTTCATCAATATTTTTATAGGTTAGACTGTTAGGTCAGCCATAATAATCGAGTAGTTTTGTTATGAGTTTTTTGAATGTGACGTACTTTCAATTTGTGAAGAAACATAGAAGTTTTGAGTCTTCTAATAGGTGAATATTTCATCACCTCCAGCCACTTTCAATAGAATTTTTTGAGGAGGACACAAGGTAGGCTACATTTTGTGATGTGCTTGGCCATCCCTGACTTGGGTGGGCCATCGCTTTCTCCTTGTACCCGCCGCTGGATCCCGCTTCCCCAATAATGAAAACTTTAACACCAACCCCGAAATTTCATTTATGCTAGGTGGCAAACAGCAAACGCAAACAGTCATTGTTGAACTGTCACCAATAGACCGTAACGATTTATTGAATGTAAAATTATTCCTCAACAGAATAATTGACGTGACTGTGACTTCGTCCTCGACTAGTTCCTTTGCCGTTCCTTTGTGATGAGCCGGAAGCATCTGTCTGTAGAATTAGCGATGAGCTGGGCGATTTTGCCCCACTGGTAGAAATGACTATTGGAACTATACAATTACAGGTCTATTCCGTAACTCATAGCGATGTCGTTATCAGACTACTATCGTTGAATTAACGATATTTGTGTCGAATCTTGTTCCGTAAAAATATAAAATCGTTGGAAGTCGGTAGTGAACGACATAATATGAGGTTTGTTAACAAGAATAGAATTGGTTCAGTTGGCTGACGACTTGAAGCAGTTTTGTGGTATTTTTGACATATTGTTCACACGGTTCGTTGAGAGCAAGCTACCACAGTCGTTAGATAACGGATCGTTCATTAACGGCGTTTTACGGAATAGACCTATTAGCCCTGCAAGTTTTGTACAATCGACACATTAAATTATCGAATTGCCGTATTGCCAAATTACAAATCAAAATTTTTGATCATAACCTGATAAACAATTGACTATAGGTGAACGGTTAACAGTTTAGACAAAAGTCACTGTCGATACCTATAGTCGATACTTGGGGTGAGGATTATGGGTTATTACAACTACCAATCGGAAGAAATTGTGCTATTTGCAGTAAAGTGTAGAAAGCACAAAAAGATTTTCGTGGAATTTTCAATTGATCGATTTCCTTATAAATGCTTTGTTTCTTTGAATCTGGTTGACAATAATGCTAGTTGTCGAGTTGTAGTGGTTCGAACTTCCTGTGCCTAGCCTTCGAGAACTTTTTGAAAAACTTATGTTTTGAATGAAATGGTGAAAATAAGGAACTGAAATGGAAATAACGAAATACAATTTATGTACAAATATTAAAGAAACATTGGAAAGGTATTCCTATATAGATCAGTGCGAGAAAAACAGCAACAAGGACCATTTTAAATTGTATTCAAGCCCAAAACAATTTCAAATAATTTCAAAACATTCTACAAGTATCAAATGAAGGTAAAGTAACTGTAACTATCAAGAAATGATTCGAATCAGGAAAAAATAAAAATGAAATTTGAAAAAAACTTCGAAATACAGTTTCGGATTCCACTTCATAAACTACAGTGCTTTTATTTTATGTTCCCTCTCCTTTTTTATTTCATGAACGGATCAACACAAAAAATTGTAACTTGAGATAATGAAATTGATACATGAATACTATATTTTGGAGTAGATTTGACAGATGAAAATTGAAACAAATAGTGGAAAGGGGGTCATATGATACATATTTTTGAAGCTCCTGATGAATACTTCACGAACCGAGAATATAAAATCAATGTCTTCACCCACCACAAAATGGCGGAACAATTAATAATTGCTTGAATATATCGACAATCAACTTCATAATTCGATGAAATAAAAAGTGTCCAGTTCAGAAGATGCTCGGAATGGCTGCCTTTCACGCCGAAAATTTTCGAACACAGTAACGTCGATATAACTGCAAATATTTATTATTCTCTGCCGTATATTCAATACTGAAGCAGATTTTGTTTCGTTCACTTCTCGCTTCGAATAGCCCTATAAAAAAGTCTAAAGGTGTCAAATCTGGCAAGCGAGCTTGCCATTCCATTGAACCTCGACGGCCATTTCAACCACCAGGGAAAGTATTATCCAAATAGTTTCTAACTTTTCTGGAATAATGTGGTATGGCATCATTTTGTCGAAATACAATATCCATATCAAATTCATTGGGATTTGTTTCGACGATTTCGGTGATTAGAGGGTCAACAGTAGTTTCCAGCATATTCGAATACACGTCAGGAGCTTTAAAGAGATGTTTCACAAGCCCCCCTTTCAATTAAATTTGTTTTTCCAAGTTGGTGCCCATCGCCATCTTAGGATAGTACCTAGTCTGATATATTTTTACATTTTCTTCTCAGTACCCTTTCAACATCGAAAATAAAAATGTTGGTGAGGTCACCAACATCTGAGGTGAAATTGGCATCACAGATAGACCATTCATCACGAAACCCAGAATTGAGAAGAAGGATGCCATTATGTGAATTATTATTTATTTTTGATGTTTTTTCAATAAATTTTTACATTTTCACAAAGATTGAGAAGTGCTTACATGAAGACATTGACAAAGAAGTTGTAGGTTTGACAAGCTCATCGATTTTTTTCTGAGTTCCTATACAACTTTTGCTCAACAATATTTTGTTTGAATTACATATTTATTCATAGGGATGGGACGAAGTTGATGTTGGTCCAGAGTAGTTGCCATTTGGACCATGCTGATGAAGGAAATCCACCATTAACGAACAGGTGTTACTTTAGTATCGATACATGATTTTCAAACACCGAATGAGCCCAAAAATCATGACACCACGAAAAAATTGAAAACTATGAGAAGAGTTGATCTTCACAAGCATTCATTACCTGGGTTTACAATAGCTGAAACTAAATTTGTTGATGTTCAATAGAAATCATACTTCTCTGTGAGTACCGTTTTTGAAATGCTAAATTGCAGACTGCTATTGACACTTCAGGATATTATAATTTCGGGGAAACACATTTTCCTGTACATGTCTGCTTTATTCTGCGGTAGTAAAAAAATGACTTCATTTCAGGATTAACCTATGGGTTACTACGGCACTTGACGAGAGGGGGGCAGAGGAATTCGTGAAATAGCTTTTGAAAGCAACGTATTCACATTGTATCACTTCTACTATGTAATGGAACGTGATTCAAGTACAATTATTTTAACTTTTGTGCAGAAACTTGAATGAATTATATTATTTTTGACTTCTATTTGCTTCAACCCCTAGCCAGGGTATTCACAGAAATTAGGAACATATTTTTGCAGCTCACAGCTATATATTCAACGATTTTTTAAAAGAGAAAATTCTATTATTTCCATAAAAATAAGTTCATTGATGATAACTTTGAGGCAAACACCAATTTTCTCTTAGAATATGAGAATCTGGATGAAGCTTGATTCACATTATAATGAACCATTGCGCAATAATAACAATAACGTAATGAGTTTATCCATCACCAAATATAAATCAGAACAATGGAGCGTACGATACATGTAGGGAGTGAAGAATTAGCTGTTGTATCCATTTTTCAACTCAACATAGAACTAACTACATTGATAGATACAAATAACATGCAAATAACAATGAATTAACGGGGCCTTACCTTTTAACGTGTGAATCCCAGCACGGTTGCTTACCTCTACACTAACGAGAGCCACGAAGAATCCTATTGAGCTTTCACATTGAGAAGGAATTTCTAACAAGTGAATGAAAATGTATGTGCTATGGAATGGCTGCAAATGTAATTTTTTTCTAATATTTCAATGGACCTCATCATATATGCCATTTTCTTGAAGGACATCACGTTTTTCCTTCCATAATAATGAGGATGATTCGATGAATTTTTTATATCAGGCATATGATAAAAATGCATTGTCTCCACTCCGAAACACATTTCAACAAGAATATACCTCGCAAAACAGTGAATTGAAATATTTTCATTCTTGTGGGACACACTGTCGTCAGATTCATTTGACAAATCATTGACAGTTGAATTGCATAAACCGTATAAATGAAAAATCAAATGAATAATACTGCAAAATTTCAACCTGTGCCTTATTTTATTGCGGGAAGTTGCCATATCTTTTTAGAAGTGGAATTGAAGGTTTGTTCCGAAATTGAGAAAGGTGTTTTATGATGAAATGAAGGCTTCATGTTGAATTGAAGATATATTTGGAAGTACGAACTGAAAAGTAATGCCGTTTATTCATTCAAGATTCCTTTTCTAAATGCGATTCTTCTTAGAAATGGAAAAATTATGGTGTTATTCTTCAACGAACGGAGGATTTTATTCTAGAACCAACAAATTATACCGATTAATTTTTTTTTGGGAAGTGTGGAGATGAATTGAAGAATTCATTACAATTTGAAATTCGCGTCCCGCGCGTTACACCTGATTCACGATTCCGTTAATGGTATCCATGCATTAAACACATGTATTCTAGAGTAAAATTTTCAGTCACGTTTCATGATGAATTGAGTACGTACATAGCACAAAAAATAACTAAAAATATTCACTCCTAGTCAGCTTCTAATGATCTACAACGCATAGATATTGGGAATATAGTTCGCATCTATGGGGCTCGGCACCACAACATTCATTAAAACTTCTTGATTCTATTCAGAAAAAAGGCAAGCCTCTTGCTCAGGGATCTTTTTCCAATAGAACAACTGAACTCTGGAACTTCTTACCAAGAGAGGTTTTCTCTGAGGCTTGCAAACTTTAAAAATCAAAAGTTAATGTTAATTCGTATCTCCTGTCTCAATTCACGCAGCGTTCTTTGAACATTATAGGACTTTCTTATATATGTATATATATATATATATATATATATATATATATATATATATATATATATATATGCTGGCTGGAACTTCCGGTTGATCCGCGTCTGGAAAGATTTACTTGTCTACGTTATATATATATATATATATATATATATATATATATATATATATATATATATATATATATATATATATATATATATATATATATATATATGTATATATGTATATGTTGAATGCAAATTGTGATAGACCAGAGAATTTGATAATCTATTTATATATATATATACATATATATATATATATATATATATATATATATATATATATATCAATACCTGAATGGGCAGGATACAACCTTAATATCGGACCTAGTCGGATAATAGCTGAGGAGAATCATTATAAATACCAGCTTCCATGAAGAACAGACAGTTGAAGTCTTTGCTTAGTCTTGCTTGGTTACTTCGTAAGGGGAGTGATTGACCAGGACGGTATGGACAGATATTCGTCTCACAGTTCTTGAGAATGAATTCAAAATGGAATTCGAAACGTCGAACAAATCAGAAGATACCCAACGGATAAAAACCCAGAAAAATTCATCTAGCATATATATATATGTATATATGTATATGCAACTCAAGAAACTTGCATTCAGGTTATACGATTTTTTCGAGTTGGAACTATACTATTCTAGTGCGAGAAGTCGCGGCCATTTAGTAATTTTTGTAGTAAGTTTTTCAAATAAACGGTGGGACCATTGTGAAAATTGCCGTTTTGTATATTTCGAAGATATTTTGAAACCGAAAAAATTGAGAAAAGATCTATGGTAAGCAAAAACTAAAAATGAACTGCAAATCATTTTCGAGTGTGTGTGTGTGTGTTGATTTTGGCCTTACCATTACAAGGACCTGGGCAGCAAATTTTTGCGCAAAGTGTGCGAATGGAGAGTAAGTGTTTCTGATGACTGAATATCACACACAGTTCATTTTGGTCTGTTGAATTTGTTTGACCCACAGAACTGATAGATTCCTGCGGTTCGACCCCAAATTTATCCATGAATTGACAACCATGTTATCAGAGTGTAATTTTAGTCGTTTCGTGGAAAACAGGATGATATAACACAAAGATTTATAAAAATATGCACCCTTAATCAACTTGTAAAATGGTTCAAACACCATGAGTGATGCTTCTTTATGTATTGCTGCCTCATCATCAACTTGATTTCCGAGCAGTTTTAGTTTGAGTAATCCTTGAAACGTGACGATTCAACTCTCCAGGATCACCATTGAAAAATAAAAAAATTACTGGCATTATTATCGTTTTTTAAAGAAGCCATATTTTCTATTTTTTTTTCAAAGAAATGATAATTTTGAGACGTGAAAAACGAGTTAAATGAGAATATATATATTTATATATATATATATATATATATATATATATATATATATATATATATATATATATATATATATATATATATATATATAAACTTCCTTTGGAATTGCAGGTATATCTAATATGTAATTCGAAGATTTCTACAAGATTGACTGCAGAAATTGAGCGATTCCAACTGTCAGTGGGCGATTCAATGCCAATGAAACTTCCTGGTGTTCATAGTTATTTATATAATAAATGAAATGAAATAAACCATATGCATGACTACATATTCCAGATTTAAAATAGTAAAAAATATAAATAATTATTGGTTTAGACTAGAAGGTGCTTTATTCATCAATTCGAGAGGTGTTGACTTCTCTGGTAGCTTGATAAAAATGAAATTACAAAAAATTGACAACCATGTTATCAGAGTGTAATTTTAGTCGTTTCGTGGAAAACAGGATGATATAACACAAAGATTTATAAAAATATGCATTCTTATTCAACTTGTAAAATGGTTCAATCACCATGAGTGATGCTTCTTTATGTATTGCTGCCTCATCATCAACTTGATTTCCGAGCAGTTTTAGTTTGAGTAATCCTTGAAACGTGACGATTCAACTCTCCAGGATCACCATTGAAAAATAAAAAAATTACTGGCATTATTATCGTTTTTTAAAGAAGCCATATTTTCTATTTTTTTTTTTCAAAGAAATGATAATTTTGAGACGTGAAAAACGAGTTAAATGAAAATATTAGTTATTTATATATATATATTATATATATATATATATATATATATATATATATATATATATATATATATATATATATATATATATATATATATAGAAATTGATGTTTTCACGGATTTTCGATATGCAAGATGAATTTTCTGGGTTTTTTATCCGTTAGGTATCTTCTGATGTGTTCGACGTTTCGAATTCCATTTTGAATCTTGGATCTTGCATATCGAAGATCCGTGAAAACATCAATTTCTACATAATACCTGGATGGGCAGGATACAACCTTAGAGAGCGGCTGACGATATAATCATCAATAATATCGGACCTAGTCGGATAATAACTGGAGAGAATCATCATAAATACCAGTTTCCGTGGAGAACAGACAATTGAAGTCTTTGCTTGCTCTTGCTTGGTTGCTTCGTAAGGGGAGTGATTGACCAGGACGGTATGGACAGATATTCGTCTCACAGTTCTTGAGAATGAATTCAAAATGGAATTCGAAACGTCGAACACATCAGAAGATACCTAACGGATGAAAAACCCAGAAAATTCATCTTGCATATATATATATATATATATATATATATATATATATATATATATATATATATATATATATATATATATACATATATATTGAAGAATATTGAATTGAAGTTTTCCACGAAACGACTAAAATTACACTCTGATAACATGGTTGTCAATTTTTTGTAATTTCATTTTAATCAAGCTACCAGAGAAGTCAACATCTCTCGAATTGATGAATAAAGCACCTTCTAGTCTAGACCAATAATTATTTATATTTTTTACTATTCTACTATAAATCTGGAATATGTAGTCATGCATATGGTTTATTTCATTTCATTTATTATATAAATAACTATGAACACCAGGAAGTTTCATTGGCATTGAATCGCCCACTGACAGTTGGAATCGCTCAATTTCTACAGTCAATCTTGTAGAAATCTTCGAATTACATATTAGAAGTTTATATATATATATATATATGTAGAAATTGATGTTTTCACGGATCTTTGATATGCATATATATTATATATATATATATATATATATATATATATATATATATATATATATATATATATATATATAAATAACTAATATTCTCATTTAACTCGTTTTTTACGTCTCAAAATTATCATTTCTTTGAAAAAAAAAAATAGAAAATATGGCTTCTTTAGAAAACGATAATAATGCCAGTAATTTTTTTATTTTTCAATGGTGATCCTGGAGAGTTGAATCGTCACGTTTCAAGGATTACTCAAACTAAAACTGCTCGGAAATCAAGTTGATGATGAGGCAGCAATACATAAAGAAGCATCACTCATGGTGTTTGAACCATTTTACAAGTTGATTAAGGGTGCATATTTTTATAAATCTTTGTGTTATATCATCCTGTTTTCCACGAAACGACTAAAATTACACTCTGATAACATGGTTGTCAATTCATGGATAAATTTGGGGTCGAACCGCAGGAATCTATCAGTTCTGTGGGTCAAACAAATTCAACAGACCAAAATGAACTGTGTGTGATATTCAGTCATCAGAAACACTTACTCTCCATTCGCACACTTTGCGCAAAAATTTGCTGCCCAGGTCCTTGTAATGCCAAAATTAACACACACACACACTCGAAAATGATTTGCAGTTCATTTTTAGTTTTTGCTTACCATAGATCTTTTCTCAATTTTTTCGGTTTCAAAATATCTTCGAAATATACAAAACGGCAATTTTCACAATGGTCCCACCGTTTATTTGAAAAACTCACTACAAAAATTACTAAATGGCCGCGACTTCTCGCACTAGAATAGTAGTTATAGTTCCAACTCGAAAAAATCGTATAACCTGAATGCAAGTCTCTTGAGTTGCAGCGAAAAATTGCATCGTAGAATTCAGATGTTACGTAATCTTTCTCAACGATATTTTCAAAGGGAAAAGGTATATGAGTTTTCAGTTCACTGTATGAGCCGAGTGAGCTATACAGATTCAAGACAGTTTCTAAAAGATGCCAAACCCAAAAATGATCAATCTGATCACAATTGGACCAAATGCAACATTATTTCTGCCATCCTCACTCATTTAAACGCAACAGATTGAAAAAATCAATCCTTGGCGGAATAGGCATCCATCGGATCAACACTTTCCCCTGGTCCCAATACAATAACGATCTACGTGCCCTTTCGGACAGGTGTCAACCGTAAAACGCTAACTGCAAGAAAAACACCTTTATTAGACGGCCGGAGTCGTAAAAGAATTAGTTGTACTGACAGTCCCGAACCGGAAGTTGGATTTGTCGCGGTGACGAAAAACTTCCCGATACTGAGGACAAAGTGAGGATGTCCTTTCATTAGACAATTGTCGCCGCGGTGTCAGATGTTTAGCGTGTTAAGAAGCGCTCCGATTAGAAAGAAAGCTGTCTCGTCTGTTTTATAGTGGATATTTATTTCTCTAGCTTTGACAATAAGGTCCCTCTTTCAGTTTTGGGGAACTTTTTTCTTTGGTTTGTTTGAATCTGGCTGACAACGTTCCCTGTTTTATAGTAGTGGTTCAATTCCCTTTTCTCCAGATATATAACTAAGAAAAAGTAAATGACCGAAATGAGATGATAAACCTTGAGAAAACAAAATAAGTAAATTGAAAATACATGAGAAAAATTGAAAAAATAATTAGTAGGAATCGATCAGGGAGTGAAAAAAAATCAGTAAAGAAAAATCACAAAAAATGTTATAAACATTAAAAAATCCACTATTGGGATTCATTCCTGTTAAGACATTAAACTTTTGTTTTGAATTCAATAGCGGGATCATAAAAATAATAAGATAAAATAAGAAATGAAATAGAGTTGAATAAGAGAGTTGGATAAAATGAGTGAGCTGAGCCGTAAGCTGGAAGATGGTCAACTTTTAACTTGTTATTCTATCTTATTTCATGAATCTTTGTGATCGCCACGTCACTTTGTCATTTTATCATGACCAAATTTTTTAATTTTTTTTTGTAGTACTTTCATGTCATGAGAATAAAAATGGTGATCGAAGTGGAGTATATGGGATTAATGCTCCTGTTTAACCTTTGCGGCATCAGTGTGTTCATGGAAAAAAGGAAGCCGAGACGGTACAAAGTTAGGCAAAGAGAAAACATGTGGATTGCTAGTTGAAGTTTTTCCCTTTGTGGACTCACAAATTTGAAGAAAAAAAACTCCCAAATTGACATTCGAGTATCGTGTTGTCAGTCAGGTGCTGACATATAAAGAATATGCTGCCAACCTGAAAATTACCTCGATATGATTGACAATAGTTATCTATGATATAAGTGCTAAAAGTGATATTTTATTTTGTGAGAAGGAAAGTTTGGGACACGACGCCGAAGGCGGAGTGTTGCATCCCTTCAAACAAAATAAAATCACTTTTAGCAGGTATATCAGTCACTATTTTTTCTACAAACACCACTAAAAGTCCAAATTAACGCATACCTATTTTACATTAATTAATTTATAAAATAATAGCCTCAAGATTATCAGTTTTGAATTCAATTTCATCTAATCTATTCATGAAACAAGTTGCCAAGGTAATCAGAAACAAAATTTGTTGATTTGTTTTTGTTGACAACTAACGTCAATAAATCACGGATTATTCTTTCTCATTTCTTCGTTCCTAGATGGAAAGTGATCCAGAAAATGAATTTCTACCGCCGGAAATTGAAGAAGCTGCCAATAATGCTGCTTTTGAATTATTGCCTATTAAGTCGAAGCGACAGTACGAGTTTTCATACGATCGTTCCTTGAAATGGTGTGATCAGAGAAATGTTCTTGCCTACTTTGAAGAAAAGTCCATGATATGGAAATCGTCAACGCTTTGTTCGAATTATTCTATGTTGAACTCGATGATGAACATAAATAATGTTTTTATATTTCCTGTACAAATAAAACACTTTTAGCACTAGTGCTAAAAATGATTTACTCTTAACACCAGTGTCATAAAATGGCATTTTAGACACTGACAGCATGCGTCAAAAATTATACTTTTACTGACGTATTGTAGAAAAAATTTCTTAAGGCTCTGTTTCAGCCCTGAATTCTTGACTGACAGTTAGTGCCACATTCTATTACAAAGAATTGGCTGGTTATTGATCATATGCTGCCTGAGTAAGATTGAAGGGAAAACTGAGACAAAAGTAGTTTTTCAAAGGCTGCTACAAAGACGTCTGAAATCAACTTTGTTATCTTCTCTGAATAGATATAGAAAAAACTTTTATATTGAAGCAACAAAATTCATGAGAACTTTATACTCTCTCAACAGAGGTCATTATTTTTTCAAATGCACAATTGGTATTTCAAATTGAGATCGCAGCGCCACATTCAACAAAATTCCAACTCATTTGCACCACTTAGACAACTATCGGTAATTAAGGTTACGACTTTGAAAATTCCAAATCGTAAAGTTTTGTGTGGATGTTAACCATGAATTGTGCGTAATAAACATTATAATTTTAATCATATTTCAAAATTTCGAAATAATATTGCATGGCCACTTCGACCTAGAAGAACTTTGATTATTTCATAATGATTTGGAAGAGAAATTGAAAAAATTCTAAAAACTTCATTTCTCCCATAAAAATAATCAAAATGCTTTGAGATGCTATCAAACTTAAGAAGTCCTTTGTACTATCTCTAGTATAAAATGCACTACTATCATCTTTCTTTCCCATTTTCTCTCCAAACAAATAGTAATTTATTTTTGCCAACCGGTCTATCGAACACTTTACGTAAGTAATGACATAACAAAACTATTTTTATCATCATTAATGCAAGTTTCGTTAGCCGTACGCCGGCTTCCAGTTTACGACCGATATCCGCCCCTGGCAAAGCCATTTAATTTCATTATTCCTGTTAAAAACCGGAAATCCCGGTTCGCATTTGTATGCGCTAGCCTATGGGGAGGTCTTCCTCCCGGTTTTGTTGATATTCGGACATCAGAATCGTACATTGAGCGGAAGTCAATTGTAATACTCGAACCGGATACATACAGCCGGTAAGTAAACAGACGGGATGGGATTTAGTTGAAACGCGGACGTTCGATTCCTCAAGGAGAAGAAAGATCCCTTTTTCTTGTTTGTATTGGGCCATTGTGCGACGACAAATCCCCGAACACTTGTTTGACTGGAAAATGCCGGAGTGTTTGTCGGTTTTTGTCTTTGTCCATGTGACGGGATACGATGGGTAAGGTGGATCGTCGGGAGGCCTGTGGTTTTCTCATAGCTGGTAATTGCGAACCTGTGGGATAGTTTTATGAATGCAGCTCACATCACAGCACACTTTATTCGTTGGTAAACAAACGACGTCGGAGGTTTGTTCTGGTTATGAATTGAAAACTGATTCAGAATCGTTCTGAATCTTCGCAGAAGACAAACACAACAGAAAATACTAAATTACTCAAAAAATGGCAAGTGAAACTACGAGGGCATAGAGCGGACATGCAATTATTTTTTTTACTTCCACCTGTAAATATGCTCATCTCTTCATAGTTTACTGAACGGATAAGTAGGCGATTCCAGTCAACTGAATCGTTATGATTTCATATCCACACAAAGTAGGATATGAATTCCACCAATCACTGAGAACCAAATACATGGTTACCAGGGACAACCTTGTACAAACGTCACAATTCTGATCTGTCTACCTACAAACACGAAATCCAAGATGTGTGATTCAATTAAATATAATTAAATATACTCATACCTGAAATATTCTCTAGTTTATTGAGTCAAGGTTGAATTGTCACAATTGATGATTTTTCTGCGGAATTGAAGGATTTACATCCACTCTTCACAAAAATAGTTAACTGAAAACGTACACATAGTATTTTTCACAGTAAATGGTATTGGCTTATTAACTGCAATAAACTACCCGATTAAATCCCATTGTGTAGAAAATCATCTGGTAAAAGATGCAAATGTGCTACAGGGTCGAACTTAAGAAATTTGAATTTTTTATAATTTAGGAGATATACAAGTAATTTATTCAAATGTTACAATTCTATTTTATATTTAGTTCAGTGTCGCTATCGTTATCCTCATCTAAATTAATTATAATTGGCGCAATTGATTTTACAGAGAGGTACGAGTTTTCAACATTTATAACATGACTAACAGAACTTTTCCAACTCTCGGCAGGAATGTCATTCATACAGTTCCTAATTAATTCTAGCACACTACCACTTAGAGTCGGAGAAGTATTTTTTCCGCGCGCGCTCGATTTGAGTTGGTGCCACATAAGCTCTATGGGATTGAACACGCAGTCGTAACACTGTATGTCCCAATTCTTCTGCAATTGTATCACAAACATACGTTTTTTTTAAAGAAAATGACTGCAGCACTTGTAAAAGTTCTTTTTTTGTATAATTTTCCTCAAAATATATGTCATTTGCAGCCATGAAGTTTTGAATCTCCAATTTCGTATTCTTTGAGCCAGGAATTTTTTGCAATTGTCGACTTGCTTGCGTTGTCCATTACTATAACGCTGTTTGGCGGAATGTTGGGTAACAGACAATTTTTAAACCAATCTTCAAAAAGCTCTGCTGTCGTATCTTCGTGATAATCAACAAAAGAGTCCTTAATATTTTTGGCAGAAAGCCACATAACGTTTGGGATACAACCATTTTCTGATCCTGCGTGTAATATTGTGATTCTCTTCCTTTTATTTGCTTTTGTTTTACACTTATCAGAGGAATCAGACCATCCTTTGGAAGGGGTGTCATGCGTGTCAAACCACATCTCGTCGAGGTAGAGTATTGGCCGATTTTAAGAACGGTATTTTCTTATTGACGTTATATATTCAGAACGCCAGTTTATTAAACGTGTGGATTCCATTATTACTTGTCTCTTGTCAATGTTGCGATATTTGAAGCCCATTGCAGACAGAGCTCGCCAAAGAGTAGTGACGCCACAGTTGATGTGAGTTTCGTCATTGATGAGCCGCTGTTTCAGACTTTTGATTGTAGGGACACGCTGCTCATCGTACATAGTGTAGATTTTTCGCCTTATCAAATCTTTTTTCCAGTCGTCTAGACTTTTTGAGAAACCGGAATCTTTACGCTTTTTTCTTGATTCCATGGAATTTTCAACAACTCGTCTAACTGAAGTAAGAGGCACCTTCGTCAAATTACTGGTTACTTTTGCTGCAGCACCTGCGTTATATCCTTGCTGGAGTAAGGAACTATACCCATTTTTTATAATGATATTCGCGTCACAAGATAAGTGATTCTTCTTTAACGAACCACTGGAAGAAGCACTATTACTTTTTATCCACGGACGCCACATACTGTCTATTCTGTACGTTGGGGTATAAAATCTTTGCTATTAATGTCTGTAATAACAAATAAATGTTATAAAATTATTGCACGCCGTAACACAAGTGAACACTTCCAATGGAATACAAAGACTAAAATGAACAAGAAGTGTAAGCTGTAATCCTCTACAATCCCTCTCTGAGAAACAAAATTACCTGAATCCGGTCCGTATACATTTATGATGTGCATCTCGGATTTCACAACTTGAGGGCCTAATTCGTTAAGATGTACGTCCTTTGAGACGCTCAACTTTATAGGCGTTGGTTCAAGTCTCACAAATACCGATTTTTTTGTAATTTTTCTAATTTGACATTACTATTTCAATTTTTATCGTTCAATAGTAAATATAATGAAATTTATTTCCTTCTGAGTTTTTCAGAAATATCGAAACAATATTCTATATCTAAAATTTATTAGCAATATGAAGAATAATATAATATTAATATAATATGAAGAAAAATATAAGTGTATATAACTCTGGATATTGGCCACATCGCCTTTGTCCTCGTGCGATATGGCTACCATATCCACCCTTGTTGTACAAAGTACCATTTCTTTATTTCGAATTTTACCTCTAAATTAAGAAAAAAAAATATTGCTTGTCTGCTCTACTCCCTAGTAGAAAACTGACCTGTGGAGTATTTTTATGTTTGAAAATTCTGTTTTCTCAGTTTTATGTCTATGATTTTTTGTACGAGTATGTAAAGATTTTATGATACAGAGAAAGGTTTCTTGCATCATTATATTCATCAAAGTGAAAGATTCTGCATTTCTGTCTATCTTATTAAAAAAAAAATTATATTGAGAGAGGTTTCTTGAGTCTTTTAATTTTATTCGCAGATTATCTTGTTTCTATCAGTTTGTGTTCGACATACGACAACCTGAGGTAGTGCAAACACTGCATGCGAAGGTTTTTCTTGGTACTCTTTGGACTCCGTCTGTTAACTGTTAATTATTCAAATCAATTTCTCATTAAACTGTCAAATAGACTGAAAGGGATCCAAGAAAAACCTTTGAGGGTAGTTTTTGCACTACTTCAGATTGTAAAGTATATAAATAAGTAACCCTTGTCCTCAGATTTAGTTTCAGTTTTCTCCTCCTGAATATGCTAACCTTGTTAACGAAACGGGTGTCGATTGCAAATAATATCAGATTGGTGTTAGGGTATCTGATCGCTAGGAAAAGTTTAAAACTTTCACACCTAAGATTCCAATCTCACTTCTACGAATACGAAAATGGAATTTTGCTACTGAAATCGAAATTAATAAATTGAAATGGCTCCAACCCCTTCCCAATTCCCTGTTATTTTTCAAATTATCCTGTTTTTACCAGAATAATTAAGCATTGTCATGTTGACAAGTGTGTCGTCATATTGGCAAGAAAAATTTAATCCGCGATAATTTTGGATTATCAGAGGATGACAAAATGTAAGTTTGAATCTTACTTTAGGGGAGAGAAAACCCGAAAATGGATTTCACTAAAAATATCAATAGATATACCTCCTATACCGTTACTGGACTACTGAATTGAAGATGACATGAATGTTGACAATGAGTTATCGTTGTGTCGTGTATTACAAGTCAGAAATAAAGTTAGTGTTCGATCATCGTTTCATGTATAATATTGGCGACGAGGATTAAAACTTCAGAAATGTCTGGTAATACTTCGGTCGCTATGAGCACTGTTTTTGATTTTCTGTGGAACTTACGTAATTAGGTCTCCTCTACAAAAAATACTTATAACATTCTCGGCGGTCACCTTTATTTTCGGAGATACAGGTCCATTCTGTTGTGAAACTTCACAATTTTTTACATCAACTTTCTGTTATTGGAACACACAAAATGTATCGTTTACTTGATCAAGTCTTTATTTACTCTTTCCCAAAATTTCTGAGCAGACAAAACCATTATTGCAACAAAAAAAAAATGTTTTTTTTTCAAAACGCCAAGATT
Source organism: Zygogramma bicolorata (assembly GCA_032362365.1). Classification (NCBI taxonomy): domain Eukaryota; kingdom Metazoa; phylum Arthropoda; class Insecta; order Coleoptera; family Chrysomelidae; genus Zygogramma; species Zygogramma bicolorata. The sequence continues at coordinate 2,947,815 of JAVJAQ010003898.1, forward strand.
ATGTTGGGATGTCATAGTTCAATATTGATTCACTTGCGATGTTGCCGGCGTTACAGCGGTCATTGTTATTGTTGAAAACTGAACATATTAATGTTGACTTCTGAAGAAAGGGAAATTATTTGAAACAATGATGGTTTTGTCTGCTTAAAAATGTTGAGAACATGTATACGAGAACTTGTGTGATTTTTCAATAAAAAAAATTGTGTGTTCAAACAACAGAAAGTTGATGTGAAAAATTGAATGGGCCTGTCTCTCCGACAATAGAGGAGATCGCCGAAAACGTTATGAGGACTTTCTGTAGAGGAGATCGAATTACGAAAGTTCCACAGAATTTTTCTTCAACAAAAAGTGCTCATAGCTAGCGAAGTGTTACCAAATGTCTAACCAGTCAGTTCATTTTGAAGAATTCACACCAGGAGCATCATGAAAAATTTACAAATTCGTTTAAAGTTCTGTCTTACAGCAAATTCTATCACAGAAGATGCTGCGAAATGTGCCTTATTTTTCACCGTATGTGGTAAAACACTATGCGAATCAACAGAATCATTGGTGACAGCAGCATTGAAATTCAATGATATTTTGAAGGTATCAGATGGACATTTTGACCCAAAAGCAAGTGAAATTGTAGAATCATATTGTGAAATATATATACAAGGAGATAAATACTTGTATTACTAGTAATACTCGTATTTATGTCCTTGTATATACATTTCAAAATATGACATGAATGTTGACAGTGAGATATCGGGGTTTTGTATTATTATTACAAGTCGTAAATAAAGTTACTGTTCGATCATCGTTTCGTGTATAACTGATATTTTAGATATATGTCTGCAAGGATCCAGAAAATTGTGTCATCTGCAATAATATTTTGGCTTTTATACGAATGTAGACGAAATGTCATTTTATGCAACTCGTGCAAAAAGTTTCTATTGAACGCAATACGTCGAATGCGGGAGTTGCGTAAATAACAATTTCAAGGTTATCCATTCGAAGTCCTGTGTTTACTGGAGCGGATGCCTCAATAGAAGGAAACCGGGAAAATGTTAGTGGTGCATCAAACATCAAACCTAGTCGGCGTTCTGCTTTGACGCACGAAAGGTGAGATGATTCTGCACAATACGGTTTTCAAACAATTCGAGCCGATCGTGTTACATAACCTATAACGCGTGTATGCGTGCGTGCAAAAATAAAGAATAGGCTCTCAAATTTCGTACCTACCTTCCTTCTTAACTGTATCCGAAGCTGTAATCTGTTATTTGAGGTAGTCGGTAGACATGCACCAGGTGTCTCGCATTACAGTTTTGTTTGATTCGGTTCGCTAGCGGAAATCCTAACTGAATTTCAGAATTACGGCAAAAAAATTGCTATACCGTGAAGAGAAACCCGCTACTAACATTGCTTGGTACCTAAAGTATTTTATCAATAGTAGCATATTGAACTGGACTGAATATGAAAATCATATCGACGCTGACATCCTGCTTAATGATTCATTTGTCCAAATGGACTTACCACTAGTTTTGTATAGTTTAATTTTTCGACGAAGAATATTACCTTGGTTTCAATATGAAGTTCAGAGTTGGATATTTTGAAAATTATTGAATAACTTTGAATGCCAATTATTTAACTTACCGATAAGTTTTGGAATTGACTATTTCTGAGGATAGATACGAAACCGGTAACGGTATTATTCCAAACAACACTGAAAAATGAAATCTTCCGGAGAATTTAGGGGACAAATATGAAATTTCTAAAGCCCTGTTAGATGAAACTTCAGTTTCTTTGGTGTCATTAGCAATATGAAAGATATCAATGAGACAATATTATGAAACAAATGTTCTGCGAAAAACCCATGAAATAATTAATCTAGATTGCTCAAACTCTGCGATCGATTTACTCATAACTCAAAGTATGTCCCATGCATCTCTTTGCGTCTCAGTGCCCCAATTAGGTAACACAAATGGATATTCGCAATCTTTTTAACGGGGTAAATATAATTTTTCTTCGTAATTTTTTGTCCTTTCTAAGAATGAGTAGTCCATATGTCTATGCGGTAAAAAAGTATAAACTGTATTCATTCCATACAGCACTGATTGTAATGAAAATTTGGATTTAGGTTTCACATCCCCTTTATTTTAAAATATACCCTTTGTCGAGGGTTGCTTTTTCCTTGGGAGTGGATGCCACCCCTTCTTGGAGGTGAAAAATTTTTCTTTGAAAATAAATGCGGAAATCGATAAATTGACTAATTCTCAGTAACTTATGTTCCATGAAGTTTTTTGTGAAAGGCAATTCTTTTCGACTTACTCGCGAGTTGAATTGACGGGTTCAACATAAAAAAACACGTCTTCAGATTCTTTTTCGCGAATAACTGGAAAAATATGCATTCGATCGAAAAACTTGTAGAGAGCACAATTATAGCTTTCAAAAATATAATGGTATTCGTGTATTTATGATGTATGCCAACCCAAAACAAACGGAGTAATTGCTTGTTGAAAGTTGATGGGTATTTTCAAACGCCAAAATGGAAAGTTTCTACGTACAATATCAGAAAACCAATGCATTTCTCGGGAAATCTCATAAAAAAATTCTTCAAGTCATTTGAGAAATCCTTCATTTTCATCACTCATGACAGTTCCTAGCATCAAAATTGAGCAAGGTATGAAGAGAATAATGTCGATTCCTATTTTTTTGTTGGAAGAAAATTGTGAAAATCTCACCCTCTGTTCCATTCCTTTTGAAAAAAGTCGTTGCCACTTCACAATTCAACTTTATTTCATGTTCTTATAATACGTTCTGAGTGTTCACCAGTTGGAAATTCTTGTTTTTGGAAAAAATTGAGATTGAAGAGAAAAAATCATTTTCGTAATTTAGCGAAAAATCGCATTTTCTTCCAAATAGCTCAAACACTATTAATAACATGCAAAATTTCCTGGGGGACAAAATTGTAGGTTATTTTTTCTGAATATTTTGGCGTTTTATTTTTCCTACAGGATAAAAATGGAGTAAGATTTGGTTAAAGCTTACACTATGTGTATTCTTCACTAAACTAATATACATATTCTTATTTCTACAAAAATGTGCTTTTGGTTTTTTCTCCATAACTCGTTTAGTCTAAGCAATCAAATCCACGAAAAACTATTGTGTAGCTTTTTTCGAGAGCTATGAGCTCATTTCAATGATTTTTTGTTTTCTATTATATTTTTGAAAAGGTTCATGATGAAAGGGCTTAAAAAGGTACAGTGCGCGATCACACGCAAGTTTTAACTGGCCATACCAGCACCATTTTTATCCTACAGAAAAAAATGAAACGTCAAAATTTTCATAGAAGAATAACCTACAATTTTTTACTCCAGGAAATTTTGCATGTTATCAATAGTTTTTGAGTTATTTTCAAGAAAATGAGATTTTTCGCTAAATTACGAAAATGATTTTTTCTTCTCAATATCGGTTTTTTCCAGAAACAAGAATTTTCAACTGGTGAAATACTCAGAACGTATTATGAGAACATGAATAAAGTGAATTGTGAAGTGGCAACGATTTTCTTCAAAAGGAATGGAACAGAGGGTGAGATTTTCACAGTTTTCTTTCAACGAAAAAATGGGAATCGACATTATTTTTTTCATACCTTGCTCAGTTTTGATGCTAGGAACTCTCATGATTGATAAAAATGAAGGATTTTCAAATACTTCAAGAATGGTTCTATGAGTTTTCCGAAAATGCGTTGGTTTTTTTGTTCTCGTACGTGGAAACTTTCCATTTTGGCGTTTGAAAATACCAATCAACTTTCAACATGCAATAATTCCGTTTGTATTGAGATGGCATACATCATAAATAAACGATTACCTTTGGTTTTTTGAAAGCTATAATTTTGCTCACTGAAGGTTTTTCGATCAAATGCATATTTTCCCAGTTATTCGTGAAAAACGTGTTTTTTTTAGGCTAAAAGCCGACAATTCCACTCGCATATAAGTCGAGAAGTATTGCCTTTCACAAAAAACTTCATGGAATAAAAGTTGCTTAGAATAAGTCAATTTATCGATTTCCGCACTTATTTTCAAAGAAAAAATTTTCACCTTCAAGAAGGATGGCATTCATCCCCAGGGAAACAAGCGACCCCCGGCATAGGGTAGATTTTAAAATAGAGTTCATTCAGAACCTAAATCTAAATTTTCATGCAAATCGGTGCTGATTATTAGGAGATATTCCTCTTGAGAAACATACATAATATCGAATATTGGAATATTGGAGTGTGTTGGACACAATACATATTTCCGGTAATGAAAATGGGAGATTTTCCGGTATTACCCTGAATCCTAGAGATAGTTTTCTATTTTTAACTTGACCAGCACTATGGAACATTTTCGACCATCAATCCTATTCCCTTCAGCGTCCACTTTCACGCTTCCCTTTTGACGATGCCGCCCCTCAATCAAGTAACATATCCCTGCATTGAACACTTCCTTCTTGGCATGTTCCTTGATTTGGCCTGCCACAGAATATTTATGTATGGAGATTGAACCTCATTGTCCTAATGCCTAGACAAGGGGGCAGGAACGTAACGGCTCAAATAACAAAGAAGAAAGTGGTTACAGTTTTCTCTATCGAAAAAGAATGAAATAGAGCTCAATACCAAACGTGCACTATTTTTTTGTAACTTTGATATATAAAGTGGCACTTTTGAAAATCATCGGAAATGTCGAAACGCTTCACTTCCTAATCATTTATAAAATGTTTTTTTTTCAATCACTCAGTTACGAAAATTAAAACAACAGCATTAAGTCGTCCAGTGAATCACACACAAAAATTTGGTGTTCAAGTATGAAAATAAATGATAAAAATCTCAAAATCTGCAATATCTCAGTAATTATGATGATTGTAAACATAGGTACATCTCATTCATTACTTGAAATAGTATTTACTGGTATGGTACTTTGTCGATTATGCCTTGGAGAGATTTATTGTTGTGTCTTTACAAACACTTACTCCAACAAAAATTGCATCCTGAAAATATTCAAGTTTCAAAATGTTACAAGAATACCTTGTTTTTTTCACAATGTCATATGGTTGATATCCTTCGGAATACGCCTTCGAAATTTTTCATAAGGTTCTCACTTCACACCCTCTAGCGTTCAAAATCTTCGTTCATTCTCCTTTAAGAATCAAACAAGTATAGCTAATAGGATTTGGTCTATAAAAAAAGATCGCAATTTTTAGCTACCTGAGCTTTCGTTAAATTTTATTAGATTAATCAACGGCTACAATATAAAAAGGACATCAAAATGTATAAATATAAAAATATAAGGTACGTACATGTGAAGTTTTTCTTGAATAATGAAATAATAAGATAAAACATGAGAAATGTAAATTTTGACAATGAAAAGTGAAGTTATCGATTTTGAAATTCAAAGTGTTTTTCTCACTGTTATATACAGGATGTATTCAGTTGTTTAATAGAAACGAATAAATTTTCTTGAGGCTCTCAATTTCTGATTTCTTGTTCATGTTGTTTTTTCTCGTTTTAATTTCAGTTATTTTCAAAAAGAGACGTTTGTTCAAGTTTTTTTTTAATGTGAAGAGATGTGAGATTTAACAAAAGTAATATGGCATGTGTCTGTTATTTCTGTTTCTTTGCGACATCGCAGTCTTTTCTGAAACGGATTGTCGTCATAATACTCTATAGAGTTTCGCACATCACGTGAGTATCGTCGTGCCGGGTAATCGTAGGGATTTTCATGCAAATAATAATAAATAAGATCTTTTAAATCGTTCATTGTAACAACAAAAAGTTCACAAACAACGTTTACAAGTTTTACAGTTCAAACCTCCATTCCATTGAAGAAACCCCTCGATTTTCGAAAGTCGAGAGCATTTATGTCAACTAAGAATATCAATTTTATTGTGTGAGGTTGGGTGGAGTCGAGGAAATCTAGAGGAAAGGACTTATGGTACGGGTGTTAGCCTCGTCTCAAAGCAAAAAATGTGACCTTGGTCTTTCGTATTGTTCAATTCTCCAGTCTAATCTTTTGCCGTTCTACATTTCTATTTTTCAAAATTGTGGTTTTGAAGGGATTTCATGTATAACATCAAGCGACATATCCTCATAAAATTTGTGGATGAGTGATAGCATTATTCTTTATAATGAAGAAATAGAATTGAGACTCGAGAGTGAGTTACTCATCCTTGAAAAAAATAATGGATTCAAAAATAAAATTTATACCTACTTCTGAAATTTTCCATCTAAATATTTCGTGTGAACTATCAGACATCATTAGTATTTGTTGTAGGATTGACCTGAGTGTAACATCAAATTCAAGAACTTGTTTGAAAACAATCTTATTAAAAAACATTGTGTGTCAAGAGACTGGTTGACGATAATGTTTCGCAATTCGAATCACTTACTTTATTATCAGGGCTCGAAAAGTCATTTTCCCACTCCAAAAGTGGCACTTTTATGACATGTTTACATTGAACACAGCAGGAACAGGAAACACAACCAATAAGGACAATTGTCGATCTTGTAAGTACGAATAAAGTGATTAGTTATATTATTACTCTTTCTTACATGGAAAAACAAACATTTCGAGTCCCGATGATGTAATACCAATATATTTTGAAACGTTGGCTTGAGAACAGTAATTCTGTAAGTGAACCTTACTCCTTCGAAAGCAGGTTGTCTCAATCTATGGGACCCACTAGTGGGTCGCGAGAAAATTTTTAGTTGGTTCTGTCTGTAGAACGACGCACCAACCCGAACCAAGCCAAAAATTCTGTTTAAATTTTGTTTTTCAGCTTGAAATTATCTTTATTCATATTAGCAACAGTTACATTTCTCAGGGCCGGTCTTTTCACTTACATATAAAGTCCTTGATAACTGTATCTTTCAGATATTCTCCTTCTACCGTCTTTTCAACTTCAAGTAGACCTATCTGATAGATAAATACAGGGTATTTGTAGGATAACTTGTCTGGCACTTTGGGTTGTGAAAAAAGCGGTATTTGTAGAATAAATGCCACAAAACAATACTGTTTTCAACATAACATAAAGCTTTCTTTTCCATATTCAAAATCAAGAAAAAACCAACTCGTACCGCCGAGAACACGAAATATTTGAAAATTTTCTGTCAACTGTTAACACTAGCACAAACACAAATGTTGTTCTCTGTTGTAAGGGCAAACACTTATAAATGTACAGTTTTGACAGCAACATGAAGTTGGGTACAATTCCAAGTCCTAGATAGGTACCTGAAGAATAGAATACCAAAAAAAGACGGAAGAAAGTTGTCCCTTGGATAATTCTTTCTGAGAAATTTATCCGATAGATAGGTGCCAGAGACTTTATCGCAAGATGAAAAGACCGCCCCTTAGAGGTTGGTCTCGAGTTTGGTAACTTGTTTTAGATGGGTCGTAGTACAGACAACTTTGGGAACCACTGATCCAATATATAATGATTATGGAGGAAATGAGTATTTCATCAAGAACTCATCCAAAAATGTTGCAAACTGAAATGATCCGTAGGCGACTTCGAGCCCGTCTCTGCAAGATTCTGTCAGGAAGTCGGACATGCATATAAAATTTCTTGGTGGGTGATCTGACACTAGCTGGCTTTCGCTTCGAGTAGCCACGTATCCAGGCGCCAAGACTATATATGTTTACTTTCCGTCAACATGCAGAAACTGGCACAGGAAGGATGTCCTTTTCTTTCGGAAGGCCGGCCCACACCGACGTTTTTGACGTTTCCTCGAGCTGACATCATTTTCATTTCAATAAAGACCTCATGGGAGGTTACTTTCAATTGTAACAGAAGGATGTCTGTCTACATCCCTTTTCTATTTTGCGTGAAACTTGATATGATTGGAAATTTTGTACACCGATGCCAAATTCCCAGATATATTTTTGGAGTATGATTTACTTCCTGCTGATGCCAATTTGGTTGGTATAATATGCGTCCATTGATTTACGGGTACTGATATTTAAATTTTCGGCAAATGTTAAAATTTACTGATAATTTATATGAAAAATTTAGTAGAGTTTATATGAATCACTTCGACAACTGAAAGTACAATTTTTTATCTCAGTCGAACATATATTGTAAACGTTATTCAACCTCTCAAAAAACAAATTCTAAAACTTGAAAGCATGCTATGTTAAATAGCCTTCTCTGAAGTTAAAAAGAGAATCATTTGTACACCTCATGAAGTCTTTCATCGATTTAAGATAAATTCCCCCAAATTTTTTCAATTTCAATCAAACTTAATATCTTTCAATTTCACATTTTGAGAAAACGGTAGCTCCTGAAGAAAATTATTAATCAGAATGATAGAGATACTTCCATTAACTTTATTTTCTGATACAGAAAAAGCTCAATATTCGTTTAATTATTGACATTATAAATCACCGGGTTCCGCAAGGTACAGTTTTATATATTTCCTAAAACATCAAATAACTGCGGATTCCTTGGGGACATTCGAAACTTGAATATCACCAACAAATAGAAAATTTTCAACTGAAAACAACTGATGTTTTTCTCTTATGAACGAATGAAAGACTGGTGATCGAAGGAAACTGAGGTTCAATAATGTGAAACAATTACGGTGTTTCGTAACACCTTTAATTGGGCTCTTTCATGACGTTTATGATGAGGTGAAATATAATTAAACAAAAAAATTGATGAATTGATTTCGTACAGGATACTTTTCTATGGTATATAGTATATCAAGAAGCTACAAGAAAACCTAAGTGAATATTCCAAGGCAAGTACAGAGTAAAAAAGTAAGAGGTTGACACGAGTCATTGCATATTCTAGATTGACTTAATAAATTTCGGATTCCATAGAATCATCTACTTCATTCTGTAGGAGATAATTGTTTCTTTCCTCATTAGTACAATCAAAATTATCTGAATGTATTTGACATGTTTCATTCATAAAATACTGACTAGATCACCTTTTTTTTTGTTTCTGTGTATTATTTTCATTATACAGGGTGGATACCGAGGGCGGAAATATATCGAAATAAAAACTTATACAGAAACAAATTTTGAGCCAAAACTGAGTTTTTCTGAAATATAGATATTTGTAGATATACTCATATTTGACTTGAATGTTTTTGACGTTTTTAGGTGAATAACTCGAAAACATAGCGTTCCATGGAGAGAAGTTCAATGATCAAAATTAAAGATTATAGAAAATGAGGATTCTGGTTTGTCTTACGAATGCACCAGGTTCAAGTTGGAAAGATTTATGGCTCCTTGAAAAATCCTTTTGTGGAGTAACTCGGTTCGAAGTATTCAACTTTGAGTAACGAAAAGTCGATGCATTTTTCGAAAAAAAAAGCTGATTGAACATTTTCTGTTGTTCTTGTAATAACCTTGGAATTGAGCACTGTAAGAAGTTAAATGCATAATGATTGGAATAGTTACAACGAAAAAACTGTAGTCTACTAGAATTATAAAAATGTTTCCCTCAATACAAACTGATTCCTTTCTGTAATGTATGACGAAAAATGCATAAATTTCAAAATAACTCTAAGAAAATACTAGTCTGAGGAAATGCAGGTTCATTCTTAGCAAACGGGGCACCCTTCAACTTTAGGTGAATATAATTTCACAAATAATTTCGAATGCTACAGATTATATCCATTTCCATTTATATCCAAACGTCTCCTGGTTAAAGGGTAGTTGAAAAGAGTCCCCTTCGGCTGGATCGTGCACTACAAGCAAACTTCTAACAGTTAAATCTTCCTTATTTTTCAGCATACAGAAATGAATGAACCTCCGAATTATCTGCCGAGAATGAAACAGTATTTTTGTAGCACATAGTACTTCGGAAAACATTTATGGAAGAGTCTTCACTTGAACTTTGTCGCTCTATCCATTTCCTCAGTTCCTCGAGCGGAAATTTTCACACTGGAATCAACCCAGTATAATAAGAATTAAAAAACAGGAATAAATAAATGGATAAATTCTTCAGTATTTCATGTATGAAACATGATCTATGATGTTTTACATTGAAACATTGAGAGTAGCTGCATTCCAACGTTCAAACGTTTACTAACCCCTCTACATGTCCCTGCTAAATATCGAAATTCTTGATTAACATCTGGATTGTCCCAGCAATCCTATATATTTTTAGTAGTATTCAGGAATCTGCAACATCTAAATCTCTAGCATGACACAACAACTCGTGTTAATGTTCTGCCGATGGAATTTAAACAGTTTACTCTTTGAAAGACTTCAGCAAAAAAGAATCCGAATCCTCCACAAAATTCATCTCATAACTCATTAAAGAAAAACGTAGTTTAGATACTGTTTGAACATCATTATTTTGTGGTGGATCAATATATGTTCCGTAGTTTTCTGGGTTTGTAACCTACCACAATCTGAAATAATAAGAATTAATATTGGAATCTATGCAAGGGTAGAAGGGCATATTTTCAATCTGGCCCGAAAGATTGCTGCGTCTATTGAAAAATAGTTCTTTCTGGATAGAACAAGCCCAATTAGTCAGCAACTTCTCGTAAATCTCAAGTTTTGCCTATCAAAAAAATTATAAGATAGAAAACCAATGAACACTGTCAAAGCAAACACTTGATATTTGGTTCTGAATGTGCCAAAATGGGGATTTTAATGGTACTTTTTTCAATATATATCGTTGCATCTGACCTCTTTTCGATTGGAGAATTACTTCAGTTTTGTACCTGCTTACTCGTTAAAGAAAAATTGACATTTTAATAACACGATGGAAATAGCATATTCACATAACCCTGGATTGTGCGATTTTTAAATATGTACTACCTAATATAATCGCTAGGTCAATATATTCTTCTAGGGGCTCATTTTTTTTGGTAGAAGCTGAAGTGCTCGACCAAGTCATTCGACTGGCTGTTTAGAACTCAGCTGACAGCTAAGTTTATTGAAAGTAGATAGAAAACGTGATCGAGAATAAGTATATCTTTATTCTATCGTACGATTTGTAACTGAATATATTTTTATATTTAGAATACCATTTTAAAACGCCGTTCACAAAAAGAGAAGAAAAATAAGTGCTCTCCAACAAGTCAATCGCCTATCCCACACGAGATAACATTGTGAAAGGTCGTAATTTTTCATCGTAAAAGGATCCTTGTCACCATCAAGAGGATCGGCCCACAAACATAACGACAACAGACGTCGTTGTAACACCAACGTAACACCAATTTCCTCCCGACCTTAGGACCGCGACCCCCGATAGGTGACGGACGAAAACCGAAACTTAATTATGTGAAACAATTAAGGACTTTATTAACCGATATTTTATAACATCCTGTTCGAGTTAATAGGCAATTTATCATAAAATGGGCTCCTTCACGACGTTTCTAATAAACGGACAAAACGCTGTGGCATGAGCCGGGCCGGATACGCTTTATCAGAATTCAGAATGCCCTAATGGCCCTTACAGTGACGTAGCAGATACGGTATCAGTTCTCTTCGATCTCCGGTCGGACGCAATTTATTGATTCTTTCCTATCGATGATGTTTCCGAAGGCAGATGGTACTCGATTTTTTTGGTTATGGAATCTGGTATCTGACACATTGCCTTCTAGAGTGCAACAGTAAAAGGTCCTTCCTGTTAACTTTTTTAATTGGGATTTCAAAATACGCGATACGCCCTCTCGACGATTTTTTTTAACAATGTCAAAGTATTGTCAAAGTGGTGCTTATTGGCTGAAGTCTTAGTCAAACTGACGCTACGATATTATTTTGAAATTGGAATGATTAAAATTATTACTAATGTTTATCAAGCACAATTCATGGTTAACGTTCACATAAAAAGTGGAAAAACACTAAAAACTGTAACAGTCGCTGACGAAATGTTACGGATTTTCAAAGTGGTGCTTGTTAGTTGGAGTTCTCATGAAAGTGGCGCTGCGATCTTAATTTGAAATCCCAATTTAACAGGATAACGAGAGAAGGGCTTCAAAAGTTATTTGAAGAAAATTCATTATATTCCGAATTCAAAGTAGGAATTCAACCGAATCCCGATATAGGAGTCGGAAACTTGCTGAATTCAACTTGAAATTCTGAATTTATAAACTTGAAATTATCTATAGATTTCTTCCATAAGAATATTCAATGAATTCCGGATTCGAAGTCAGACTTCATCAAAATTCCGCTATCTACCTATGAGTTCAATAAAATTCCGAGATAGAGGACGGAATTCAATAAAATTCTGAGGTTAAAGTCGAAATTTGAATTCTGACGTAATTCTTCGGAATTGAAATATTTTTCATAAAGTATTTGGGGACTTCTATGTTTTCGTAGGCTCGGATAGGTTGCGGGCAAAAAACATTCTGCTATCACTGCAATCACTTACAGGCGATGCGTAACTGAACTTTTCATAATCAATTATATTAATGGATGTATATCACTCAGTTACGAAGAGTAAAACGAAAGCATTCTCTCTTTCAATGAAATCACACATGGAAGCTCTTATATACCAATTGAAGAGAAGATTATCCCATTTAGGACATTCATTTGCTGAGAAAATTTCAAAATAGTTGTATGATACAAATCTCACAATCTCAACACAATGATTTGCTCGAGAAAACATCTTGTTCAATACATAGTTTTGCGGACGATAGTACTCTTCATACTAGTTTCTCTTCCAGAGTCCCCATACTAGCTCGTAGAACAAAATTTCAAAGAAACATTCACGTCAATAAAATTAACGACGACTTGGTGGAAGTAATAGAATGGGGTGACATGAACTTGGTGGAATATAATGCTACGAAAACCCAGGCATGTCTCTTCTCAAGAAAAGCAGATCAGTCAGCATCTAGTTATACAGATGTCAGGAGTAACTATTCCTACAAAGTATCTCGATGCTAGGAATAACGATTAGTGATAATCTCACATGGGAGAACCATGTGAGATCGATCTCTAAAAGTGCTTCCCAGAAACTTGGATTTCTATTCCGTGCGAAGAAATACTTCACTCCTCGTCAGCTTTTGATGATCTATAGGGCTCAGATACGACCTGTCATGGAATACAGTTCTCATGTGTGGTTGTGTGGAGTTTGGCACCAAAACACTCATTGAGGCTTCTCGATTCTATTCAGAGAAAGGCAATCCGTCTTGTTGGTGATTCTTCGCTTATTAACTCGCTCACCTCATTGGGACATTGTAGAAGGGTCCGAGACTTGTCTCTCTTCTATAGATATTTTCAAAGTCGGTGCTCTTCTGAATTGATATCAATCGTTCCACCCTTGGCAATATCTACACGGACTCGACTAGTACAGGATTTCCACCTCGTTTATATGAGTTTGGAGACCTGTCGAACGTCTCTTGCTCAGGGATCTTTTTTGAATAGAACAGCTAAGCTTTTGAACTCCTTGCCAAAAGAGGTTCTTCCTGAGGCTTACAAACTTCAGAAATTCAAAGTGAATGTTAATTCGTATCTTCTGTCCCTTGATTCACGCGGTGTTCTTTGAACTTTACAGGGCTCCCTTTCGTGTGAATCTGCATATAAAAAAAACAAGCAAAAACTTCAATATCCTAATTGATATGATTTTGAACATACGTAATGTATTTATTTTATAGTACTTGGCATAATATCTACATACACAATATCATTCATAATCTTACAAACGTTTATCATAGATTTATATGGAATCTTTGTAGCTCCTCTCAGAAATCATTCAGTTCCAGTCAAATTTTTCAAAATTGTAAATAACGTCAAGCTGATATGCGATATGATCTTGTTGAGTAAACAATTTTACTCCTTGGAAATGATAGACTTCTGATAGGGTTGACGTTCGTCAGCTTGTTCACAGAAAAAAACATTTTGAACCAATCAACCAATATAGAAAATTTCCTTTTGTATGACTCACGCTACGCTCGTCTCTCAGAAATCGCGTTCGTAATACAAAAAGCTAACATTTTCTAATTGGTTGCATAAATAGCTTTTAATGACAATCATTCGAAAATATGCTGCATTCTAAACATTTTCGGGTTGGAAAACAAGCATGAAGAAGATTGGTAGGTTGAATCATGACAATTTTCCAATAACCGATTAGGGTCTTCTAACCTTCTTATATTCTTGATTTTATTCGTGATTCACCAACGACTTGGATGGCAAATTTGTCAAACCCACAGGTCAAACAAATATAAGCTTATCTCTGTGTATGTTTCGAATGAAATTTCTATGTTCTAGCCTAGCATTTCTTGATCATGCACCATGGTTAATCATTTATTTCATTTTTCCTAGATTTAATGCGTCTCTAAATTATATCAAGACTCTCCAAATATTATCATAGTATCAGAGGGTCCGGTAGCCGGGGTTGAAAAAATTTGACTCAATATCACCCAGATAGATCCATCAAAGTTTTACGTCGAAGAAGTTGGGTTTTAGAAAGTTTTACGTCGGAGAAGTTGGATTTTAGTATATTATTCAACGATCATGTAGCCTTCCGCCACTGAATTGAATGAAACCGAATGATTGAAAATCTGTATCATAATGAGCTTATTATGATACAGATTTTTCATTACGATACAGACTTTCAATCCAATTTATAATGGATATCATTATGAAACGGATTATGGGCATATAAGTGTATTCTTATTATAGTACGGGTGTAGAAAAACATTTTTATGTCATATTAATTCATTATTGTGTTTTTATTGCTCAGTTTCCAACTAAATAACAGCGCACTTTATAAACGATGAGATTAGACCCTTTGGTGTAAAAGTTGAAACTTTTTCTAGAGATCAATTACCCTAACACCAAACTGATATTTTTGCACTCGACGCGCGTTTCGCTAACAAGGTTAGCATCTTAAGGAGAAGTATCAATTTTCTTCTCCTGAAGATAATAATATAAAAATAATAATAATAACGTTTATTCAATAAATTCATTTTCAAACAATTACGTAATAGCGAAGTTATGGTGAAAATTTGAGAACAAATGTAAATTTCATAGTTAAAAAGTGGAAATATACAAATATATTATGAATAAACATAGAATCCACTCAAGCTGAAATTATCAGCTTCACATAAAAAATATGTACAATCAGTGTGTTATTTCACAAAAAAATCCAAGTAAGAGGTTGAGAGCTAATGATAACATATATTTTCGGTTATAATTGCTCGAGTGCATAAAAATCACCGATAATTTTGCAAGAAAGCGTGATATCTAAAAATTGCAAGAGTTTGTTTTCATATTTTGGCGAAAGTGCCCGAGTCCGAGGGACGAGGGCTCTTTCACAAAATATGAAAATAACCGAATGCAATTTGTATAAGATATCACGCTTGATGCAAAATTATCTGGTCATTTTTATGCACAAATGTAATTCATTGGAATATTTCACGAATAAAGAAATTCTCAAGGAAATGTTATTTTTTGTTCATTTATACTTTCCTCTATAGATTGTATGGAGTACTCACCTAAACGCGAAATGTTTTTCTATTTTTGAAGTCTATCCGACATTTATTTGTGTTGTTTATTGACGTCTAGCGATACGGTTTCAAATGTGTTGCTATGGTGACTTGATACCGCGTCTCAAAGGACATAAATCTTAACCAACTAGGCTATTTGGTATGTACAATTTTAGTCAACTATTCTTGTGAAGAGTAGATGTAAATCCTTCAATTCCAAGAAAGAAAAACGTCAATTGTGACAATTAAAACTTGACTCAATAAACTAGAGAATATTTCAGGTTTAAGTACATTTAATTATCGGTTATAATTGCACGAAGTTACCAAAATTATCTGGTCATATTTATGCATGAAGGTAATTCATTGGAATATTTCACGAATAAAGAAATTCTCAAGGAAATGTTACTTTTTGATCATTTATACTTTATAGATTGTATGGAGTACTCACCTAAACGCGAAATGTTTTTCTATTATTGAAGTCTAGCGATACGGTTTCAAATGTGTTGCTATGGTGACTTGATACAATGCAATTACCGCTGTAAGTTTTTGATACAATGCAATTACCGCTGCAAGTTTTCGATAATTGCATTGCTTCATGGAACATTTTATATATGAGGGAAATATTCGTTTAAATTCAGTTTGCAATAATTAGTAATAATTTATAGTATCACTATTTATCGAATTGAACAATTATCAGTATGATTCCAACATACACCATTATTTGGAATGAAGTCGTTTATGAGACCCAACTCTGTCGATAAAACTTTCGATCATATAATTTGATTGGAGAGAAGTGAAAGACGGAGTCACCAGAAAATTAAAACTTGTGTTCATGTCGGTAGTCTCTGATCCTTTTTTCTCCACCGTAACCAGACTGAGCCACACATTAAATACTAAAAATTTCTAATAATTCATGTGTTTGTTGGAAATTGGAAAATGTATTCAGGAACTTTATTCAAGATAGATAATTTGGGGTCCTTTAATTTGGAAGGGGGTAAATTATTGGAGTATTGTTTATGTGTGGTATGTATTTTTCAAACAACAATTTGATGTGTTAATATTCTTGGTAGAGAAAATAACCAAACTTTCGATTTCTTCTTGGAAAGAGAGAGGGAGTTCAGTTTTTTCAGTGAAACTGGTAAATCATTATGAATTTTTGGTCCAAGGAATATACTAGATCTTTGTGTTACTGTCTTAGTTGATTGTGGTAACATGAGAGTATAATTTTTCATTCTTGTACAGTAAGAGTTTTCTGAAAATATTTTATTTTTGCTTTTCCTTTGGTCTATGCCAACCGTTAAATAGAATATCTGACGCATATCTAAGTTTTTTCCAAGTTTATAAAGGTCATCGGTCGGGAAAGTGATTGGTTTGTTATATATTATTTTCAAAATCCATTTTTGAATTATTTCCACCTTTTTTTACGATTGTATGCTCCTCCCCAAGCTATCACGCCATATCTCAGCTGAGATTCCACGAGTGCGTAATATAACATGTGTAGTTTGTAATGTATTGATTGGGTTTTGTTAATAAGTAATATTCAGCTCCACTCTGTATGTTCCACAATGCACAGAAAAAAAAAGGACATCGTTCCTTTTTTTTTTCTAGAAGCGTTTTTGTACTCGAACACCAAATGCAAGAGACGAATAAAGCTCACTTCAATCCTAGCTCGAGTATATTTATTATATCCTTAAACATTACACTGGCGACGAGGATAAGTCGAATACCTACTTTTTTGCGTATTTAATTCAATAGTCTTGAAATTAGATATGGCTACTGGTTTTTCACAGTTTGTTTTTGACCCCAAAGAAAGTGAATGGAATGTGTACATAAAACGGCTCCAACAGTATTTTATAGCGAGTTCTATAACCGACGATAATATCAAGAGAGCAAACCTACTGTATAATTTGTCAGAGGAGGCATACTTATTGGCAATAAATTTATGTTTGCCAAATAAACCTGAGGAGACTGCTTTCGAAACAATTGTGAAAAATCTCTCTGATTACTACAATAAGTCAAATGTTGTTTGGGTCGAGAGACAAAAGTTTTATAGTGCGGTGAAGCAAGAAAACGAAAATGTGCAAGAATGGAGTGCAAGACTGAAGGGACTAGCCAGAAATTGTGAGTTCGGCGAACAGTTAGATTCAAAATTAACCGATTTATTTGTCACGAAGTTTAATCCTGGGAAATTAAGAAACAGTTTATATGGCAAGGTTGGTAAAAACGACAAATTAACTGAAGCTATGAACATAGCAAAAATTGAAGAAGCTTCAATGGCTGTACTCTCAGAGGAAAAAGAGGCGGCAGAAGTCAAGCAAGAATCACCTGAGGTTTTCCGGGTATCTTCAAACAATAGTTCAGCGAGGTATAACAAATCAAATCAGAATTGCAGCAGTCGTAGTGTTGGAAGAGGTATCAGTGATGAAACTGTATCAACTTCACAAACAGGAAATGCAAATGTCCATCAAAGAAGATTCGTTGATATACGAGGTTTGAAATGTGTCCGGTGCGGTAAGAACCATCATTCTAATATGTGCCCGTACAAAAATTATATTTGCAACAATTGTCATAATCGGGGACACTTGAGTGCAGTTTGTAAAAAATTTACTAGGGTTAATTATGTAGCTGAAGGTGATATATCTGGGGATGAAGAATCCCATGTTATTTGTAATATTCAGTCACCTATTTCAGACGATAAACCTATGACGGTGGAAATTTCATTGCAGGGTAAAATGTTCAAATTCGAACTAGATAGTGGATCAGCTGTGAGTATAATTCCAGCCAGTATATTTAAAAGTGTTTTTTCGAATCATTCTTTGATTAAAACAAATATTTCGTTAATACATTTTTCTGGGCACAAAATCCATCCCCTGGGAAAGGTTTGCTTGGAGGTGGAATTTAAAAAAAAAATTAGAAATTTAGAATTCTTTGTCGTAAATGATACAGGGTTGTTGCTTTTAGGTCGCAATTTTTTGAGAAGCTATAACATGGAATTCGTTGAGATTAATCACATAAGCTCAAATTTTGTTGACCAGTTGAGTAAGGAATTTTCGAAGGTTTTTTCCGATCAAATAGGAGCATTCAATAAATGTAACATTACTCTAACTCTCAAACCGGATGTGGTTCCAAGGTTTCATAAGCCGAGACCATTGCCTTTTGCATTGAAGGAAAAGGTAGAGCACGAGCTAGATAAATTAGTCAAAGGGGGTATCATCTCCCCGATTGAATTTTCGGAGTGGGGAACACCTATCGTGCCCATCTTGAAAAAAGATGGTGGCGTAAGAATTTGCTGTGATTATAAAGTCACCATAAATCCACATATACTCGCTGATAAATTTCCCTTGCCCAGAGTCGATGATCTTTTTGCAAAATTACGAGGCGGAAAACAGTTTACAAAACTCGATTTGTCATCTGCTTATAACCAGATTATTCTCGAGAAATCTTCACGCATGTTGACTACCATCTCAACACATAGGGGGTTGTTTATTTTCAATCGACTCCCAAATGGTATAGTATCTGGTCCATCTCAGTTTCAGAGAATAATGGAACAATTGTTTACAGATTTTTCAGGAGTGTGCGTATTCCTGGATGATATTTTAATAACTGGAAAAACAAAAAATGAACACATTCTAAATTTGCGAAAAGTTTTGAAATGCTTACAAGACTGTGGCCTTACTCTGAAGAAGGAAAAATGTAAGTTTTTTGCAGATTCAGTATCTTATTTGGGTTTCATTATTGATGAATTAGGACTGCATAAGTGTCCAGAAAAAGTAAATTCAATAAAAAAAATGCCAGAACCGAAAAACGTTACGCAACTTAAATCTTTTTTAGGCACAGTAAATTACTACAATAGATTTTTGAAAAATATTCCTGATATTTTGAACCCATTATATAAATTGTTGAAGAAGGATACTGTGTGGCAGTGGAATCAAGAATGCAAAGTGGCATTTGATCAAATTAAGCAAAAACTCTGTTCGGACGAGTTTTTGACACATTTTGATCCCGATGTGGAAATATCTCTAACTGTTGACAGTTCAGACTATGGTGTAGGAGCAGTTATTTCTCACATCTATGAAAATGGTACAGAGCGGCCCATCTGTTATGCTTCTAGAACATTATCTAAATCTGAAAAGTTTTATTCAGCTTTGGATAAGGAAGCAACTGCAATAGTATTCGGAGTCAAAAAGTTTTATCAATATCTGTATGGCAGAAAATTCACTCTAAAAAAACTGATAGCAAGGCGCTTGTTTCGATCTTCGGTCCAAAAAAAGGAATACCGGTTATGGCAGCCAATAGATTGCAGAGATACGCACATTTCCTTAGTGGCTTCAATTTTGACATAAAATACGTCAATACCAAAAATAATATTGCTGATTTTCTGAGTCGATTGCCAATTGCCGAAAATGTTGAAAATGATTTGAATGAGGATGTATTTGTGAATCATTTGTTAAATGATTCAGACATTCCAATTACATTTTCAGATATAGGAGAGGAGACAAAACGAGATTTATTACTTTCCAAGGTATTTGAATATATACGTACAGAGTGGCCGCAAAAATATGATGATGTTTTGAAACCATATTTTTATAGACGTAATGAACTTAGTATCGAAAAAAATGTAATACTATGGGGGCACAGAGTTATAATTCCAGTTAATCTGAGAAAAACTATTTTGAAAGAACTCCATAGTTCTCATTCAGGTATTGTAAAAATGAAACATGTCGCGAGATCATATTTTTGGTGGCCGGGTCTGGACGCAGATATTGAAAAATTAAGCAAGGACTGTTCCGCTTGTCAAAAAATTCTTCCAAATCCTCCTAAGGCACCTTTACAGGGTTGGCCTGTCGCAGACGGAATTTGGTCTCGAATTCATATTGATTTTTTTGAATTATCCAAAAATAATTTTTTCCTTATTGTCTTGGATTCATTTTCGAAATGGATTGAAGTCTTGCCAATGACATCAGTTACATCAAATATGACGATAAGCAAATTGAGAGACTTATTTGCTAGGTATGGTCTTCCAAAATTGCTGGTGAGTGATAATGGTCCACAGTTGATTTCACGCGAGTTTCAGCATTTTATCAGGTCTAATGGAATCCACCATATTACTAGTCCCCCATATTCTGCTCATTGTAATGGAGCAGCAGAAAACTGCGTTAAAACTGTTAAAAACTTTTTACTTAAAGATCTCGATAAGAAATGTCTGAACTTATCATTGTCTAAATTTCTTTTAACTTATAGAAATACCGTTCATTGTTCTTCTGGTGAATCTCCTGCTCAGGTATTTTTAGGCAGGTCTCTAAGAACACGTTTAGATTTGATTAAACCAAATAATTCGAAGAACATGAAGAACAATTCAAAAATAAAAGATGAATTAGAAAAAGCGCAAAATCGAAACAAAAAATATTATAAAGGGGGAAGAAATGTACATTTTTCTGTCAACGAAACTGTTTTATGTAAAGATTATAGGAATGTAAAGCCATCGTGGTGCAAGGTACATATTGTTAAAATATTGGGAAAATGTGTTTACCTAGTTAGGCCATTAGATGATAAACGATTAACGTGGAAAAGACACATAAATCAGATCCGAAATTTACATAGTAGTAAAAATTCCGATTCACATGTTACTGTAACTGAGAATCAGTCCGATGATATTTTAGATTTAAGTAGGGAGGTAAACGATCAGAGTCCTGTTGAGAACGAATCGGATCAAAGTGGTAATGATTCCATTAGTGTTGATATTAGTGTTGATGATCAAAGTGAAAGATCGATATCTTTAAGTCCACAGGGTAATGAATTAGTAGTAGATTCAGAATCACGTCTTTCCGAACGCCCTGTACGATCACGGAGAGCACCTGACAGATTATGTTACACAGAAATGTGAAATACTGTTTTTAATGTATTTTTTTTTTAAGGGGAGATAATGTAATGTATTGATTGGGTTTTGTTAATAAGTAATATTCAGCTCCACTCTGTATGTTCCACAATGCACAGGACATCGTTGCTTTTTTTTTTCTAGAAGCGTTTTTGTACTCGAACACCAAATGCAAGAGACGAATAAAGCTCACTTCAATCCTAGCTCGAGTATATTTATTATATCCTTAAACATTACATAGTTGTTTTTCTGTTAATAGTTTTTTAAGGAGTTTGAATTTAGATAACAAACTCCGTATTTTCAGCACTAATTTTTTTAACCTGCAGGTCCCATTTGAGATTACTGTCAAGTGTAATACCCAGGTAACTGATTTCAGTTGTTTGGGGTATCTGAGTGATATTAGATCCATTTTGGATTTTAAGAGGTTGTAAAATGGGTAAATTATGTTTGTTTATAGAGAAGGCTGAATATTTGGTTTTTGTATTGTCGACTGTGCTAGATGCTAACCTTGTTAGCGAAACGCGCATCGAGTGCAAAAATATCAGTTTGGTGTTAGGGTAATTGCTCTCTATGAAAAGTTTCAGCGCACTTCATGCCAGTGCGATCATAAAGATCAGACAGACCATACGGGCATAAACGTCACTTTATGGCCCGCGCGGGCAAAATGTTCACTGTATGGCCTCCTCGGGAGAGGAGGATCTAAAATATAAATCGGGACAGACCCTTTATCAATTTTTTGACAAGTGCCCGACAAGAAGACATATTAGGTGCATCCTTAATTTTTCGAATATCACGTATTTGTAGTCCGATAGCCCTTATTGACAGCGATAAATTTCCCCAGTGGTAAATTGCATAGCAAAAATGATTGTTTTCGAATCATTGATAATATTGAGAATTCATCGTGTTTTTCACAATACTATCGAAAGAGGAAACCGCAAAATCTCAAAAACCGTTTCCTATTTCCTCCCCTTTCGAAATCATCACTTTCCCTAGCAAAGAACGCCTCTGCTCCGGGGTGACGTAGACTCGACGGGGGTAGAACTACCCTCACTATATATTCACCGGCAGACCGCAAAGTACCGCCATTCTTCAGTCGCTCCTCAGACAAACTCGTAGCAGTCGTAGTGTGCGTGCGCGCTCAACGTGATTCGTTTGTTTATTAGCGACTGTCAGTCGACACGTGCTACCAATCAGCGGTGTACGCACCATCGATTTCGGCGGATTGTTTTATTTTTTTCCGACGATTGATACGCTCGGTTTGATTCGGTTCGTGCTTGACGAATAGCGGAGGATTAGGTAAGTTATTATGCCCTTTTCGAATTGTTTTTTTTTGGGGACTCATTTATCAAGTTTACGAATCAGTTTTGATTTCGTTTCTGATACTTTTTTAACGGCTTCACATTTAATCGTTTACCGTGGTTCGAGAATTTTTTGACGAAATTTTGATAAAAATGAATGATTAAAACAAATGTTTTTCAATCGTCAAAAATGTATGACATTTTATCATACAAATTTTAATATCAAAGATGGCGTAATATACTATTCAATCAAAATTATTTTAATTCTCACCTATTGGGTACCGCGGCCTTTTGAAATTCGCTATTATATATCAAAATGATTCACTTCATCTTACTGTATTTTGTATGATCAAGTCATTTTTAATTCGTAAATAACTTGGCTCGTATCGATTTCAAAAAATGATATTTTGGGTTCACAAATATTTTGGTTTTTCACTGTCACAATGTGACAATTTTCAAAATTCAGTTCTCTCGATTCAAACTTGCTATTGACAAAAAAATCAAATTCAATATTTTGTTACCGCTCTATCTTCCAAACTTTGTTTCCGTTTTTTTTTACTGTCATAAATGTAAATAAAATATCTGTGTGTTTGAAGTGTACAGTGACATTGTAACGTTACTTGATCTATGTAGATCCTGAGGAAAATCAAAAAACAACTAAAACTATTCAAGGAGACTCGGATGAAATTTGAAAACTAAGAAATGTCATGCTTATTTGTTTATAATTATGAAAATTGCATTTATTTTCGCATACTTTGTCCGATTCCATGAATTTTCAGCTTCACTTTTCAACTTTGAAAATTCAATGAGAAATATAGTAATTTCAAAAAATATATTACAGTTTCCTGTATGATTTTCACTCACAATGGGTTTACAAAACGCGGTTTTGTAAACCCATTGTGAGTGAAAATCATACAGGAAACTGTAATATATTCTTTGTTAATATGGATTTTCATCAAGTATCGGCCAGTTCAATTCAATAGTAATTTCATTTTTGCGAATGGTTAAGTATGTGCCCTGCTCAAGATCGAGAGTTCGTGGATTCGATCCTCAAATATACATGATATCAAGACAACTAATGTATACTGTCGAGTGAGAATGGATAATATCGTGCTTTATCTAATGATTTTGAATCATAAATATTAAGTGAAAGCTCCCTCCAAAGAGCTCATTTACCCAAACACTAATACAAAAACTCTTGCTACCGACGCGTGTATCACCAACAAAATTGGCATATTCAGGAGATTGATACTTTGCGAAACGTACGTGGTGCCCGTTTTCAGTTAGTTGTTTATAGTAGAAGTGTCAAGAGTTTCACGTCAGTCAACATTTGTGATATTTCAGAAAAATCATCGGTAACGATTTTTCAGACTTAATTCAGATGAACACATCATTATGTTTTTCATTTAATAACTGATAAATTATATGCTATTCCGAATACTATGGATATTCATCAATAAATTTGTTCATTCCTCTTCACAAAAATGTTCACAACTCCGTACAGCTGTCACTTCGTACAGTTGTCTTGAACAAAAATTGACCGCAGTCATTATATCAATTATCGGAGCAATTATCTTAAAAACCTAGTGGTTTGAGGGATATTCTTTATAATATGAAATCATTTTATAGATATAAATGCCCAAAATAGAGTTATATTGCCATTCCAAATTGTAGACAGAGGAAATTCGTATAATACATAGTTGTTTACAATATACTTGAATTATCGAAGCTATAATGGTTCGCATATCCGGTTTGATGCATCACTGTCACAAATGTCTGGATATTTATCATAGAGTTTTCGAAACGATGCATCTTTTCAATAAAGCTTGAACTCCATAACATCTGCGGAAGTTCTCAAAGGAAGAACTCATTATGAAGGTGAAAAATTAGATTCGTTGGTATTAGATATACATCAAAACAAGAACATTCTTCTGAATATCCAAAGCACCGTGGAAATAATAATAATACCTTACAAAGCGCGGAAGTTGAACTGAATGTGCATCACCTTGCGCTTACGTCCAACATGAATATTCTCCATTTTTCAACCTCGACTGAATACATGCATGAATGAGACTTGCTTACGAAGCGTCGTACTACCTATTTAGCGTAGGTAATCGCAGTTTTCTTGATTCGACCACAATGAGATTCGAACTCCATTGTTTTTAATGATGGCCACGGCGAACGTATCATCAGTAGTCGATGACAAAACAGGAATTTTGCATTTAAATGAATGAAACGGAAAAATGATAATGGCAATTGAAAATCGGTGATAATATGTTTCCTTTTCCTGTAGTATGGTCAACAAGGCTTTTATATAGGCAAGGATACGGATATCCTGTGTACCGACGTCCTTTATACATGTTGTCATTACAAATGGATGTAAATATCGCCCCGCGATAGGTGTAGCGTTATTTGTATCGGTACTTTCGGGTTGAGATAAGGTACTGCTGCACCTCTGTGAAGATAACCGCTGGCACAGCCGGAAGTACTATTTATCGGTAAGGAGTTATCTTGTTGAATTTCAAAATTGTGCCCTTGCAACTGTCGACTATTCAAGTATCGGATATTCGATTTTATTTATACTTTTTTAAGGGTGAAGGTTTGTCATTTGTTTATTCCCTTCGCCATTAGTTATTTATATTATACCTCAAACTCCAAACTTGTTTTATAGTTGATCGGTGTTCATGTTTTGTTTATCGTTCTTTCCTGATATGGAAGAAATGTACATTAAGAAAGTATAAAGAAATATTAGAACATTTATTAGAGGCTATATACCATAAAAATCCACGCTATTTGAGATTTTCCTGGTACCTATCTTTAATTGCAGGTATAATTGCCGGTATTTTCAATCGAAATGTTGTGAGTACTCTTAAAATTCAATATTTTCCATTGTCGTATCATAATTATGTATGTATTATATTTCTCATAATCCCTTCGATTTTTTCTCTATTTTTATAATTTTTCATTTGATTTCCTTTTTATGAATAATCCACTGTAATATGGTTTTGATCAACTGAATATTTCAGTTCCTTATTTGGATAGACTACAGCACATTTTCAATCAATCAAAAATCACTATTGTTTTTTCCCTAGCCAGAGTTGACTTTATGCATCATTCAATAAAAACCCCAAAGTGATTTATTTCGCTCCAATTTAATTCAACCTTTCTCTCTCATGGTTCACTAAATTCCCATGTTGAGATTCCAATTTGAAAATATTCATTCTGTGCAGTACCAGTGCACATTCTAAAGATGGTACTTACTACTTTGAAAAGAAAATATCTCTTTGTCAGATTTTTTGAAAATATTCTTTTTTAATTGGAACCTAATGTAATTGAGGTAGAAGCATTGAAAAGTTATATTATGATCAATTTGAATTTCATGCACGATACACAAAATGAGAAATGTCATCCTGACGAATGAGATAACATATTAATTGAGTGGTTAAAACATAAACATCCTGTTTGGTTTGCAATATTATGGTAATATGAAAATAATACTCATATTTCGAAATTCAAATGATTACCGACAAACTGAATGACTGTCATGCTCATACCGATATGAATTGGAAAACAAGCTAATAGGAAATATGCTTTTCGATATCAATCGATTATAATTTTTTCAACACCTCGCATCTTTGATAATCACATAATATCTGTGTAGTGGATCAATCAAGTTTTGTTTTGAAGCTGATATTATCAAAATTCGAGTATTTCCTTTTGATTGATATTACTACCAATCTGATCTGATGGATGTTGCCTTTTTATCTAGTTTGAATTTTAACAATGCTTAATCTAATCTCAATCAATCAAACAATTCGATTGCCACACCAGAAACAGGATGTGGATATTTGAAACTGCATACGAATGTTTATTCAAATGTAGACTCTGAACTCTCTTGAAAATGCTCCTTCTCATTATATTTATTCTTCACACTATCAGATCCCTATCATTCAGTTCCGAATATTGGTTTACAAATTTTATCAATTATAAATATTCCGAAACAATAATTGTCACTTCATTGAGACTGTCTGATCATCAAAAAAATATAGCACACTTTTGAAATCGTATTGACCATAATGAAAAACTTGATATGAATTAGAAATGACTTGTCATCTGCCCAATAAGTTATTAGTAATTTTTGATCTTCTCATTGAATTGCCAGAGCAATTCAAACATTTTTCCAAGAATTCAGATTATGTCTATTGATAAAATGGTGGAATACAGTTAATATCTCACCTACGATTGAAATCAGGGATCCATAGAGACATCATAATTTGCCATGTAACCTCCAAGACAAATTATATTCACACCATACCTATTTCACACGATCCTATTGTCCCCATCTCCCAATTCCCAATGTATTATTAAAACATATTTATTTGGGTAGTAATTCCTTTTGTCTATTGTTATGAAGATAATAAGGCATTCTGAACATGCATTCATTCATTAAGAACTTCCTCGCTTTACATTAAGAAAAAATGAACAATAAGACGTCATAAACATTAGACATTTCCTGAGAATGTGTGCGGCTACACCACCAGACAATAACAATTTGAGAGTGTTGGAAGAATTATCCAGATTTTCGTGAAAAATGTAATGAAGGTACACCATTGCCGGAAACTTTATTCTAAAGATACCATTCCACGAATTCTGGATCAATATATTGCTATTTTTGTTTTTATCATTGAGAGATCGAATCGATGCTACATAGAAAACAAAGAAAATGAAGAGTCTGAAGGCATAGAGCAGCAGTAGCGGACGTTCATAGAGATGAAATTTCGTGTTTTTATCATAATTTCCTCTCCAAAAAATTATAATGTTCCTAAAATTGCTTTTTTGTTAATTTTCCTTCATGAGAATATAAGTTTTTAAAAAGTATTTTCATATATCTAAGTTTCAATTTTCAAATGGCGTATGTGGTTCTTTTGTTCCGGTGAACATTTATTTTGATATAATATACATTGATCTCACCGCCTTCCTCAGAACAGACAAATATGAAAAATTAAATTATTTATAATTTTTTTGACGAAATATTCTTTCTATAGTTCAAAACTACGGTAATCAATTCTATAATTTTAATTCGTTTTTTATACTTACTTTCATATAAAGAATATAGTTTAGTGAATTTTTATACGTAATAAAGAACTCGAAATTTGACATCTTAGAGACAAATTGCATCGTGAAATTAAGGTGATATACAGGGTGTTTCAAAATTCAGTGTCAAGATTTCAGGGGCGCATGTTTCAGGTCAAAATAAGACGTTTTTGTCCATAAACATGTGCCCGCAAACGCTTCGTTACCGAACTACAGACCGTTAACATTTCAAGATTTTTTCAGTTTTTTTGATGAGACATTCAAATAATGTCGAATGCTCCAAAACGAACATCAACGTCATATTGAAAATAGCAGTCAAAGCCCACTATTCACTTTTTCATTGTTTCGTTGACAAATTTAATAAAGCTAGCGAATTAGGAAAACATTACTTCGATTTTTTTCTCAATAACGGTCGCAGATGTGTAAAAATTACAAGAGATAGAAAAATGTATGAACAGAACAAATAATTCATTTCATATTTTAGAATCCACCAGCGGCGCACTGCAAAAAAGTTTATGGGGCGAAAATGGGCTCGACCCCTGAAAACATATGTTCCTGTAGCATGATACAATCACTTGGCATACTGGATGATGTTAACTCTAAAACGTTATCTCTACTTCAAATTTGATCTCAATATCTCAAAAACTGAAACAGCTATGAAGAAAAAACTAAAAAATCTTGAAACTTCAACGCTCTCTAGTTCGGCAACGCAGCGTTTGCGGACACTGTTTATGGAAAATAAAAGTCTTATTTTGACTTGAGAAATGCGCCCCTGAAATCTTGATACTGAACACCCTGTATAATAATCATTTTGGGTTGCATAGGACAGGTGGAAGATAACATCACCGATGTTATCATGATATGAAGCTGATTTGAATTATATTTTGTCAATATCGGTTATTCTAAAATAATGACCATCGAAGAATGATTGAAATAAATTTCAATTTCAGTGAAATAAGGGCATAAAACGCCCTCCAAATAAACTTTTTTGTTTCAAAATCGAATTGTTAGTTGGATGTTATATAATTATCGTTTTTGATCGATCCAGCTTTTTGATTATTTATTTAAAAGTCACTTTTGACTTGTTATCAGGTGGAAATTAATTGGTTTGAATTCAAGGAAAACATGCTAGAATCTTGCAAAAAGGCTATAAAATCCCGAACGACTATGAGTTTGTCTTTGAAATAATCCTGATATACTGATAAAATCTCTCTTACAAATCAAATATATTCATCAGTTATACGGAGAGAGGGCAGGAGAAATTCCATAGGTATTGATTATTCACAAAGCCAGTCGATTTTTGTTAAGAAATTATCGAGAAATACTGTCTACACATAATACGATGAATTTTTGATGGGTGGTGTCGTATTGTTGACATGAACTTGAAACTTCTACAGTCCGAGAATATGAAAGGTAGTTTTATATTGTCAACACACGTCTTCACTTGTACAGGGAGAACATTGAAAGATATCAAAATGCCCAAAGCCCTTGTCATTAAATGTCAGAATTTAAGACAGAAACTTCACGGAAAACGTCAAATGAAACCCTCCATTGTTACATAAATATACATTCTACCGGGCTCGCTCTGTACAAAACACTCCGCCGTTTGTGTATGAAATTCCGACATCCGCAAAACTGGCTGTTCCCAAATTGATGGACAGGCGATCCCTTGCTTCTTGGCGTCGAACCAGAAAAAAACGTCGTCTCTCGTGTTTCAAACACAAACAACCGTTCATGCTGCCAACGGAAGTTATTATGAATGGTTTATCTGTAGCGGCTATAAAATATCGTTTCGTCTCGTGTAAGTTTCGTCATCTGTACCGCATCCGCAGGTGTAGCATAGACTCGCACTGGTTTTTCGCGAAACATATATGAGTGCGTCACGATAAGTTCAGAGGATTTCCGTTTCGATAATGATGTTTTTACTCTGACGGGAAAAACATTTGGCATTTTATCTTTGTTGATGGGTAAATCAATTTTTATGAAATTACTTTATTATAAGTAGATCAGAGAAAACTCGGAATCATATATTTTTTAACTTTATATTATTCAAAATAACTACTTGGAACCACATGTCCATAAATTGAAAATCAACACTGATAATTTTCTGACTTTAATATATTGGAAAAAATTTCTCAATATCATATCGTCGTTTTTTTGTCAGAGGAAACATTGTGTACTATAAACAGGAAAACCATATTTTAGCTCTCGTTTTTTGTCCCCCTCCGCATCGAACTAAATTGTTAAACTTTTTTCCTTGTATTACAATTGATTATAAATGTATCTTGAAATAGTGATAGTGTTGAGTAAGTTCAATACGTTACTATTGTATCTTATGGGGGTTATTGAGTATAAAATTTGTCGATGAATTTGCTTTTTCATAGGAAAGCTGGTTATAATCTTGGAGCGTTCTGCAAAAATTTGCCTATCGACAAAAATAGTGTTTTAAAAAAGTTAGAACTTCTAACGATGATGACGAAAAAAATTGTTCACCTAGACAGATCCTCATTAGTTCTTTTCCAAGATAGATTGGATAAGATGTAAATGGTGCACTTCCAGAAAAGAGCATCTGCTCAGAATTAAGGTGAGCCTGTGTTGAAACTGAAACTTCAGTTGCCATGTTGCATTTCTGGCAAGTGCTTGTAAAATGAACCAATGAATACTACACCTAAAATTTCTATGCAGGTGAAAAAAATTTTAGGAAAATATATTTTCTGATGTAAACTTTTTATCCTTGTGTCAGATATAATATAATACTTCTCATAAAATTATGAGTAGATTGGGGCATGTAGGACTAGATAAACCCATATGCTTCAGGCGTTGAAATATACTTTTTCGATATTCTGTGATTGGTTTGAGATATCCTCAATATTCCCGATCAAACCTAACGTCGCCATTTTGATTGGGGCGATTTGAATCATCTTTTTGATATGGCCCCTTCCACAAGCTGTATCACACATGGTATGTTGCCAATTCAGAAAGTAGGACTGGATAGTTATTTTGGGAAACCGGTATAAAGTTTGTTGTTCACAAGTTCTGTTCAGGCACACAATGATTACTGTTTTTGTCGTTGTTAGATTTAGTTCATTTTGTTGCTCGATAGATCAGCTTCTTCATTATCCGATATCAGTCCATTATTTCAGTTAACACTTGAACATTTTACCTGATGATAATGAAAAATCGGGAGTCCACGGAGTGAAAGATGTTATTGGAAGAAAGGGTAACCTCAAAAAAATCCTTATCTTCTTTTGCGTATACTACATACACTACCTACATAATAGGTAATTTCACCATGCTGAACTCATCGAAAATTCTTTGATTTTTTCCGCTTTTTCAATATTTTCTTATTTCGGTTTCTAATTTCCTGCATAATTCACCTCAATAATTTTTATTAAGACCCAATAACTTTTCAGCTCTACTTCAAACTTTATCATTCCTGACAACCTCATCAATTTTCACCCGAACTCGGATCCTTGATCATTTCTATGTTTGCTAATTTATTGGCCCTTTTTACATTGTTGAATGAGTAACAGCATCATACTCATTTCATTCCATCAACAGTTACGTATTCAAGCTTGAATCTGCACAGTTCAAGAACATAAGGTTCAACCCTCTAGCGTGCTAAATCTATTCACGACCAAACTTCAGAAGTAAAATTATTGCTGCATTTCGAGAACTAGCGGAAACGGCAATGCGAGTAGGAAACACCCCTTCCTGTGTCTGTAACTACCCCTAACTACCCCTGATTGTGGACCCAAAGAGCCGAAGCGACGTTCGGCAACACAGATATCCTGTTGTTGAGTGATATTTTATTTATGGCAGCCAATTTATTCAATTCGGATGTTGTCCAGGGGTTTCGTTGAATTAAAATAATTGAAAGGAAGTTCTCTGTCGATTCGAAAGAGATATGGGGGTTGTTTTCAGATAATTATATGGTGGAATTAATTCATGGGGTAGGTGTTACATTTATAGGAGTTGGTTGAGAAGTATCACAGTCTTTTGATATATATGAGACCTATTGAATAAACTTGTGTTAATTGACTCATCTTAAAGTTCTGAACATTTGTGGTTTCTATTAATTTCTTGTCATTTCTAATAGCTTTATTATCTTCTAAAAAAAGGGACATTGCAATAATCTAATGTCATGATTCTGAATGTATTGTTTCTCCACCAGCTGACTATGAACAATTTTGGACCTATTGGACTATTTCAATCCGAATAACATAAATTGAAAGTCGAATCGTGAGACTTTATTCTTTGGTAATGTTAAATCCATTCAATTGTGAGAAAAGGGACGTATGTATACCACTTTTTTATGAAATTGAAAATACGGATCACACCAGTTTAGCTCATTTCACCTCTTTTGTCCCTATTTTCGTTTAAATATTATCGTACGTTCCAATAATAATCTCGAATGGAAATGAGCTTTTTATATGGATGACGTTTTGAGGTTACATATGAAAAAATGTTTCCACTCACTCGTCCATCGTATAAATCAATGTGCTGATTAGTAGTCCGATATGATGAAATATTAGCCGCCACGATAGTTCTTTTTTGAGTACCTTGGAATGTTACCGTCTTTGCAAATTTTTAACATTGGATATTTTCCTTTTCAATATTATATTAGAGTTATTCCTTAAAATTTTTCGCACCATCAGTAACATTTTCTCATCTAACTCTTACAACAGAAAACTTTAAAAAAATTGTGTAATAATATAAATCAAAGAAAATTATTTGTCTCGTTTGGAAGTTTCGAATATGATCATTAGCATATGCTGAAGGAATATAAAAAATACATTTTCTATCTATGGGAACTAATTATCTGAACAATTTTGTTTCTCATGTGAATATTTTTGTAGCTAAATCAACATGAAATATAATTTTAAAATCACCGGTGTATATTTGATGGTATATCAGAATTTCTAATCAAATGTTCCTTGCGCAGATAAATATCACTAATAATATTTTTATAAATATCCTCCACCTCCAAACATCATTATTAATTGATGATTTAATATCAAGTTACATAAACTTCATTTGGTCTCTTGGACAATGTCAAAAATGTAATGTCATTTTTGATTTTGCACATATCGTGAAACAAAATTCATCGTTCACCTAACCTTAAGATCCAGAATGCATGTTTTTGGTGTATAACAATGCCCACGATTGAATTCTAAATATGGGGAAAAATTATCATTTTCCGTCTTATATGTTATGCAAATTTTCCTACATCCTCTGGTTAAACCTGTCCGGAAGTCATTATTAACAGTTAATACTTCCAAATCACGCTCATTGCTTCCAACAAAGATAAATTAAGGATATGACTGATTTACATAAGAAATAGGCAGATGTTCGTGGCCGCCATTTTTGCTCTACTTGCCATAGCAGTTGTTTTCGCTGCCGTTTCTCCTGATCAAAGTGAGCAACTAATTTCAATGGGTAGCATTGTCATTGCTACACAAATAGTTTCGGCTGATGCAAATACATTGATTGACTTCCTGTGAAGAAAACAGAAACTACTCTTTTCGTGAATGTTTCCTGCACACTGATTTACTATTTTCCTATTGCCAGTGCAATCAATCAGTCTCGAAATTTATGCTCCATACTATAAATTTATTTGAAGAATGTGAAGAGTTGTCATTAGAATAATGGCTTAGCATTGCTATATTCAATATTAATGACATTAAAGGAAAAAATGTGAAGCTTTGTGTCGTAAGCATAGAGATTGATGAATAACCAGCAGGTGACTTCGCCAATCATAAAAGCCAAATAAACGAGATATTTTTAGTTTTTGTTTGAATGTGGACGATAATGCTCAGTATTAAGCAACCACAAAGATACAAATCCTGGTGCTTGCATTCATGCGTTATATTTTGGTCATAAGTACTCAACGATGTGGTAAAGTTCCCAATAACTAGTAAAACAAAAAATATATTGGTGTCATCTAAGACTTATAATGAGTTTAAACTCCTTCGGTCTGCTGAAAATACGAACAAACGATTTCGTATCTCCAATGGGGAAGATGACCCAAAGCTTTTAGTAGGTGGCAGCACGACTGCATGTGCCTAACGAGTGATTTTGCAGGTTATGTTTTATTTTTATTTTAATGAATATTTTCAAAAGATACTTAAGAATCATAAGGATGTTTTCTCCAACCGATAGATATGGATGTTTGTCTGTACCAGAACTGAAAAGTTTGTTGAGGGAACGTGGTGGATTCCTCAAAGGAACAAAAAAAGATCTGAGTGAAAGGTAAAAAAATTGAAACTGATTACAGAGGTGTTTCGTTGAAATCATCATAATAAGCATCTACTAGCCCTGCTACGTTCTTTTGTAAGTGACTGGAGCATAATCTAGAATGTTCAGAAGCCTGAAAGCTCTTTCTTTTGAGTGAAAGGTAAAAAAAAATGAAACTGATTACAGAGGTGTTTCGTTGAAATCATCATAATAACCATCTACTAGCCCTGCTACGTTCTTTTGTAAGTGACTGGAGCATAATCTAGAATGTTCAGAAGCCTGAAAGCTCTTTCTTTTCAGAGCTACTTCCCAATGCTTTTTCAGTTTGGTTTCTTTTGGAAATAAATGCGTACCCACATTTTTACATCTGAATGCACTACATAAGACCATTTTATGTCGATTTCAAATCTTTATATTCTTAATTATTGCAAAGAAGGGACGTTTAATATTTTGAATTGTTGTCATTTGACTTCAGAGGCTGTCAAAGGTACATGCAGTGGTGGCGCTCCTAGTGGTAGAGTTTTGCAGCCGTCATCCCCATTGTAAAAAGGTTTCTAACCAAAGCTGAACAATCAAGCATCCTGTGCCTGTATATCACAATTCAATATAGTTTTCCCCGATTGGTTTGAAATAATAGGCTAGAAACCGCTTCGGTGTGTTGAAACGAAGATACCATTTCTCTAAAGAATCTAATGAAAAAACCTACATCATCGTATTGAATAGCCAAATCTAGTTTTTGAGCGTCTTTAATATTTTGGGATGCAACTCGACAGAAATGTGACCTCAATGACTGACAACTTCAGTAACACGCCAGTGAATCAAAACGAACTGGAAATTTATCTAGTGGAAGCACGCAGCCGGAAGGGGACATAAATATTCCGTAAAAGTTTCTATTTTCGGCGGAACCAAAAGCGTTTATCTGCCGAGGAAAATGATAGACTATAATTAAATGAAAAGAGGTAAAACCCCAAGCCAGCTGTCGAACCGCCACAGCTGGAAATCCGATTTTATGGCGGCAACGCAATCTGCCATCTTCCTGTTTTTCGACAAGGGTGGCGGACCACTCGAAATAGTTTTAGAGTGTGCTAAAACCGTTAGTACCGATAAGGATGTAACCCGAGGTGTTTCCAAAACACATACGGCATGTTAGTACAGGAGGTAGCGACAGAAATTTTGCACCCACTTCTGCAAAGCCACTGTTTGTTATGCTTAGTGTCTGCCAAGGATTAAGTTTTGGGGCAGTTATACAGTGTTCGCCAAAAAGTCTCGATCACATGGATATCATTTATAACTGATTTCTCGAAAAAAAAATTTGGAGCATGATTCAAAATCCAAAATGTTTCAGTCGAATTCTAAATTCTCTCTATCGCATACACGCAAATATAAATTTTATTCGAGAGCAGTGAACCTTCACTTATGAAAACATTAATATATTTCATAAGTGAACCTTCACTTATGAACCTTCACTTATGAAAACTAAAATAGATTTTTAAGTTTTTTGTGTATACAACCTATATTCAGATTTGTCGCCCACACTGATAAATATATAATTTCTTCATTTCACATGTTTTTTCCTGTAGAAGATATGAGTTTGCATTTCTGTAAAAATTCAATTAGTTAAAAAAGTTCATTTGAAAAATTCCGAAATTTTTTAGGGCAAAATTAATTCTCTAGAAGTTGCAGCAGTTGTTAATAATTTGTATTCAAAAACAACATATCTCAATGATAATTTACGAATTCAATTATTATAATATGCAAAAAACTGTTTTGCCTAATTACGGCAATGCCAAACTCTTTGTGGACTGAACCATTCCTAAATTCCACATAAACGTTCAGCAAGGGATGGTTGTAAATATTTTTGTCGCTATCTCCTGTACTATACGGCCACATGCTTTGTTCGAAAACAAAAAGCGAGGTACTTGGAAAAGAAGTGCAAGATTGCGTACCCTCGCAGAACTACCGCTGTTTGGATATTTCGCTATATCTGTTTATTTTTCCTGCATAAATTCGAAATGAATACGTAAATGAAGAACATGGATTATGTTTCAATGACGGGGATTATAAAGAGTGAGGATGAGAATATTGAACAACATTCAACACTGCATATTTCTCTCAATCTCTAAATTTGCTGGATGATCTCAAAACAACGTTATTCACATCATAACCTCTGAACTTGCTGTGGAAATTTGTCATTTCTGTATTAATTTATCTATTTCCTATCTTGATTATCTATATTGTCCAGCACTTTTGGGAATAAGAAAAATATTCTTGAGATGTTACAGAATACATCAAGGTTCGTTTATGACTGTCTATAATTCCTTCATACGGATTCTTTTTATTTTCACTTGAAAGTCATAAATGATTCAGAAAATGTATTGTATTAACACGGTTCTAAAAAAGTTGTTTCATCATTACCGCATCACGAATTGGATACAAATATGAACTTTAAAAAAATATTTACAGCACGTCCTGATAATAGGATAATAGGAGTGGAACGTTCGGTGTTAACGTGAAAACTTTCAACAGGGATTTTTCGTTTCTTCTCTCGAAGATATTGAGTTAGTGTCGTTATCGATTTTTTTCAATAAGAATTCTCGAGAATGCTTGCCCAGATCATTTTCTGATATATTTGGACATTTCCCCCAAATTTTATCTGGATTATAGTCTATGTAATAATGAATATCTGGTTGATTTTGTTGAATCAAAAACCAACGGATAATACAGCTGAGAAACTTCTTTGTATGAATTTGTGAGAGAATATTTCTTGTGATTTCACTCTGCTCAAAACTGCTTCAATCTTTCACTCATTATTCACACTATTTGATACAATTCTCTTTATTTCTGGATCTCATCGAAAAATCATCAGTAATTCAATTACTGAGGAAACCCTGCAGTGTCCCTACAATGCCCTGAAACCAACCCTGTTTTTCAAATGGGACCGAATAAACGGATCAATACGTCCACCATATCACATCGGCCCGCATTCAGTGCCTCCTTGATTCGTGTCGACTGACTTCGTTTGCACTGAAATTCGATTCATTGAATCATTTTCTTTCGTTTCAGAGCTACAACCAGTCTTCCAAAATAGGCTACTACAGCAAGCGTATCAAAATGGCTCTGCAAGCTGCCGATTCGCCCGTCAGATACGGAATCCCTTCGGAATGGGACAGATTCCCCGTCTACAGGGATGCTAGAACAAACGAAGATAATCTACCCAGAGGTGAGTCTTAGTTAGAATGTGGAGTTTGGCACGTCATGTTGTTTGTCCTTGCCCATCCAGTAGCGTACCTGTTTCTTATCCAATTTTTATCTCTGTCAGTGCCATTCGAGTGAGGTCCCCTAATTCTAATTCCTATTTACCTTTTAAGTTGGAGTCTTTGGTCCGTGTATGTCACTTTATGAATGTCTCAAATGGTAATACATTCTTATTGTTTGCATTTTTTTACTGCTATTCCAATTATTCGGAATATGGCTCAACACAAAGCTACTCAAATAATATTACAAGTTGATGTATATGATTTGTATCTTTAATGAATGATCTA
Source organism: Zygogramma bicolorata (assembly GCA_032362365.1). Taxonomy (NCBI): domain Eukaryota; kingdom Metazoa; phylum Arthropoda; class Insecta; order Coleoptera; family Chrysomelidae; genus Zygogramma; species Zygogramma bicolorata. Next base: position 2,985,270 of record JAVJAQ010003898.1, read on the forward strand.
TGAGGCTGTTCGGAAGGATTCGATTCTTTCCACCACTATTTTGGGAAATAAACATTTTAACCAAAGCAAAGTTGCCTTCATTTATGACCTTTTTTGGGGCCATTTGTTTATTTATATATATGTATATATATATATATATATATATATATATATATATATATGTATATATATACATATACTAGCTGACCCGGCCACGCGTTGCTGTGGCTAAAGTTTTTGTTATATTACATTATAGTAAACAATCTAAGAGGAACAATAAGAGAACATCAGTCACGGAGTCCACTATGCTTTTTCACACAGATGGTATTTGTAAAAAAATATGGTGATCTCCTTATTTGACTTTCTACTACTATAACCCTTTAGTACAATGAAATTATCTACGAACAAAGACGAAAATGTTGATGTTGGTATACAAATTCACTGGATTGAGATTTGAAGGGGAAGTACGTTGAACACAATTAATTAAAATGTTCTTACACTTGATATTAAGCAGAAATCAATAGGTACAAAATAAAAATTCATCAGATTTATTATTTCCATTTAATCTTATAACAAATATAAGTATATTACAGTATAATACAGTAAATAACATGTGACGCTTAAACTCATGAATGAGGTAGGCAAGGCAGACAGTCTTAAACTTTTAAACATTAATATCTATTTTTTTGAATTATAAATACTATCAATTTCAATTTAATTTAACACCAATCGGTGCACAATGTTTTTGGTTAACCTGTCTTTAGCTAACACAAATAGATTCGACGGTTTCCCAACACGTGAACACGCAACATATAGTTGCCCATGAGAAAAACATGGATTTTCCAAATCTAAACCATTTGTAGTTGTGCATGACCTTCTGCTGTCCTGATTCTTTGAGCTGGATTCCTTGATTCAATTTGTTCTGCCAACTGATGGGCTCAGCAGCGCCATCTATTGATTACTTACTCAACCCAGTCGAAAGGTATCGACATCTGTTAGAATCATTTGGAGTTAACAGATAATTGTGACTGTCAAATAATAACAGACAAATAATTAGCAATAAATTAAAATTGCGACTATAATTTGAGATTTAAACTATCCTATCTCTCAAGTTGGATCGAACTGCACATGGTGTGCGAATTTTATTATAATCGGTTAAGTGGTTTAGGAGTCCATTGAGGACAAACATTGTGACACGAGATTTATATATATTAAGATATATAACCAAATATTAATAAAAATCTTTTCAATTTCTCTTCTGAATTTGAGGTCTGTTAGCTATTTTCATATCGATAGATTTCTACTTCTTCAAGGGTGGATCCAGCCTTCGCAATAGGGGTGACATATATAGCATCTTATTGTTTCAAGTCGCGCCCTGTGAGGTCATTCTCCTCCTGGACTGGCCTTTGTACCTCAAACCTCATTGTGTACTTATTCACCCAATTCTTTTTCCTATCGATCATGCCGAAATGTCAACGTTCCCTTTATGTGCCAAACCCTTGGTAATTTCAGTAAGATAAAAATGTTTATTATAAAAATAGATGGTTTCCCAGTAATTATGGCACGATTGAGTATGAGGAAATTTAGGGGCACGAACGCAGTTAGTACGTTAATTCCACGAATACCATAACTCAGCATTATAACCAAGATTTTATACCGTTTTATCGCCGACTAGAAAATGTGACTAGTGAATTATTTTGAAATATTTTTCATTTCTCAATTCACCTTTGGAATATTGGATGTAGTTTAACGGTTTTTTGTCGAATATTTCGTTCAAAATAAAGCTTTTAATTTTCGCAACATAAGCAGAGAAGTAAAATCAAAAATATATAATTCAACAGTTATTCCAACTAAATGGTACAAGTACCGGAACGAGATAGATTTTCAATGGTTTTAGATACTTATGATCGCAGCATTTTGTTATAAGTCGGCAATGAATGAAAATTAATGCTACGAATTAGAAAACGCCGTCTTCGGACTAGAGGGTTAGGGACTTTAAATAAAATCTAGATACTCAATTGGGGTATTTATTTTGAGTTCACTACGGAAGACATATAGTATCAATGAAAATGCCGGTTTGTATATTCAGTACTACTTTTTGGTGTTGCCACCCTCATTGTCTATTTTCTTATCCTTCAAATGAGCTTTTTATTATTTCCTTTGCGGTTTGATTCACTGCGACGGAAATAAGCAAGACAAATAAGGATAATGAAACGATATACCAAACGAATTCAATATAAGTCAATAAGCATGGACACACTTGAACTCTTTTATTTGTTGATAATTATCTCATAGTGAATCTGGGTGTTGTGAATTGCATTTCACTTGCCGGTTTTTGGCTGTGTTGAATTTCAAAAACATATTAGCATTGACGAGCTCTTTACATGATACATAATCATAATTGTCAGTTTCATCACTGTTGTCTATATTCTCAGTCATCATGTTGAAATTCATTGAAGGCTAGTATTCATTTCAGTCATCGTAATATCAACCAATTACCATCGAACTCTTGGCCGTGCTCAGTTTGGATACGAATTTGTATCGTACGTATACGTACGATCGTGTTAGTACGAATTGAGTGCGCACACTGATTGCGTCTCAATCCGTCAAAAAGGTACTGATCTCTCATTCGTAGATCTGTCGAAGTGCAATGAATAATATGTATGATACACTTAAAACTTTTTTTCACGAAATAACTCGTAATGTTCTATGTGTTTGCCAAAAATAAATGTAATAAACTTACCAGACATATTCATTTCCTCGGATATTTCTCGCCATGCCTTGCGTTGAACATCCCTTAAGTGGTAACTCGAATCACTCTGATCCCACAAACATTTATGTCCGTAAATTAAGTTAATACATTTTTCAACTTCCATGTTTACGCACGAACGTGTTTACAAATCCCAAGTTCGGATTGATTTCGGACGTCGGAACTACACGTACGTATACGTACGACAAACTCGCATCCAGTATGTGCGCTTCCATAGTACTCAGAAGGTTCGGATCGTTCGTACGTATTGGTACGTATACGCACGAGTGAAATTCGTACGAAAGCGCGGCCTAATGTCCCTTTAAATAACATCAGATAATGTCATTTGATCAAAAAATAATAAATTAAAAACGATATTCCCGTCAAATTGTTATTCTGAACGCCAATCTCGAATCAACCTTTATCGTTTTAAATTCTACAAATTCTACAAGTAGTGTGTCATGATGGAAATCATTACTTCATCGAAAGTACTACAAATAAAACATTCCTTTCTTTTCAGATCCCCGCCAATGGACCAGGGACGACGTAGCCCAATGGGTGAGACATGTTACCGCAGTTCACAACCTTCCCGAAGTTCCGTCTTCAAGGTTCCTCATGAACGGAAAGGCCCTTTGTCTGATGTCGCCCAGCATGTTCCTGACCAGAGTACCCCTAGGCGGAAAACTACTCTACAAAGATTTCCAGCTCAGGCTGTGCGCAGCCATGTACTCCAGGAGTTGAGGAAACCTCACTATCCAAGATATTTCGTCGGGAAAGAGGACGGGACGTTAATTATTGGAAACACAGCTAGTCGATACTTCTATTATTTTCAGTGGAACTCACACTAAATCTGTGCTTAATGAAGATTGTCAATGAAGAAACTCTCAACTGAATTGGAATATTCAGTACGTAAATTCGTCCAGGATATTTTTTATGATCCTCCATGCAATTATTTTGTATTCCTATAAAATGAGAATATCTACAGAGAATCTGTCACCTTCTCTGTGATAGTGCGATTTCAGTACCAGCATCGGGTTTCTTCAAATATTGAAGAAAGACATTTGTATTAGTACCTGGAAAAAACAGTTTTTGATTCAAACTTGATCTGGTCTTCTAAACATTGGGAAGTAATAAGATTTTTTTTATAAATGTTCTACATCAAATCACAACCTGTATTTCATTGTCCACAAATGCTTGTGAAAATAACTGAACGTACCAAAGTTGTGGTATGATTTATGAATTTGTTTGTTAAATTATCTATAATGATGATGGCGATCTATGCATGAATTAAATTACCGGAAACTATAGAATATGATTCTGATATACGTCCATCCATTATTTCCACTTCAGGAAAGGCCACGGCGATGAAGATATCTCACAATAAAACTTGAATCTTATAAATTTTCACTGAAAATTATTATAGAAGTATGAATTTTGCTGAATATTTATTGTATCATCACGTTGATAATGTCTAGTATGCTGTAATTATTTATTTATTCTCTACCTCAATTGACTAAGATGATCTGATTGAAAATGAAACTTTCATGTGAAAATAACAGTGCTTGTTGGGACAAAATTTGGACGCAAGCAAGATTCATTTTATAAACAGACATCATCTTCAAAGGCAGTTTCCTAATAATGTGGATGTTTTGTATTATATAAATATGGCTGCGATCATGGACTGAGTGTTTGATTTTATAGTTTTATTTTGAGTTGTATATTTTGTTAACTAGTCATGTATATATTTGTAATTATCTAATGAAGGGACAATAAAACGAGAAAATTATGAATTTGTGTTTTAATTCGTAGAACCACCCATTGTAATAGATACTTTGCATATGTGCCAGAACTTCATGTATGATTATCATAATGGCTAATATTGAAAACATTTTCGGAGTGTTACTTATGTCTGGGATATGGCAAAATCAATCATGAAAAATAATGACAGAATGTATAAAAAAATCGTTTTATTTCAGTTTGCGTATGTTACAAAGGTTACATCATATTTGGTTTCTATAATTTTCAAAAATTATGTAATAGTTCAAACATTTTTATGATCACAAAATGGCAAGTAAAATTCTCACTAACAGTTGATTTACACAACCGTGGCACGTGTTTCGCTATACATTGCATGGCTTCCTCAAGAACGATTAAGAACTAGTTCCAACCAATACTTCAACTGGAAAGGATTCTTATTATTTTGTCGAGTCTTCAGTAGAAAAGGAAAGTGCGATTTATAAAAGCTGCAATGCACAGGTTGGATTTAGTTCATCCAGAGATATATTTAATAACATTCAGTGGAGCAACCAGGATCACTTTCTAGGGGAGCACAAACGTTTTCAATGCACAATACAAACCATTATTAGGTGAACATATACAAGATTCATGTTTTCACGAAAAAAGATAAACCAAATAAATATTTGTTCTTATAGCAGTATCAAAATACTATAATAATAATAAAAAAATTAGATAAAAAGCAACAATCCATTTCAAATCGATTAATCACCTAGCATTCTCTTCTATCAATTTCATTCGATGGATGATTTTTCTGTGAATCGTACGAAATTGTGATATTTATTTCAGGATGCAATCATTCTGCAAAGACATTCAAACATTGCATTGCAGTGTTGCATTGCATTGCAACAGTGCAAGACTATTTGCAAGACTATTATGACGTATTGTGCAGTGCCGGACAAGCAGCCATTTAAAATCTACTGTCAGTTAAGTGCGCAACCGGATGTGTAACTAATTACCGTGCCAAGTTGGATTGGATAAGACAGTAAATGGTATTATTGGCTTATTAACTGCAATAAACTACCCGGTTCAATCCTAAATGTGCTACAGGGTCGAACTTAAGAAATTTGAATTTTGCATAATATAGGAGATATTTAGATGTTACAATTCTATTCTATATTTAGTTTAGTGTTGCTATCGCTATCCTCATTTGAATTAATTATAATTGGCGCCATTGATTTTACAGAAAGGTACGAGTTTTCAACAGTTATAACATGACTAACAGAACTTTTCCAATTCTCGGTAGGAATGTCATTCATACAGTTAGTAATTAATTCTACCACACTACCACTTAAAATCGGAGGAGTATTTTTTCCGCGCACGCTCGATTTAAGTTGGTGCCACATAAGCTCTATGGGATTGAACACGCAGTAGTAGGGAGGTAGTCGTAACACTGTATGTCCCAATTCTTCTGCAATTGTATCACAAACATACCTTTTTTTTTTAAGAAAATGACTGCAGCACTTTTAAAAGTTCTTTTTTTGTATAATTTTCCTCAAAATATATGTCAATTGCAGCCATGAAGTTTTGAATCTCCAATTTCGTATTCTTTGAGCCAGGAATTTTTTGCAATTGTCGACTATGATAGCTTGCGTTGTCCATTACTATAACGCTGTTTGGCGGAATGTTGGGTAACAGACAATTTTCAAACCAATCTTCAAAAAGCTCTGCTGTCGTATCTTCGTGATAATCAACACAAGAGTCCTTAATATTTTTTGGCAGAAAGCCACATAGCGTTTGGGATCCAACCATTTTCTGATCCTGCGTGTAATATTGTGATTCTCTTCCCTTTATTTGATGGTGCTTTTGTTTTCATGGTGTCATGCGTGTCAAATCACGTCTCGTCGAGGTAGAGTATTGGACGATTTTCAGACCGGTATTTTCTTATTGACGTTATGTATTGAGAACGCCGTGTGGATTCCATTATTACTTGTCTCTTGTCCATTTTGCGATATTTAAAGCCCATTGCAGACAGAGCTCGCCAAAGAGTAGTGAGGCCACAGTTGATGTGAGTTTCGTCATTGATGAGCCGCTGTTTCAGACTTTTGATTGTAGGGACACGCTGCTCATCGTACATAGTGTAGATTTTTCGCCTTATCGAATCTTTTTCCCAGTCGTCTAGACTTTTTGTGACACCGGAATCTTTACGCTTTTTTCTTGATTCCATGAAATTTTCAACAATTCGTCTAACTGAAGTAAAAGGCACCTTCGTCAAATTACTGGTTACTTTTGCTGCAGCAACCGCGTTATATCCTTGCTGAAGTAAGGAACTATACACATTTTTTATAATGATTTTCGCATCATAAGATAAGTGACTCTTCTTTAACGAACCACTGGAAGAAGCACTATTACTTTTTATCCACGGACGCCACATACTGCCTATTCTGTACGTTTGGTTATAAAATCTTTGCTATTAATGTCTGTAATAACAAATAAATGTTATAAAATTATTGCACGCCGTAACACAAGTGAACACTTCCAATGAAATACAAAGACTAGAATGAACAAGAAATGTAAGTTGTAATCCTCTACAATCCCTCTCTGAGAAACAAAATTACCTGAATCCGGTCCTTTTATATTTATGATGTGCATCTCGGATTTTATAACTCAAGGGTCTAATTGGTTTAATTATAATCCTTCAGTTAATACCATTTATTGTGAAAACTACTATACCTACGACATCGATACCATTAGATCTATTATTGTGCATACAGGGCGTTCCGGCATTCGAGCGAATACGTTTTTTCCGATTGGTAATCGGTGTGAAGATAATGGATTGATTATTCGATTGCTCTAAGGGGCAGGGGGAACTGGTCCCAAGTGCCCCCATTCTTGGTTGCGCCTCTGTTAATATTGTCATGTCCTGCTTTGATCTCACAAAACTAAGATATACAGATAAACGGTCCCCGCCAGACCACCGTGCTCGGTAATCGCACTTTACAAGGTAAGGCCTCGTTAATCCATTGCTCGTACAAGTTTCGACTTCTGAGGGTTGACGTTTTTCAGCTGGTTAACAGAACCAACAACTTTTTAGATAAACGGTCGCAATAACTTCCCAGATTAGCTGAGCAAAACTCAACTGAAAGTATGAGTATGAAAGCTTTCATCTCCCATCTACCAAATGTTGAAATTCGAAACATGAGGATATCTTGGATACATTTATCTGTAATAGATGTCAATGAGGACACATTGAGAGTGTGCTGTCCCACTCGAATGAGTCACTTCAATGCATTTTAACCGTCGATTCGATTATTATTGTTTCATTCTCATTTTTGGGGTGGATCTGAAACAAGTTTACAATATTTTCTCTAATGAGTTTTTTCTCAGTGTGTATATTTCCATGTTAACCTTATTTTCAACCATCTGTTATGTTTTCTCATAACCCACCATGAAATTTGTTGTAACTAATTTTGTCGTGTGTACATAAATAAATGAAAGAATATTTTGAAGTTATAGATCGGGCGGCAGCGACAGATTTTTCAGGTCATTTTTTTACAGTCTGCCTTGGGAATAGGAAATACTTGAATCTGAAACGAATCATGATCTGCAAAAAAAATAGGAGCTGCATGGTACTTCATGGCAAACCGAAAACTTGTTCTTGATGGAACACACTGTATACTTCCGAAGAGAATGCCTTATGAATTTTCGTTATTTTCATGATGAAACAAGTTTCAGTTGTAAAAGACGTCCTGCAAAAAGTTGGTAATTTGTAAATCACCCTGCATCATTCAAAACAGTATATCTTCATGATTTTTTCACTTTGACCGATGTTTTTATGTGTAAATAAACGATGAGTTTGGAACCTTTGGTGCGAAAGTTGAAACTTTTCCTAGAGATCAATTACCCTAACACCAAACTGATATTTTTGCACTCGACGCGCGTTTCGCTAATAAGGTTAGCATCTTCAGGAGAAGAAGATTGATACTAGTAGTAGTAGTATCAGTTTTCCAAAAGCAGACTGTAAAAAATTGGTCCGAAAAATCTGTCACTTCCGCCCGGTCTATTAAGAAACATAATTTTTGTGGAGAGAAGGAAGTTTTCTGAAAATTATTTTTAGCTTTATCTTCTTCAATTCAATGCAAAAAATAGGCAAAACATCTATAATATATATATATATATAGAATAACGATTTCGTGACTGGTTCGAGTATAGGTCTTGCTGTAGTGAGGTTGCAACCTATATCTATATATATACATATATGAGTTACATTGAATATTTAGCGAACCGTCTCTGTTGATATGTGTATATTCATAGGCGTTTCAAATATTCACAAAAAAATCTGATACAAAATCTGTATGAATGGCGATGATATGAAAAAAAATTATGTTGCATTCGAATCATTTCATTTATTCCGTTTCACAGATGGACAACAAAGATGTTTCTACAGTCATTCTTAAAACATGTATTAAAATGATAATTATACCTAATTATAGACCGGGCAGCAGTGATAGATTTTCAGAACCATTTTTTTTAGTCTGTCTTTGGGATAGGTAATACTTGAATCTGAAACAAATCATAATCTGCGAAAAAAATTACGAACTGTGTGGTACTTCTTGGCTAACCCAGGATTTGTTCTTGATGAAACACACTGTATACTCCCAAAGAAATTTTCGTTATTTTCATGATGAGACTAATTTCAGTTGTAATTGGCGTGCTGGGAGAAGTGGGTTTTCAATATATTCTTTCGCAGTACATTCGGGGAACTTGTAATTACCCTCTATCATTTGAAACAGTATATCTTCATGTTTTTTTTTGATCGATGTTCTAATGTATAACAAATGTAAAGCACTCTGTAAAAAATCCTCCATCCAAATTATTGTTGAGCTCAACGACCGCAAATTTTTTGCGGATTACGATTTGTTTTATCTTCAATTATTTTCTTCTACAAAGGCAGACTGTAAAAAATTGGTCCAAAAAATCTGTCACTGCGCTCGGTCTATTATTGTCACAACATTCACCATCTATGGAATAATTATTGATGTCATTAAAAAATTATAAAAGGAGAACTCATTCAAAGGTTCGTCAATGAGATCAGAAAATATTTGTATGCCTACTGATCACTAGGTGGCACAACCATCAGTAAATTTAATTTTCGAAGATTTTATGCCTTACCGTTCTCTGGTCCGAAAATACAATTTATTACAAAAGGAAACGAAGAGGTTCGAATCTCCCATGTGAAAGTTGAATATTTTTTTAAAGAGAAATGGGATAGTCAGCCAATGTACTCGTGAATATTTTGGCGCCATCTACACAATAAACAGCGAAATGGTATGGCGCACTACCCGAGGATTTCTGTTCGTTAGGTTGGAATGAAATGTTGACAAAAAGATGATGAGGGGACAAAATAGCGTTTTCAATAAACTTGTCCAAATGGAATGAGGGTATAAACTCCAAAATGAGTATTCAAATATAAATTGAGCACAGTAGTGAAAAAAAAATTTCACTGATGTCCCTGATTTAATTGCCATCTTCTGGCATCTTATAAAAGCGATGAGGAAAAGGTGCTATTAAAGCTACGACACTTGGTTAAAATCATGGGAGAGAAAACACGACTATTGTCTATCTCTGAACAATAATTTCACTGATGGTTTTCTCAGTTGGAAAAGAATTCGAATTGAATAAAGGTATTGAAATACTCATGGCACTGTTCTGAAGGAAACGAGGCGTCATACTCAATTCAATGACTATTGTTGGTCTACCGTCCAACAGGTGGCTACAGGTCACAGTTCTCCATATACCATTTTTGTAGCACAGGGGTTCCCAACCTTTTCTTAGTCCGAGACCACTTTTATATTATTCTTCTTAGCAGGGACCACTATGAAAGACTTACATAGTGGTACATATATACGTATATTGTAGGTATAATGAAGATAACCTGTAATAATCAAACCGTAACTTCAATTAGCAACTCAATAGGATATTACAAAATAAGAAATGATAATATTTTTAGGATAAACTTTTTTGATTCTTCACGAATTCGGCTTTCCTAGGACTAATATTGTTACTCAAAGCTATACGCAAATCATCACTTACTTTCGAATGATTCTTCACCTTGTTCTTAATTACCAATAAAGCAGAAAATCCTTGTTCACATGAATGAGTTGTAGAAAAAAACATAAAATAGCTCAAGGCGATTTCTCGAAGTTTATCAGAAGAAATTGCCTTTTTACACCAAAACGACTCGAGTGAATTCAATTCAAAAGCATCCTTGCAGTTTCTGTCATATTGGAATCCAATGAATTCTTCCTGGCTTTCTTCAGTAACTTCTCCAGCGTCCGTACTAAAAGGGTTACGAATCAGTTTTTGATCAACTTCAGTATATTCTGGGAAGCAACAATTTAATTCATCAATCAACATTATTTGTAAATGAATCCTCATGTTTTCTTGTATATTTGCTTCAATAGTGTCATACTTTTTGACTTCCAAAAGTGCTTTCAACGTCGCAAACGCAGAATAATTATTTTCTTCATGTTACAACTGAAATTTGCAATCAAAAGCGAGAAGTTCATCTTCAAAAAGAAATATATTTGCGACGTTTTCTGATTGTATATATCCGGAACCTTGCAGTTGTATATTCAATTCAGGTATGTGAAATAATCCACAGGATAAGCCAAATTCATTTGACATGCCGGATTGGTGAACTGTTTTAACAAATTCATTTTTTTGTCAGCAGAAAAATCCTAACATCTGCTCTCAGTTCATATAATCTTCCCAACATATTACCTTTCGATAGCCATCGAACTTCTGTGTGGAAGAGAAGTGCTTCATGGTCAGAGTCCATTTTAGTGAATAATTTTAAAAAAAGGAGTGTATTCAGGGCGCTGCTTTTGATAGCATTTACAACTTTTATGGCCATTTTCAGTGTATCATTAAGGCATTCAGGAAGAGTCTGAGAAGCTAACGCCTGGCGATGTATGATACAGCTAAATTTGAAATCATTCGCGGACCATATTTTGACTTCTGCGGACCACTGGTGGTCCACGGACCACTGGTTGGGAACCACTGTTCTAGCAGCTTCAAGTATCAAGATCAAGAATGTTACTTCCCAATGATTCGTTGAGGATGAATAAACAATTGGATGCTGTTATTAACTGCAACCCCAAAAGATTCACTACATATTCATTAATCAGTCACGAGTTATTTTCCTATATATATATATAATGTATAAAGGTTTTGAAGAATATATTTTCATAATTGATTGCACCACTTCATTGGCAATTCATTCATTTCGTTAAATCTACTTATATCCCTTCTTATAGTGTTTCTGATTGTTACCAATCTGAAATTATCAGTTTCAGCATTACAATGGTTGATATTTTCACAAACATCAGTCACAGCTGTTTGAAAATATTATTTATAATGAACGACTGATACCGGATATGAATGAAAAACTTCGTTCTGCGAATAAGCCTGTTGGGAAAATAAGAAATTGCTGTTCCATAATTTCTGATATTCTGCATTCTAGACTAATTTAAATAGTTGATTATGTAAATCAGGACAGTGTTCCAATGATTTATCACCCTGAGCGATTGTGGGAAACTGACTGAACATATCCAAGTCAAAATATTTTTTCTTCCATGGAGATATCATAAAATAAGCGATTTATAGTTATGGCTAAACAATTTTATGGCTTGAAAGTGAATGTTATCTAGCTATAAATATTTTGATAGTTTTACGTCTTAACGGTAGTTTTTTATAACACGAATACAATGAGTGTAAGTGTAGGAATCAGGATTTTATAGCGTTCGATACCCAATTTCAGATAACGCATGTGCTTCAGAGGTAGCAGAGTTAGGAGACGACAATATTTCAATTCGAAATGGGAAGGAAATATAAGAATTGATTTTGTTTCTGAATCAACGTCAAATTTGCGAAGTGATATCAAACCTTGTTAGACAAGCATGTGTTCATAAATATAGGTCTGTGTCTGAGGAAGCTTCTGAAAAGTGAAATTTCAAAAGTAATATCACAGTGGGCCAACTTATAATGATTTGAACCAGAAAATTAAAATTGATTTCAACTATCAAAACATATTTTCCGCCCACTTCTATCCAAAGTATACATTTCCTAGCCTTCTTGTAGGAAGGAAAAGTAAAAGTGACGTCATGGTACGTCATCAATGAAATAACTTATGAAGCATTGAAGACCTAAACCATAAGGTTTGTTCTAGCAACACATTTGACGGTTGGAAATTGGTTTGCGCATGCCTCTGACTGCTTCAGACCAATTTCCAAACGGTGAAATGTGTTGCTAGAACAAACCTATAGTCTATTATATAAGTATCAATTGTACCGTTTACTTTAGAACACGTTGTATTTTGCAAAATGCTACAAATCAGTAAGGAAGGTAAAATATTTTCAAGAATATAAAAGTTGAACGTCAAATATTATAATCGAGCTGTAGCAATACGCTATGTTCATAAATACGCGGTAATAACCTTTGAGACCCAATAGCGCAACGTGTTGGTGGCCTGTTCAACATATTCCATAGTTTTGTAGCCATAGTAGATGAGGGTAAGAAGCCCGGCGACGACAGTTTCTTTTCTTTTTTTTTTCAATTTCTTCTGTTTTGTAGGTTTTCCTCAGTTTCAGAATTTCAGGAGCATGCTATACTTCTTAGTATTAGTTCTTCAATACGTTTTTTTGTTAGTATCATGAATATATTATTCAAAAATGACTTGTTACTTGAAGAAGGCGGATAAATCATATGCATAACATAGGGATGAAGTGCATTCTCCTTCCTTGTTACACAATAGTAGTTTGTACAAAAAGAGTGGATATGACCAATATCCATTCGATCAATCAAATCGATAATCAATTTTAGATATAGATTATTCTTTCGATAATTATGAAAACCTCGACGGAAATACATATTATTGAATTCGATACGATACTAATTGATCATGAATGATTGATATGAAGAGTGGATGTAAGATCTTCAATTTCACAAAAAGAAAATCAATTGTGACATTTCAAACTTGACTCAATAAACTAGAACATATTTAAGATAAATTTACATTTATTTATGCTCAAATGAAACAACTTGGATTTTGTGTTTGTAGGTAGACATCTCAGAATTGTGACGTTCCTACAAGGTTGTCCCTGGTTACCAAGTATTTTGTTCTCTGTGATTGGTGTAATTCATATTCTACATTGTCTGGATATGAAATCATATCCATTCAGTTGACAGCATATTCACGGAATGGAGTAGAAACTCTAGTGCGGAAAAGTAAATCTGTTAAGTTTCTAGGGAGTGTACTGACTTTTGAATATTTGAAAAATATAGTTGTATGGATGTGAAAAAGTAAGAAATTTATTACAATTCTGCTATAATTTTCAATAGAAAGAAAAGTATGTTTCAATAACTTTTTAATGGCCCTGGTATAAGCCTCATCAAATGATTTTCAAATAATATTGAACATCAAACATTTTTCATTTGTCAGTTTGAATTACCGTAGCAACAAAGAGAAAATAAATCTGTCAGTCGGAACACTACCTTGACAAAACCAATTTAACGATCTCTTCCAGCTCTACCAGCTGCTGACAAAGCAGTGGAAAATCGAAATCTAATTCATTTAAAAAACCCTGCAATTAATTTGCAGAATGCAACAAATTGCACTTCCAATATTAGTATAAATTATAGTTAATTCGTTGATTTGTATTCAATAATGAATGTTTCTTCATGTTTACTTTTGGATATTTTCCGCACGCTAGAAGAAAAATAGTGTACCTAATACGTGCGTAAAGCGACTTTTCCGCACGCGATTGCTGGCCAAAAAGTATCACTTTCCTCACTTGTAAGGTAAACTACTATTCCACAATTCATTATTAGTTGGGCAAGTTGGAAATTGAGTTCAAAGTATTCACTTGCTGCTTTCTGTACCGAGGAATGTCACTAGAAGTTATGGCATTGAAATAACATCTTCAATAATTTGCTAGAGATTCTCATATATTCAAAAACACTTTCTCCATGTTGTGACCGAAACGAATACAGAAGTTGCTTGATTCCATTCAGGAAAAATAGTATCATCTCATCGGGGGTACTTCAAGTATATTTACTTCTCTCTCACATTGGATTGCATTCTAACATATAGTTTTACATTGAACAGTTCTGTCATGATCGAACGGTTTTCCCATTCTTTTGTTGTGAGCCGGCACTCAGATCCTCCAAATTTTTTTTACTCGATGTGTTTTAACATTTCATGAGGTCAAGATAAAACCAATACTCACATCCATCAAGGTTCAAAGAAATTGTGGAAGTTGATGTTATCTATAACAAATACTATCGACTTCGACTAAAGTTCTTCTGCTCTTACTAACACCCTACTACATACCTCAGCAATATCACCAGGAAACATGTCATTCATCTCCGATGATTCATCGGAGATGAATAAGCCTCTGAAGAAGCTGGCCACTCGCGCTAGCGAAACGTCAGGAAGAAATTCCAAAGAACGACGGCCTTCAAGCCCGAAGAGAAGTAGTTATACTAATAACCTCGGCCGCGAAAGCCTTAACCATTTTGTCAAATTCTCCTGGCAGAATTTCAAGTTCGAAATGAAAATATTTGCTGGAAAAAAAGATGAAGGTGGGTTAAGGTGTGAAGTTGGCTTATTATATTAAAAAGTTGGAATGTGACCTTTTCAATGACAATAATATCCAAGAAAAGGTAGAGTGCCGCGTTTTGATTTTAGATTCGTGTTTTTCGGGTACGTGAGTTGGTGTAAACAGTTTCTTAGTTCTTAACAGTGCATGTTTAAGGTACGCGTCCATAGGAACGCATCGTACGTATCGTACGGATCGTATAAAACGGATCGATTTGTGGTAGTGCGTCCACTGTATCCGTAGCGATCGGATTGCCGATGCGACGGTCGGCTTTTAAGTAACATTCGCATTTTCGTTGTGAGTGGACGATCGAAAACATTACAGTGTTTAATGTTTCCGATCATGGAAAGTGATTAAGAACTTGTCATTATTGCTTTGTTATTAGATGAAGAAGAAAGAAGAGGAAATAAGAGAAGACATAGAATGTGGATACATGACATATTCAGAAAAAGATCACAATTTGGAGAATACCATACACTGTTCACTGATTTGCCCAACGACGACGTAAAATTATTCCAGTATTTTCATATGTCTCATGAGTCCACTTATCGGCAATCCGAATGACGTCATCTGCACCACTCGGAAAAGTTGCCCCTTCGATCAATCTCATCGGCATTACCGACGGACCGATACGTGCGAACCGTCCGCTGCCGGTCAGTGGACGCATATGTATGACTTACTATACTAATAATTCTAAAATCCGTTCCATACGATCCGTACGATACGTACGATGCGTACCTGTGGACGCGTACCTTTAACAGAACTTCACCTCAAATTTATCGGTCTTTTGGTAGAGGAGATTTATTGCTGTTTGTTTTTGTTTTGGTTGCCTAGATTTGAAATTTTTTCATTGTTTGATCACATTTTGATTCAGTAGCTAAGCCTTCAGCTTTTTTTTTTGGAGGAAATAATCTTAATGTTAATTGAAGGAATTGAGAAAGGAAACAGCTCATATTAATAATCTCATATAAAGTCTCGATTCAAATATTAATAACTCTATATACAAACTGATGCCATAACCAGATCACTACTGCGACTAATTTAGGAAATACTTTTTTAAGGTTTGATTTGCAAATTCCAACAGATAAAGCTTCATTGACTTTACAAGTGAATTGAATTTTCAAGAAAACTTTTCGAAAAAAAGCCTAATTCAGAACTTGGTTTCACATAAAAATTGAATTTTGTTGAAACTTTTTGGTTCTTTTTTTATGTCGCATAGGAATAATTCAAGGATATTAAAAATATATTTGTTTTTGATATCAGAAGACAAAAAATATACTGTTTGAATGGAGTCTATCTTCTAGTTCTTTTGGATTCTCAACCTATCTGAAAAAATAAGAATTAATATTGGAATCTATTCAAGTGTAAAGGGCAGATTCTACTCCTACCATGAGTTGCAGCGATAATTCAAAAACAATTTTTTCTGGGTGGAACTCGTTGAATTAGTCATCAGCTTCTCGTATATCTGAGATTCGCCCATCGAAAAAATACAAGAACTAATATTTATCAAAATACTTATCGTTGACGTTTCGAAAACCAAATCCGCTTCCGTTTTCAAAACTCTAACAAATATTCTCTTCTAGTGTCCAAAAACGATACTAGATTGTATATGATAGTGCCAACTTGGTTGGATGAAAACGATGGGTAATTGCTTCAGATTTGGTGTCCGTTTGTCAATGCCAGGATAAACAAGCTATCTGAGAGATAGAAACAGAAAGTGAGATTCTGCCTTCACAATTTTTTGGTAGTGACAAGGAGAAAACTGCCAGTTAATTTTATCACTGCATCACGAACCCTTAGAGCTCGAAAAATGAGTTTTCACAAGACTCAAACCTAATCCTGCATTTGAATGTGATATTTCCAATTGTATAAGATAGTCCATTGACTATATCAACCCCAGCGACCTGAGCAATCTTAAAAAGCAAAGAAGTCGAGGATTCCGATCGCCGCAACGAGAAAGTGCCTGTCTATTGTGAATATTTATGACGCTTTAATGGCTCTTGTGTGGCCAGTGACAATTACGAGAATATTCCATAAAATTTCCAACTCAATCAGAATAATACATCTGCAAGATATAAATCATACCTTTACACCTACAGCCTGTTCAAACTATATTGAACTGAATTATTGTTTCGAGAGCATTTAAAATTGAAATTTCGCTTGGGTGTGATCCGCAATAATAGATATCGAGACATTAAAATATTGAAAAACGTTTCGAATATTTGTGTTGAAACTTTTTAAGGAAGATATAAAAAATCCGTATACCAATTTTTTAGGTTATAGACAGGTACTAGTTGCTATATAAAAATATTCTTCGTTGATAGTGTAATTTGTGGTACAATATCAAAAAGTATATGTTATGCACAGACAGACATTTTTTCGAAAAAAGTAAAAGCTACCTTTCTAAACATAGATATACTCTTGTTTACCCTCAGGTCAGGAAGGTTATTCCCTTCCATTCGAACCCAGTCATAAAAAAAAACAAAAACCCAAACACTAGATTGTCTATGAAAATAAAATAAAGGCCCAACGATACGATATGAACATAAATCTATAACCACAACTGATAGATAAATAATAAACTCTCACACACGCCTAGCAAACACCGATTGGTTTTGCCTAGCAAAATTTTGGCTTGAAATTTCAGGTCATTCCAACAGCTTGAAGCGAAATGGTTGAGTGTTTCTGCAGATCAACTCTGAATATTTCCGAAACAAATAACAATATTAACATTCACAACTCGACTCGACTCCAAATAGAATGTGTCCTCGAAATTTTGAATAGATCAACAAACGCAATTCTGAGTTATTGAACTCAATTTGCTCTTTCAACAAAAATCATGTCACTTTCAAAGTTCACCAACGCCATTTCTGTCTGAACTGTTGGATCAATTCAAAATTTTGAGAATATATTGAACCTGAAGATATTATTTCGAATAATATAGAATGGACATATACACTACTATATGAAGAATTTTCGTAATTTCGTTTCATTTTTAGATCCAGTTATTCTTTGAACGAGAGAAATGTATTGTGAACATCAAAAATTAAAGTGGATGTTCTTCTATATCTTATTTGAAAAAATATTGTTATGCTTATGTTCTACTTTCACTGTGGGGGGGCACTAACAGCTTCCTAAGTTGACGTCTGTTGATCACTTTTAATAACACAATATACTATTATATTATTTTCACTGCAACTAGGCAAATACTTAACTCCATTATCAAAAATTCAAGTCAAAATCTACTGTGCTGCAAGCTTCGATGATGCGGTGTCCTCCAATCGACTCTTTCTTTCCTGATAATGTATTAATAGCGTATTTGGCATCCCAGTACAACACGATATACTATATTGAAAAACGCAGTAATATATATGATCCTTCTCGGTACTGGTATCGTAAATTAATTGGCCAATCGATTACAACCATTTATGGCGCAGATTAATGTGTGATTAAGATAGGCGATAAGTGACAAACCACTAATCGAGATGTTTTCTCAGGCAGGAAATAGTCGAAAGCGAAAGAGCGAGTGAAGATTACTAAATGCCCAGGTAAAGAATAAGAATATGATGGCTGAATCATTCGTTTCACTATTTTCCCAAGAGAACTTTCATTTGCGATGAAGTTGAATGAAAGAATTGATTTAGATTTTTGAATATAATGAACATGCGCATAGATGAACACAGTCGTTGGAAAAACGGATTTGGGGTGTGAAAAAAGAGCCCCTTCTCAGGGGATCCATTATGAATAATAATAAAATTGACACACTGGAAAATGAAACAACTGCAACTGGCAGAACTGATGTTAGCAAATTAGACGATATTGATGGCAGATCAATTGATTTGCAAGATAGACCCGAAAGGAAATCAACTACCGAAACAAATTATAAAAATTTAAACGAAACTTTTAACAGTAGGTAAGTGGGTCAAGATCAGTTTGCTCAGCAGTTTCTTAAACGCCAGGGAAAAATTACACAATGAAATGTTTTTCTGTTGCGTCATTATATTCAAAGAAAAATAGAATATCCCACAATAAAATGAGAAATTACTGCAAAACATTCTTATATGACTCTTCTCAAGACGATAGATCTCAGATATCTAATAACGATTCCTCAATGTCCTTCAATAATAATACTACTGAAAGGAAACATATATTTTCCTAAATTTTCAGAAAATATGTTTTGGAATGTCATTGACATTCTGACTTTTCAATTCACTTCGCAACAAATCTTACTGAGATATAACTCACCAAATGCCGCTGATGGAGATCTATAGTGTGTACAATTGAAAAACTACTCCACATCATTGATGTCGACATGAAATCAACGCAGTAACATACCCACTGATGCAAATGCATTGAAACGTTTACATTGCAATTCAAATTTTACGACTTATATTAATTGCCCTCAGTTTGGCAGCACTTTCGGTGTCGCCATACTTGATTCGAAATTTGTCTTTTTGGCATTTTGAATCTGATATTGTGATAAAAAACTTTTTATTTCTGTTTTTCTATAGCAAGTTTAAGCCTCAAGTTCTTGATAAAAATGCGAAAACTGTTAAAAAGCGCTGTTAAATATTGATCGCATCTTTGATTAGTTATTTCGAAGGAGAACGCGATAAAAATGCCCCTCTACTTCCTTTTAATGGCTGTAGGAGGGGTAAATCGAGGACAACATGGTAAATTCCTTTTTTTAACTTACAGTCAGATATTAATTTTCAGCCTGTACCAACCAACATGTGTACTATGATGAGAAGCTGGCAACAGTATAAGCATATGTATAATCTAACTACGTGAATTGTATGAACTATACTAAAATCCTTGTTAATCCAGTCTCGGGCACCAATTTTCATTAGGCATTTTCCTTATTTCCTGTCATCAATTTGGTGGAGGCATCCAGAGGTCAGATAAATGTAACAATGGTGAAATACCAATTCAAATAGGCTTTGGTTAGAGTCAATTTGCATCCGAATACCGTTAGCTAGATGAATATCCAAGACGTATGTCGTTTCTACCTTTTTATCATTTCAACTTGTTGACAAGCAATAATAGGTCCAATACGTGACGGCACTTAGAACTTAAATTGGAATCAACCTCAGATTCGAAAAATGAACGGATTTTTATCAAATAAAATGCATTATTGGAGAAACCCGGCGTATGGTCAAGCAAGCAATAATCGATGCAGTGTAAATATAAGGACGTTTCTATCTGAATAACGCATCTCAAAAATAGTATTTAATTAAAATAAAACGGCATTCATCTTCGATATATTGATCGACTTGATATTAAGTTACTTATGAATACTTCGGATATCGCTTTCAAGCTCTCTGAGTATCTAGAAAATAATGGAACTAAACAACAACTTTAATAAAATCATGGTCAAGTTCAAGTGCTTTTTGTCACTTTGATTAATATCGAATTTCAATTCATTCAAATTGAAAACAATTCATTGATGAATATAAAAATACTCTGTTAGAAATGAAGCAACTCAAATACAACATAACATAAGATCAAGATATTGATTGACCCCTTCTGAAAGAATGAAATGAAAACTAGAATATACTGAAGCGTTTTAATTGTCGGTAACAATTCTCCAAAAAATGCTTAGTTACAATTGTTAAAAGCGTTACAAGTTTTAGAAAGAATGAAGCGATTTTCGTCTATGAAAATTGAACTAGAAAGACTGAGAGTGCAAAATAACATTGGAAAAATTCCGTATCTTGGTAGTCTTGAACAAAGAAAGCCGCGCCCCTCATTGACCCAGTACCGGCCGCCCCTGTAGCGCTTTTCAATTAGTGCTTCCAACCAACACCTAAGTGCATGACTCATTACATTAATAATTCATCGCTTGACTTCCCGGTAAAAATTTTCAGATAATTCTGAAAGCTGAAATGAAATTCGATATCGGCGAATTGAAACACAACTGCCAATGTGCTATGATTTATTGATTAAATATGCACTGGTGTGCGGTATGGTAATCCGATATTCGATTACAATTTCTGCCACCCACATTTTGATTTATGTCTAATTGAAATAACTTATTTAAAAGAATGATATTGTTCGAGCCGAGTTTCTCCTCAATTAAATCGTGGAGTGTATGTTTCCACACCAGAAAAGGTATGAATCGTGAGAGGACTACTCTTTTAGTTTTGATTGTAACACAGAAATGATTTGACTGATATTATCAATTCGATTATTTCCTTCGAAAATAAAAAAACTGTTGGAATCTAGAAAGCCTCTGCAGAGTTTAAATTTATTTCATTCAACGCACTCTATCGTCTTGAAAAAGTTGAAGGATCAACAGCTTCTGCGGAATTTCGCAGCGACTTTTTTCTCTGTGCTATTTATTTTCAGTCAGTCAAGCAAAGGCAGTTATCGAAGGAGCGGGTCATTAATGAAACTCATAATGAAAGCTTTATTAATATCGATTTTTATTGTGTGTCGCCTGGTTCCATTCATTCTGAGTGAATAAGGGAGAACCTACGTTTTGATAGATATTTCTTACATTCTCAAATGCTGGATCAAATAAAAAATGGGAACATTGAGTTTTTCTACTATGGTCAGGAGTCTTTTGAACCTATTTCAATTCATATTTTTTTCTATTAAAAGCTTCGTGAAAGTAAAATCTATTTCTTTCCAAAATGTAATATCAATTTCTAATTTGAATCAGTGCGATAATGAGATAATTTCCAATAGAATATTTTTCTCGTTGTGCTCCAGAAGATTGGTGATGAATTGCGTGTTTTTTGGGATAGGGATCAGTGAGTTTGGAAAAAAAAAATTCAGTTATTTGCGATAGTTCCAAACTCTAATAAGCTCATCTTTACGCCTCTACAACAGAAAAGATTTCATATTAAACAGCTTTGCATGTTAATGCCTATTACTAACTCTGTATAAAGATAGTTGGCGGAGAGGTAAAAAAATCAAAAGTAAAAAAACTCATCTAACTATCAATTTTTCTCCATATAAAAACCGATTAAAATTATGTACATTCTCTCAGATATTTAGATACGTGAAAATCAACAATGACAAGGTACGAATAGTTAGGAAACTCGTACAGTCACAATACAGTGAACCGACTTACTTGAAGATTAACGAAAAGAAGAGGTCGTTTTTTCCTCTTTTTGGATATTTTGAAAAACCAAACATAGTTGATGGTTCAAAAACTAGATGTGAGTCTGTTAGGGAACCTGGTTTAGCGTATTCAAATAAACTTCTACATTCCTTCTGGTATCACAACTATTATGTTTGAAAATTTGGTCATTTGATTATCCTTACTGCTTTTTTTATAGAGTTGATTGAGTTACATATGAATAAAATTCCAATTTCGAATTCACTCTTGAATGCGTTAGCTACTTAAAAAAGTGTTCATAGTGTCTAGAATGGAAAAGAAAACAATATTCAATGTACAGAATAACAGTCGAGGAAATGAGAGCTACTAGTACAAGTATTCAGTAAAATATCCCCTAGTGAATCGTCTAGGCCGTCTAGGGTGTTGTTTTGGTTTACTTTTCAAAAATTCACAAAAATAAAAATAACTTCTACAACACTGTCCAAAATTGATTTAGTTGAAATCAATTTACAATATGTCGTACAAGTAATTGTATAAAATAATAATTAAGTTATTATCGAGGGTTTGTCGCTCCAAATGGTAATTGTAGAACAAAAGCTGATGTGAATAAATTCAAGCAAATGCTTGCATTGAAATCATTTAAGCTACAATCCTTTTATTTGTCCTATCGAGCCATGAGGAGAGATCTATAGTTTTGAACTAACGCTAGATAGTACCGGCCAATTTTTTTTACGGAAAATTCTTCTCTAACGCAGCAATGTCTAGGGTGGATTGTGTAGATTATAACTGTTCATGGAAAAAATACTGAAGAACTGCTCAAAAGAATCAGCTAATAATCAATAGGGCTACTAATTCGGCAATATCATTCCAAAAAACACTTGAACAAGATGTATGCTGAAGACCATAACTGCAAAGACAATGTAAAAAAGTATAAACACAGCTCACCACATACTTTGTGCGAATGTATGGCTTTGTATTACAGAAGGCAAAATATACACGGATAGTCAACTCTGGCTCCAGAGGACATGACTGCAAACTTGTATATACTACAAGATATTATGATATGAACGGAAGTGAAGCGCAATAAGCCCCAGATGCTGATGCTTTCCAAAAACTTGGGATGGAGGACTAAGCTTCCACGAACTAGAAAAAAGAGAAGGTACATGTGATATGGGTCAGTTATTGACTTAAGGTATCCTTCAACTTTGTTATCTTGTTTTTCAAAATCTATCGATAGAAAAGATCCCCATTGATAGTATCTCTTCATGTTCATGGTGACTTTTGATAAATATTATAATCTCTACAACTTAGCGGTATTTGGGTAATTTGCTATTGGTGGTTGTTTCTAGGATATACATGAACGTTCATCTATAAATAGGTTCACTTTATTACTTCTCTTTGTCGAACACTCTTTCGAGTGAGGCCCAGAAAGCAAAGCTTCGTGCAGGAAAGAGTCGGTTAATTGTCGATTTTCACTGATTCTAGGAGAATTGTAGGGAGACCCAGATATACTAACAGTGCTATACTCTTCACGATCTCATTTGAGACAGAACAGAACCCTATGTCAACTTACAGGATTAGCAATAATTTGCCGCCAGTGTTTCATCAAAGATATGCTGACTGTAAATGGAATTTCAGTTTTTATGCTGTGTCAAGCGATTTCATATAGACTATACCGAGTCCGTTGGTGTATTCAATCAACCCTACCCGGATTGGTATGAAATACGTATTTTGTCTCGCGTTTCTATGGCAATCCACATAATCATCGGGAATATTCTCCCGTAGGAATGTTCTAGAGCAAATTATAGTGGAAATTTTTTGACGTAATTGGATGAAAATGTTAAGAAGAAAATTCAAAGAAATCGTCATCATCAGGAGGCACTAGACAAGATACTAATGGTGGATACAAGAAATCGAACTCATAAATAATTTAATTCAATTCGGTTAACGGATGAAAATGAGGTATGTTTTTCCCATTGAATCATCATTTTTCTTGAAGAATATACACGCTAATAACATCTTTCTGGATATGAAATTAGCCAAATCTGATAGATTTTTGAGTGTGTACTGTCTTGTGGAGTATTAGAGCCATTGGAAGTTTGGAAATTCAGTTGACAAATCAAGTGAATTCGATGAATGACTAGTAGATCATACCAACCTCTTTAACCAAAAAATCAACTTCGAAAAATATATTTATATCCAAGTTTTCCGTTCAAACAGTTGAAAGAAGCAATCCAGACCAAACGATGGTAAATAGCACACGAATAGGATTTTTCATCTGTAAATTTGTATGAATGAAAGCGATCATAATACGGATCAATCACAATATACTACTTGAACTGGTTGATTTCAAGTACTGTTTAAATGTCATTCTTTTGGGGTGGATCAATATGTCGTACAAGTGATTGTATAAAATAATAATTAAGTTATTATCGAGTGTTTCTCGCTCCACATGAATGGTAATTGTAGTTCCAGAGCAAAAGCTGATGTGAATGAATTCAAGCAAATGCTTGCATTGGAATCACAATCCTTTTATTTGTCCTGTCGAGCCATGAGGATAGATCTATAGTTTTGAACTTACGCTAGATAGTACCGGCCATTTTTTTTTATGGAAAATTCTTCTCTAACGCAGCAATGTCTAGGGTGGATTTTGTAGATTATAACTGTTCATGGAAAAAATACTGAAGAACTGCTCAAAAGAATCAGCTAATAATCAATAGGGCTACTAATTCGGCAATATCATTCCAAAAAACACTTGAACAAGATGTATGCTGAAGACAATAACTGCAAAGATAATGTAAAAAAAGTACAAACACAGCTCACCATATACTTTGCGAATGTATGGCTTAGTATTACTGAAGGCAAAATATACACGGATAGTCAACTCTGGCTCCAGAGGACATGACTGCAAACTTGTATATACTACAAGATATTATGATATGAACGGCAGTGAAGCGCAATAAGCCCCAGATGCTTTCCAAAAACTTGGGAGGATGAACTAAGCTTCCACGAACTAGAAAATAGAGAAGGTACATGTGATATGGTTCAGCTATTGACTTGAGGTATCCTCCAACTTTGTTATCTTGTTTTTAAAAATCTATTGATAGAAAAGATCCTCATTGAGAGGATCTCTTCATGTTCATGGTGACTTTTGATAAATATTATAATCTCTACACTCTACAACATAGCGGTATTCGGGCAATTTGCTATTGGTGGTTATTTCTAGGATATACATGAACGTTCATCTATAAATAGGTTCACTTTATTACTTCTCTTTGTCGAACACTCTTTCGAGTGCGCCCAGAAAGCAAAGCTTCGTGGTTAATTGTCGATTTTCACTGATTTTAGGAGAATTGTAGGGAGACCCAGAAATACTAACAGTGCTATACTCCTCACGAACTCAATTGAGACAAAACAGAACCCTATGTTAATTCACAGGATTAGCAATAACTCGCCGCCAGTGTTTCATCAAAGATATGCTGACTGTAAATGGAATTTCAGTTTTTATGCTGTGTCAAGCGATTTCATATAGACTATACCGAGTCCGTTGGTGTATTCAATCAACCCTACCCGGATTGGTATGAAATACGTATTTTGTCTCGCGTTTCTATGGCAATCCATATAATCATCGGGAATATTCTCCCGTAGGAATGATCTATAGCAAATTATAGTGGAAATTTTTTGACGTGAGCAGGGAATAATACTCCACTTCCTAAAACAATGTTTAACTTGAAGTAATAAAGATTAGTCCGGCATTTATTTGTATTGGGAACATACATTTCACCCATTAGCCAGCGAATATTTGTGTTTTACCACAACTGGCGAAATTACGAATTTATATGATTATTTTTTTCACTTGTCAAAATGTGGCGTTTTTGGCATTTCAAACAATAGTAGCGGGTTATTCTATGGTTATTCTAGCCAATCATTGCGTATTATACTGATAAAACTGCCTGGTCCTTTTGATAAAACGTTGTTTACCTTTGAACTGTGATTCTATTGAACTGGCTCATATTTATATAAATTATCAAGAATGAAGAGTTACCTTATTATTAATAGTCATTCACTTTTTCAGCATAATGATAACATAACACATTTCAATGAACACTCAAACACGTAAATAGCTCATAACCCCAACTTTATGACAGATATAGCGAACGACCGATTCAAATATTTAAGGTTTCCTCAACTCAAATGAAGATGGCGTACAATTAGTTTTTATTAAATACAATTCATTTTTTGTTGTATGAGAAGAAACCGTTGTATGAAGATTTTGATACAACGACATAACGAATCATTTTATGTTCCTTCTGGTACATTTTGAGGCAAAAGCATTCAAACAAACCGAATTAGATGAAATCACTCGTCCTACGGACTCGTGATTTTATCAATCGGTTTGTTTTCATACTTTTGCCAAATAAAAATGTTTTTGTGGAAAATGAAAATTTATCGATTATGTTTGAAGGACTCGTGGTATTACCTTTGAATATATTTCATACACACATCTGAAAAATGTTCTACCAGTCGTAGTAACTCAAACCTGACGCAGCATAAACTTATGTACTGAGTTGAACAACTAGCTCATTTTTCTTATATCTAGAGATAATTATTCCTTGGTAGCGGAATGGGATAATGATCGAAATTAAAGTGATCTCGAAAAGGTTTCCGTAAATGATCCAAGCACTGGTGGTATAACAAGTGAAATCTTATATGAAATTTGCAGTTCTTTCTCAGCATGGTTCTTCACTGAATATGGGACAATATTCAATTTCGAAGAGGACACAATTTCAAAAACCACATACAGAATAACGTAGGGGATCCTACCTCATCTTATCAAAAATATCAAATGACCAACAATATAAGTCGCTTCTCATGCTCAAGCTATACGACTTAGCCACCCCATTATGACTAGTTGTATTTCAATTCTTTTTTTCTCCTCAGAAGTTGTGTCATTGAGGAAAAGAAGGATAATCTAATAATACTTTTGTCGATATTGTTGTAACATTATGGCAGCCGAGCCAGAACACCCCCGGTCAAAGACCAGATGACTCAATTTTCCGTCGTTACGAAAAAAGCGATAAACTACAACTTTTTCCCTCCAGTATAGCAGTTTACACCCAGGTTTTTGTCGAAAGTCGACCCTACTAATGCGTATGTCAAAACCTCGCATCTGGCGGCAACGCGACCGTTTTTACCGATCCGTCGGTGATCGGCAGTCGCACTTGACTTTGTTCGGATGAAAATTGGCACATTAAATTTGATTGTCTGCCCCGCCATTGGCCGAAAGCTCGACAATGGGTTCTTGACCAGTCGAAAACCTGCTAATTAATTATGATAACTAGAAACAAATGAATTCCAGTTGGTATTAATCAAAACGGGCACGTTGAATCCGGCAGACCTTGCATACCGACTGTCAAAAATGCAGGCACAGGACCGGACCGACTCTAAAACCATTTGCTGTCTGTTATAGACTGCTCGGTTAGCTGCGACGAGTTTGATATCTGGAAAATACAACAGGCAACTTCAGAATTCTGTATGGAAGCCGAAGACTGTTCCTAATAATTAGGAGAAATTCTGGTGGAGGCAATAGTAGCAACATCTAGAAATTTGAATGGCTATTTTTTGGCTTTCTTCTTTCATCAGAAGACATTTGAGTCATTCACAATAATGAAGGATGAGTCCGTCTTAAACAGCTTCTATTCTATGCTTTCGTTTCAAAGGTGGTGTTTGCCTGTACTCGAAGAAGGGCTAAAACCGAAGGATTTTGACGTGATGTCAATCGTCAACAGAGTAAAGTCTGTTGCCTTTATTTATAACCTAACAATGACTCTTTGAATTGACTATTTGAATTTCTGTCAATGATTTGACATCATTGAAAAATAACCATCCAACACTATATTGGGCGATTTTAATATACATAATTTGTCATGGATTGAACTCTGGAGCTCTAGAGCAAAACAGATGAAAAAGGACGACAGACAGAGGCATTTGCTACTAATAATGATATGTAAGAACTGATTGATCAACCCACTCCCATTCCTGATACGAATAGCCAATTTGCCAGTACACTGGACCTGTTTCTCACTACTCATTCTGATATTTATCAGATCATAATTCTTTCTCCCTCAGGTAATTCTTATCGAACTTCAAGTTCGTATTCAGCTCCAATGAATGGTAAACTACCCACACGTCGTGTCTGGCATTACAAGTCAGCCGACTGGGACGGCCTCCAGATGTTTTTCTCTGCTTTTCCTTGGCGAAGGGTCTGTTTTCATCTGGTGCTTCCCTTATATGTGTTCAAGAAATCTCCGATACCATCATTCTTGGAATGGAGACATTTATTCCAAGTAGTACGAAAAAACCACAGTCTGAGAAACCCTGGTTCTATAGAAGCAGCTCTGAGGATGTCCATCAAACTGTCAAACCTGTTTCTCACTACTCATTCTGATATTTATCAGATCATAATTCTTTCTCCCTCAGGTAATTCTTATCGAACTTCAAGTTCGTATTCAGCTCCAATGAATGGTAAACTACCCACACGTCGTGTCTGGCATTACAAGTCAGCCGACTGGGACGGCCTCCAAATGTTTTTCTCTGCTTTTCCTTGGCGAAGGGTCTGTTTTCATCTGGTGCTTCCCTTATATGTGTTCAAGAAATCTCCGATACCATCATTCTTGGAATGGAGACATTTATTCCAAGTAGTACGAAAAAACCAGTCTGAGAAACCCTGGTTCTATAGAAGCAGCTCTGAGGATGTCCATCAAACTTGTTGAATGTCCAAATGGTTCTCGTTCATTTTGGTCATTTGCTTAAGCTGTTGCTGAAAATTTAACTTTAAGATCATTTCCTCCTTAAACCAAGACACCTCTGCCAACAAAAAGCGAATGTATTTGCCTATATGTTCGCTGCAAATTCTACTTTGGACCCATTTGGAGAAGAACTGCGAATATCACGCTTGTCGACAGTCATATGCCTGAAATGATTCTTCACCAACAAAATAAAAAATATTTTAATGAATCTGAAAACAAAAGAAGGCTTCTGGTGTGTCTCCGAATAGTCTCCGGTACTTTGCGAATTGTTCAATCTATCGTATAACTTGAGTGTTTTCGTCAAGTCCTGGAAAACAGACATAGTTCAGCCAGTTCCTAAAGAAGGGGAGAAAACTTTACCTTTTAATTATAGACCAACTGAATTGCTTTCTATCACTTCCAAAGTTTTGGAAAAAGCAATCAATATGGAGCTCATCAAATATCTGGAGAAATAAGGAATAATTAATGATTGACAATAAGGATATCGCAATCAGAGATCAACCAGTAACTTATTGGCGTATGTTTCATATATTCGTCAGCATTCCATCGAAAAATTCGGAGAAACGATAGCTGTTGCACTCGATATTTCGAATGTGTTTGATCTTGTTTGGCATCGGAGTCTCCTTTCTGAACCGCCGTTTTATGGTTTACTTTCTCAATTGTGTGCATTGTTGACGAGTTTCTTGTCTGATAGGCCCTTATATGTGGTTGATGATGGAGTATATTCTCCCAATAAATGCAAGTGTTCAACAGGGTTCAGCTCTGACGCCCACTTTGTTTTGGCTTCATATCAATAATTTGCTGGGGAGAACATCTTGTTTAGTGCATTCGACAGTACTCTTTATATTCGTTTCTCTTCCAGAGAGCGCATATCGGTACGAGAGAAAAAATGCAGAGAGGCATTAGCGTCATGGTGAGAAAATGCTTCACGGTCTTGCTCACTTCGTTGGAACATCGTAGAAGGGTGGGAGACTTGTCTCTCTTCTAAAGATATTTCCACGGCCAGTGCTCTTCTGAATTGTCATTAATAGATCCACACCCTTAATAGTATCAACACGGATGACTCGACGAATGCAGAAAGCTCACCTCTTTGTTGCGTGCTTGGATACTTGTCGAACTTCTTTTGCTCAGGCATCTTTTCTCAATAGAAAAGCTGAACTTGGGAATTCCTTACCGAAACAGGTTTTTTTCTGAGGATTACAAACTCCAAAAATTCAGAATCAATGTTAATTCGTATCTCCTGTCCCTTGATTTACGCGGTGTTCTTTGAACATTACAGGGCTTCCCTTCCGTGTGAATTTGTATATATAAAAGAAATATAGAACTCTCTGAGTAGATTCACCAAATATTTTCGAAATATCCAACTCGTGGTAAGTTTTCTCTGCTGCAATCTGTAAGTGAAGAGAGTAGTGTAAATGAAGAGCATGAATCATTTTCCATGTTACAAAACTGACACAAAATTGAGGGATCATAAAATTCCATATTTTCAACAAACAGGAAGCAACATTTCCCTCGAATGAAATAAATAAAAACAAGATTGGAGTGGAATAAGTTTTCATGAACAATTGAAGAACGATGAGACCGATGAAATTGTGTCATACAAAGAAATGAAATAAACTAGTATTCTTTCATTAATTTACTCTGTCTTTGAATATATGGTAAAATTTGTGGAGATGTTACCAAAAGTACCACTGTTACCTTCCATTGAGTGATTGGATAAAAGAGTAGAAGAAAATTCAAAGAAGTTGTCAGTATATGGAGGCACCAAACTAGATACTGAAGGTGGATACAAGAAATCCAACTAATTAATAATTTAATTCAATTCAGTTAACGGATGAAAATGAGTAACGTATTTCCCATTGAATCATCATTTCTCTTAAAGAATATACACGCTAATAACATTTCTCTGGATATGGAATTAACCAAATCTGATAGATTTTTGAGTGTGCAGTTTAAAAAAGCAATCCAGACCAAACGATGGTAAAAGCACGCGAATAGGAATTTTTATCTGTAAATTTGTATGAATGAATGCGATCATAATGCGGATCAATCACAATATACTACTTGAACTGGTTAATTTCAAGTACTGTTTAAAAGTCATTTTTTTGTGGTGGATCAATAATTGTTCCGTTGTTTTCTTCCGTAATCTAAGAATTGAATTTGACGGATGTCAATTACGAAGATTGTCAACTTGTCAACAAGAATATTTGCAAAAAGTCCAATTAGTCAGCAACTTATATATATATATATAAATATATAAGTTCTGACTAATTGGCCGGCTTGTTCTATCTAGAAGGAACTGTTTATCAATAGACGCAGCAACATTTTGGGGTAGATTAAAAATCTGCCCTTCTACACTTGTATAGATTCCAATGAAATCTTATTTTTTCAGATTGTGGTAGGTTACAAACCCAGAAAACTACGGAACAACCTACCTGAACTGGTTGATTTTAAGTAATGTTCAAACGTCGTTCTTTTGTGGTGGATCGATAACCGTTCCGTTATATATATATATATATATATATATATATATATATATATATATATATATATATATATATATATATATATATATATATATATATATATATATATATACAAAAAGGAAGTTCTTGGGTAAAGTAGCAAGCAAAACGTGTACTCTTTCAACACTATATTTGCTTGCTGCTTTACCCAAGAACTTCCTTTTTGTATATATATATATATATATATATATATATATTTATTTATATATATATATATATATATAAGTTCTGACTAATTGGACGACTTGTTCTATCTAGAAGGAACTGGTTAAATTCTATTACCATAAAATCATGGTATTCTTAGCCGTGGTGAAGAAGGTGACTGTGATGAGATTTTATTATTCAATTGAATGTTATTTGTTCTACTCCTACTGGCGGCCGCCATTAATATACTTTTCATTTCCAAGATTTCAATATTTCACATTTACGACGAATCCTATAAAATGTCCGTTGTTTCATTCTGGTTACAAAGTTAATGAATGAGTGTTTATTCGAAATGAAATGTGATAATGTGTTTAGCAGACTTAGTGTTACAGAACGTTTCTAACCCAGGAGACACCATAAAAGAAAGGGTCATATATTAATTTCATGAGATCAAATCCAATGATTTTATTAACCATTTTATAATCCAATGATATTATTAACTATAAAATTTTATCGGTTTTGAATTTGCAAAAAATGTATGCATTATATTTATTATGCATCGAATCCGACTACCATTCTTGGTATGCGTGTTTTGTTCGATAAACTTTCACATTTGGATTGAATTTCAGAATCAAAGAGCACAGAATTTTTCTGGCTGGATTGGTGAAATAAACACACAACAATAAAAAAATACACCAATCGACCTGGTAGCACTGTGGGTTCTTCTCGGTTTTCTTATAGTTGAATAGCCTCCGTAGAAATCAGTAAGACGCCCCAGAGCACTTCGGCACCCAAGCCGACCCTCGCCCGCACAATGCTCTGCCTTCCGGGCCCACTCGTTTAAGTGTTCAACAAAGAGAAAATATAAATGAATAATAATTAAAAATTACTATATTACATATGCTGATATCAATTTGATGCTCCCTCGGAAGATCGAAATTTTTTTGAGTCAGATATTTCATAAAAATGATTTTGTTATTAAGGATAATTATTATCACCAGAAAACTATTACAGATACCAACAACCAAAACTTTTCGTAGTCAATGTTTCAATATATTCCGTTATTTTTTCGTTTTTATTAATATTTCTTTATTAGTTTTCTTTATTTCTCTTCTACTTTTGAATTCTTCCATCTGTTTTGGACTCTATTCTGATCTCTGTGCTTTTATAATGACGAACTTTCAAATGATATTGTCTATGAATAGTATTCATACAGATGTCAAAAAAGGCAATTTATTAGACAATGGGAATTCAGTCGTAATTTAGAAATAAATTCACAGAAGTGGACGATTTCTAATTCAAGTTATCCTTATTATGTGCATCGTTTCAACATCAAATATTTTTCATACCGTATCTCTCCATCATTGAATCGTCGAAAAATTTATTCCGGAACGTCATCAGCAATAAAAATATTCAATATGAAACATAAGATGAACTGATCATTCTGTAACAAAAATAATTCTTCGCTAGTCAGTCGTCTGAGCTCAATATCTATAACCTAGAAAAGAGTAAATTGTCTCTGATAACATCTTGAAACTGCGCCACGATATTCAGGGTATATTACGAGGCTCGTAGGAAAAATAAAAAACGAGCGCAGTCTTTATTGTTTTGTATTGCATGAAAATTTGTGCACAATCATCTTCAGAATAGTCATAATATGCCTGAATATGCCTGATGCCTACTATAACACTCCGATCTCAGGAATATGTAAATCTAATATCAGAATAATTCAACTTTCTTCTGGACCAAGTATTTGCAGAACTCTTCGAGGGTCAAAAGACCACGCACGTTTCGTATGGAAAATGGTTTTTCCGCGAATTTGTCCGAAATTTTGGTATAATGTAGATCTCAAGCAATGATCAGAAGTGCCGATATCCACAGACTGCACAAATGGACAATTTCCGATGTATGGCTTCATCAAGATTGATTTTTTTTTGGATTTTGGTGAAAATCAAACGAATTTCATTGATTTCAGTGCAAGAATCGATTGAAAAATAATTCTTTTTTCGTTTCAGATACACCCATTAGAAAAAATCATCGTACACTGCTTGTCATTGACTATGTAACTGGACTATAACTTCAACTTCTGAATTGCTCTAGGTATCACAGAATTACATATACTCAATTCCTTCCAATTGGGGAAATTGAAAAATAATATTCGATACATACTATTTGAACTGATTCTCATATAATTTTTTTTCAATATTTTCCTGGTAGTCAGAGAAATGGTGAGGCATCGAAGCTAATCATATAGAAAATTGTATTTATAATGTATGTTGATGAGATAAATACTCGTACCGAATAGACTTTTTTATTGAATATAAATAGTAACAATGAACTACATACCCAAAAATAATTTCAAATTATTAATTCAACCATTGAGGCAAACAGACAATGAATGATGTAGGCATTTACGGTTGTTGTTGCTATATCTAATGCTGCCTGGACTCGAAGTCAGAACTTTCTTAGCCGAAAGCCCACGGAAAATAAAGAAACCTTCTCCCTTTTCTTTTCTTCCCTTCTTTCCCTCTCTTAGATTGATATGGGACCCCCTTTAAAAAAATATCTTTCTGCCATCAAATGCAAAGTTATGCAAGTTTTGTCGAATGAATCATCAAAATCATTTTCACATATTCAACTCATTTCGTCCCTCCGAACTCGGATTTGCGGTCGATAACCAGATACAAATTACAATATTTGAAAATACCTTACATAATTATCATATTTCCAGTGAAGAAATGACATTTTTGATGAAGTGAGCACAATTAACTAACTGTGGTTCAATTCTTTCATTATTAAAATCGAAGATTCTTTCATGACATGTTAATTAGTGTTTACCTTCAACTCATGGATTATTCAAGTGAACTATTTTTCTGAAGGCCAGGAGAATATCTCAACAAAATTTAAATCAGATTTAATAAATCAATACCTATCGTGTGTTTCGAATATTATTTTATCAAATGCCACTATCGAATTGTACGCGATATAAGTATTTTGCAGTAACAAGAGCAATTCCGAGATTTTTGTTTCTACGAATACGGAAATTCAAAAGTTGAAAATAATAGCCCAGCCACAACGTCAGTGACGAGCAGTGTATGATGATTTCTCCAATTGAGTCTGCCTGGAAAGAAAAATCAATAATTTTTCAGTCGATTTCTGAGTCGAAATGAATAGAGTATTATGGGCTACAATCTAAAAAAAAAGTCGGATATTGCTAGAGCCATATCCTAGTAATTGTCCATTTTCGTAGTCTGTAGCAATAGACACTTGATAAGTGAATCGAGATCTACATTACGTCAGAAATTCAGACATTTTCACGGATACGTTTGCCTCAACGGTTCAATTAACGATTAGATATGATTTTTGTGTATGTATTTCCTTGTTAGTATTGATATTTAACATTCGGTATAAAAAAACTCCATTCGATACGAGTATTTATCTCATCAGCATACATTATAAATGAAATTTTCTATATGCTCATCTTGCATTCCTCATCATTTCTTTGACTACCAGAAAAATCTTTGAAAAATATAAATCAGATTCAGTTCATATAGTGTGTATCGAATATTATTTTCCTACTGCATCAATCAGAAGGTGTTGAATATATGTAATTCTGTGATACCTAGAGCAATTTAGAATTTTTTGTTCCTACGAAAAAGAGATTATAAAACTTGAAAATAATAGTCCTGTAACATCATCAGTGACGAGCACTGTATGATAATTCCTTCAAAAGGGTGTATCTGAAACGAAAAAATATTTGTTTTTAATTCGATTCCTGTACTGAATCACGTTTTTCTGAGTAGAAATGTAACTTGATTATGTGCCAAAATCCAAAAAATGCAAAAAAATTCAAATTGTTTGAGCCATATCTCGAAAACTGTCCATTTTTGGATTCTGTGGCCATACACACCTTTGATCAGTGTATCGACAAAAATTTCTTCAAAAATCTTATTCCACTTGGCATTCAACGCGCGTTTTGCTAATAAGATTAGCATCTTCAGAGGGAGAAAACTGATCCCTATAAAAATTTCAATTTTTCACCAAAGGTTCCGTCCTTATCTTTTATATGCAATTTTTGGGTCAACAGTATTCGAATCCAGTTTCCTTCT
The DNA here is from genome assembly GCA_032362365.1 of Zygogramma bicolorata. Taxonomy (NCBI): domain Eukaryota; kingdom Metazoa; phylum Arthropoda; class Insecta; order Coleoptera; family Chrysomelidae; genus Zygogramma; species Zygogramma bicolorata. The sequence continues at coordinate 3,021,046 of JAVJAQ010003898.1, forward strand.
AATTCAAGTAATTGAAAGAAACTCTCAAATATATCTGATTCTGGTGGTCAGATGAATGTAATGTATGGTAACTTCTCAAAGATGAATTATATCATGTTGAAGACTACTAACCCAATTCGGTTCATCCAGTTCTTCTTGTCATGTGTTACAGATCAATAATAAATTGTATTCTAATGACTATGTGTACTTGAAGGCCTCAATCCAAATGTCTTAAATGGTGTTAATGATTCAAATGATGATCTGATGACAGTACATTGTAATATGCTGATGATCTGAAAATCCATCTACCAATAATCCACCTAATCGAACATAAAAATAACGTGTATAATTCATGCTTGACCAACAATTCACATCTATTGTGTCTTGGAATAATGTACAAGATGGTTGGTTTCACTCTTATTTTCAAGAAAAAAGTTCAAACTTATTTCAGCACAAATTTTTTGCTGATTTAGTTTTTTCAGCTCAAGTTTAATTCTGAAATACTCTGTTAGTATATTATTGTATATATATGAAGTCGTTTGTTATGTTTTCAAGAATAGGGATATGTTCAATGGGGTGAGAGGTCAGCACTCATATAATACAAAAAAAAAGATCAGCTCTTACCAAACAAACATGACACATTGCTATACCAGAAAGGTTTATTTTATATGGGATGTATGTTTCACAATGAGATACCTAATATTATTAAGAGTAGTAGGAATTTGAATACTCTCAAGGAAGAAGTGAAAATATTTCTGATAGAGAAAAATTGTTACTCAGTTAGTGAATTTTATGCATGTACTTGAATGTTGTTTTGTCTGTTAGTTGTTAGTTCCATTAGTCTAGTTTGTTCTTATATATTTTTAATCTATTTTTACTTTGACAACATTTCTTAACAGTATGTTATCATCCTGTTTCTGAAAGTGAATGAATAAATAAATGAATAAAAAAATTGTATGAAAATCAATGATGGTTTTATGTTAGGTCACGATATTTTTTGGAAATCATCTTATGAGAAAATTTGAAAAATATCCGGATATATATTACTTCATATAACACTATGAAAGTAGCAGATTGCTTTCATGATCACAAGTCCCAATGCCAATATGCTAAGTGAATTGATGATAACCATTTTGCTTACATTGAACTGTGAATCCATAACCCCATCTCGTGTTACTGTTAACTGATGGTAATTTGTTTAGATTATATCGCCTTTCCTATTACTACCTCATTTTTTATTAGTTAGTTAGTATTTAACTCTGTGGACGGTGACCAACACTGTTTTATACCAATTGAATTCCTCCTGAGATTTCGAGCAGATACTGTATCATTAACTTTTTCCTCTCCACCCGTATCTAGACTTCGTGACGTACCGCCTCTTATGACTCAGTTTCTTCTTTGGTACGGATAAGTCTTCGCGACTTCGCGAGCTTCTAAACTTGCTGGCATCTTCAGACACGAAAATGGAGAAAAAACTAACACCGAGAATAAAACGATTTGTGATTTGAGACCGATTTAGAGAACTCATTCAAGTATTGGTATCATCACTTGTTTCCATCAAATTTGTATCACATGTAATGATTTGCTCAGTGCCTAGTGCATAATTCACAGTGAATTCTTCATAATTCGTAACCCAGGTTTCCATACTTGAATTCCATGCCTTATTAGTATAATATATAGAGTGGTCCAACGAAAAGTGTGCCCCTAGCTTTCCTCTTCTGTTTGTAATTAGAAGCAGAAATGGTCGGACACGTAGAGTTTGATTGTTGAGGACACATTATGGACATTTTCTTCAACATGTGCTTTCAACCCCTAGCGAGGAGGTGTCACAACCCTAAAACTTTAGAAGGAAAGTGCGGTCTAGTGATACATCCTGTGAAAAGACATAAAATTATCGGTTAAAATTGTACGAGTGGATGGAAATTACCAATAATTTTTCAAGAAAGCGTGATATCTAAAAATTGCAAGTTTATTTTCATATTTTGGCGAAAGTGCCCGAGTACGAAGGACGAGGGCTCTTTTACAAAATATGAAAATAACCGAATGCAATTTGTATAAGATATCACGCTTGAATGCAAAATTATCTTGTCATTTTTATGCACGAATGTAATTCATTGGAATATTTTACGAATAAAAAAATTCTCAAGAAAATGTTATTTTTTGTTCATTTATACTTTCCTCTATAGATTGTATGGAGTACTCACCTAAACGCGAAATGTTTTTCTATTTTTGAAGTCTATCTGACATTTATTTGTGTTGTTTACTGACGTCTAGCGATACGGTTTCAGTGTTGTTATGGTGACACAATGGTGATACAATGCAATTACTGCTGTAAGTTTTCGATACAATGCAATTACCGCTGTAAGTTTTCGATAATTGCATTGCTCTTATGGGACATTTTATATATGAGGAAAATATTCTTTCTAATGATACCCTATTAATGAATGTTTTGGGTATAAGGAATCAGAACATCCACAGTGAGTGGTAGGTTTCAGTATTTGTTATTTGTAACGGTGCTTTGTGAAAAATAGGGCATATGTTGTTGAATTGATTCATTGAAACGTTATTTCGTCGAACAAGCGAGCACTAAGTCTAGCAAGACTATTTTTTTGAAAATAAAGGTAAACAATTTCAACTCATTCTGGAATGGAATATATCATGTTTTATGGTGAAGTAAAAATAAGTTACGAAGAAACCAAACTGAGTCAGTGATAAGACTGAAATGAAGGAGTACCTAAATTATTCAACATGGAAATCTTGCTTTCGAAATTGAGTGATTCACAAATGTTCGTAGTTAATCTGATTCCAAATCTTATTCGTAATTTTATCTCTACCTACCAAAATTATCGGGTTGATGTTCTAAACGCCGATTTTGCATTGAATATTCGGGTGAATTCAATGAATAAGGTATTACTGGAAGGATAATTTGTAACTTTTCTCATGATATATTACTCAACCCCACTTTACATTTGAAATTTAAGGTTGTTACATAATCTCGCGAGGGTTTGAAGACAAGTTATAACATACGTGTAGAATGTGCCCCTTTCGACAGCAAGCCGTTCTGCTTCAAATGCCAAATGAAGGAAACAAGCTAGGTGAACCACTCTGTAAAATATAAAACACGCATGCATGTAGGTACTCGAAAATTAAGAATTTTGGCCGATTTTTTCACTAAAGTTTCAGGAGGATTATTGAGTAGTTTGTTGGTCTGGTACATGTGGAAATGCTGTAAACAGAAAATGAAGTTTCATTAATTTATTTCCAAGAATGACATGGCCTGCTTTCATTTGTGGAATTCAAAACTGAATGTATATTGTGAGTGCTTAATACCCTTTCTAGTGTTTTTTCACTTGTGTTTGATAACCATATTAATAATAGATCCAAACATATTGTGACATTTAAAAATAGCATCGCAACGCTACTTTGAAACTTTCATCAGAGGGCGTATCGCTTTTTTGAAAATCCCAATACTTGATAAAAATATACATTCAATACAAAATACTAGAGCTTACCAAAGTATTCTCACTATCAATGGGCCTACAAAACCGTGACACGTGTTTCGCAGGATAATCATTCTGCTGGAGAAAGCTATTGTATAGCGAAGTGGGTGTCGAGGTTTTGTGAACCCAACAGAAGCTTATTTTGCTTGAGGAAACTACTGTATAGCAAAGCACGTGTTTGGGTTTTGTTTACGTTGTCACTTTTAGTTTTTCAGGGTTGACTTGGAGAAAATTGAGTTCTAAAGGTTGGTGGTTCGAAAACGAACCTAAAAATTAGATATCGCAAGGTCTCTATTGAAGGGTTGTACAACTGAAAGAGAGTGAAATGACTGATATTTCAAGAGAACAAGGAAATAAATATTTGCAGTTTAAATGGAAATATCGTTGACTATTCTGTGTTGTTGAATGAGATGTTTCACAATGAGCAAACTAACTTATCCTACTTATCCTACTAAGTTACCATGGTTATTTGTATAATAATGCCACAAAATGCTTCGCTTTATTATCACCGAGGCCGCTCCGGCCGAGGCAACCCTGAAAGATATATAATTTCAATAAACATTATGTCGTTTTGTAAAGACAGCGTTTCAATGCGAATATAGAAAAGTGATCTGATGGCGTCAATATCACAGTTTTTCCAAGGAAATGACATATTCAGCAATACAATTTTCCGGCAGTTACTCAGGGCAAAGGCCGTGAAAAATTTGCATGCCGTCACCCTGGGTAACGGCCGCAGAAAAATATTTTACAACAGCGAAATGCTTGTTTCGCGTCTGGCTGCACGAAAAATATTTAATTTTTGACACCTGAAGGACAAATGGACTGAGGTGGCCCGAAGAAGGCCTTCTTTTCTCCTTTTTTTTTTTCTCTCTCTTTTTCTGGTTGTTTGGTGTGTTGTTTTTTTTTGTTGTTTTGTTTTTTTTTGGGGGGGGGGGGGGGTTTTGTTTTTTTTTTTTTTTTTTTTTTGTTTTTGTTTTTTTTCTGTTTTTTGTTGGGTTTGTTTCTTGTTTTTTGTTTTCTTTGCGTTTTTTTTTTTTTTTTTTTTTTGCTTTGTTTTTTGTGTGGTTTTTTGGGTTTTTGTTTGGGTGTTTTTTTTTTTGTTTTTTTTTTTTTTTTTTTTTTTTTTTTTGTTTTTTTTGTTTTTGTGGGGGTTTTTTTGGGGGTGGTGTGGGGGTGTGTTGTTTTGGGGGGGTGTTGGTGGGGGGGGGGGGTGGGGGGGGGGGGGGGGGGGGGGGGGGGTTGTGGTTGGTTTTTTTTTTTTTGGTGTTTTTTTTTTTTTTTTGTGTTGGGGGGGGGGGGTTTTTTGTTTTTGTTTTTTTTTTTTTTTTTTTTTTTTTTGGGGGGGGTTGGGTTTTTTGTTTTTTTTTTTTTTTGGGGGGTTTTTGGGGGTTTTTTTTGTTGTTTTTTGGGGGGGTTGTGGGTGGGTTGGTGTTTTTGGCGGTGTTTTTTTTTTTTTTTTTTTTTTTTTTTTTTGTTTTTGGGTTGGTTTTTGGTTGTTTTTTTGTTTTTTTGGTTTGTTTTGTTTGTGGTTTGTTTTTTTGGTTTGGGGTTTTGGTGGGGGGTGTGGGTTATGGAGGGGGTTGGGGGGTGGGGGGGAGGTGTTGAGAGGGTATTTGTGGGGGGGGTGGGGGGGGGGGAGAGGGGGGGGGGGGGACCTGAAGTGACAACTCACAAATTTGGCTGTAGTGTGAAAATGTATCACTTTTCATTATTATTTATAGACTAGATTAGTTTTTCTCCTCATTGACGATTACCGACTACGTAGTGAGGATTCACAAACTTTTATTTCGTTACTGAAAAAAAATAGGGATACGTTCAGAGTCGACCCACTTCCAGTAGTTCACCCTGTACATCCGTATCAATTTAAAATGGATTCCATTACCGGTATAAGATGATTTAGTGTCAGTTGTCGAAGCGGCCGTAATAGATGTCTGAAACCCACGCCGTTTGGTGCATTAGCCTTACATTTGTTATGTAAGAGTTGTGTCTTGCTAAAGTTGCCATTATAGATGTATTTATGTACGACATAAAAAGTTTCTCGTATCTTAGGTCAGGCGCTAAGATGCCCGATAACATTGAGAAATTCGCAAATGTTATACATATTCCTTCACCTTTAACGCTCGCGTTGGAATGGCTTGCTGAATTCAATTGAACTACTAAAGTTATAATAATTCTGTTAATAGAGTTTCACCAGCTTTCTCATCTACCGTATAGCTGTTTCTTCATAATAGGTAGGATATACTATACGATGATAATGACCAATGTATTTAACATAACGTAATGGTGTTCTAGTCACCTTTGACCTGATCACTTGCGATTATCAATTCTCATACTGGCATTTTCAAATCTGTAGCAGCCCTGATTAGGTATCTGGTATATTGGAAATGAATAGATAGTATATTGTTTACAAAGTACAGAAGCCTAACCAAGATGAATAAAAACCATGGTGTGTTGACTTATACCTAATAGATTGTAAGCAAATTTTCTCGACTTTTCGCTTTTTTGATTTTGATCAATTTTAACTGAAGAGATGCCTTCGATAGTTTGCCAGCAGAGGCAAAGTATCGTGATTTTAATTTAATCTGTGATGCCATGATATCCGTCTGCTCGACGGCCATTCGATTTTTTATAGATCTATAGGTTATGTTTATTTCATGGTCTCATGCAATTTCTTGCTTTCCCGTGAAATGCTAGAAATTATGTAGTCATCACATTTTAACTGATTATTAGGTATTCCTTCTACTTTCAATTTGATGAAAAATAAATCGAAAACTCAGTGATTTTGATTTTAAATCTTCCGAAACAATAATTGTGAGTGAAACTGGAAAGTATTGATATCTTATCTTTCTACTTTCTGAGGAACCGAAGATAGGTAAGTACTTTTTTTTTTCATAGTGTTGAGAAAAATGCAATTTTAATGTGATTACGAGCCGATGATGAGAGATAAGTAATACCTACACGTTACACGAGCGTTTCATTTTGAGCTCTCTGAATCGGTTCATAATATATCTAACTGTCACTATAAAATCAAACAAATACAAGAACAGCAACGATAAACACTTGAAAAGAATATAAACAAGAAAAAAGCAAAAATGCGTTCAAATTCAAATTGAACTGTCAAACATTTCAAAAAAATTAAAAGCTTTGTATTAGAGGAACTTGACCTTACGTATTTTATATACTGATAATTGTATGGTGAACGAAAGATCCCGTAAAAGTTTTTCCAATGAGACCGCCGGTATCGAAAAACACTCATAAGCTGCCGCCTAAATGTGAATGTACCCTTAGAAAATCGCATTTGTATCACCAACTCAACACCACCTACCGTCAAAAAAGGTAAGTTTACTCTTCGATTTCTCGAGTAGAGGAATTGGCTAAACGAAATCATATCGGTCAACGCACCAAGGTTTTTATTCATCTTGAGCCTAACAATCCTGGACGACTGTGTCCAGGGATGTGGCTTTTCCTACGAGGTAATCATACTTTTTTCCGCAAATCGTTTAAAATTCGACAGATATTAATTAATTTCGAAAAAATCGTGAATAATTCTATATATAAATAAATATTGCTTGGAAATTTGTAATGAAAAATTTATTGAGTTAATATGGAAAATGTTCTCAATCATTTATGTAGAACCACAGAATATCGGAACTAGACAGAAGCGAAGTCAGCACCTTGATGTGGAGGGGGCAAAATTTAGTAACCTTGAAATCATATGTTGAGTGAAGTCATGCTTCGCACACTGAGAAAATAAAAGTTGCTGCACACAGAAAACTAATTCAAAACAGCATCAGTAGATATTTCATGAAGGTATGAATGTTTTGATGAATAATGTAAAGAGACAGTCCATAATTTTCCAAAAGTTATCCAATCATCATTAATTAATGAAATACCCCTACCCTCTAGGTAAAGTAATCAACACCTGAATTTGACATGTAACAGTGACAAGTATCATTGATATTAATTGGTGGCTGCTTCGCTCCTGTATAGTTCTGAGTTATGTGGTAGTACACTAACAACTTTAAGGAAATATAATTTCCTTACAGTAAGAAAATCTCAACTTTTTCCTTAAGAGATTCTATCGGGAATGTCAGAATTCCTTTGCGATTTGCGGAAAATTATATTTTTGAGTGATGCCATCCACAAGTTCACTAATATTAAACGATGAGTTTTGGAACCTTTGGTGTAAAAATTGAACCATTCAGCAATATAATTGCAATATTATTGCTAAATGGTTAACAAAAAAATTTGAAAATCTCCCTATCGGTCCAACTGACGCGAGTGTTAAAAATTCACAAGGATTCATAGAAAAAATAAAAGATATTAAATTAGAAGAGGGCGAATCATTGGTTTCATTCGATGTTAGTTCTTCATTCCCAAGTGTCCCGAAACCACAAGCTCGAATAACTTGGCAGACGAATATATTGAACTCACCAAGCTTTGCATGGATCAGAATTGTTTTGAATATAAAGGCTCCTATTATGCACAGCACGAAGGGACAGCCATGGGTAACCCATTGTCTCCATTTGTGGCGAACCTGTTCATGGGGAGGTTTGAGACGGATGCTAGGGAGGAACTCAGTTACTTCCCTAGGGTCTGGATTAGATATGTTGACGACATATTCGCTGTGGTGGATACAAGGATTGCCAAAATTGAAGATGTCCTTTCGGCACTAAACAGCAGATGAAATAGTATAAAATTCACGTGCGAAGTAGAAAAAGAACGAAAGTTGCCATTTTTAGATGTATTGGTTGTAAGGAACGAACAGAATGAAATAGAATTTAACATTTACAGGAAAGACACGAAAACCTTCAGATACATTCCAAATGACTCAAATCATTGTCCACAGCATAAAATGGTGGCACTGCAATTTCTTGTCCGTAGGTAAATAACTTCTCCTTTGAAAAAAAATAAGTACGACAATGAAAGGAGAGTGATTACGTACGTAGCTGAAGTGAACGGTTTTAACCCAGAGATAGTTGATAAGATAATTAGAAAATGAAAATTCAGGGAAACACTTCGTAAATCTTCGACTTTTAAAAAAGATGAGATAAACGAAAAGTGTATAGTAATCCCATATGAACCTCAATACACTAGAGGACTCCAACAGATATTTGACAAAGTAAATATGAAAGTTGCATATAAAACTTCTTACGAATTACAGCAGCTTCTTGGTAACCCAAAAGATAAACTAAAAAACTCAGAGAAGTCGGGAATTTACGAGATCAGTTGTCAAGATTGCAACAACAAGTACATCGGCCAGAGCCGACGACCTATTAGAACCCGTTTCAAAGAGCATTTTGCACATATAAAAAACGGAAGGGTAGAAAAATCCAGTGTCGCCCAACACGCTCTACACAATGACCACAAAATTGGTGAAAGCGAGCTGAAACTGATCAAGCATGTGCATGACACAAGACTACTCGATGCATGTGAGAGTCTCGAAATAGCAAAATGTAAAAACAGCATGAATGGTGACAAGGGACCTATCCCTTTCAGCCCGCTTTTCAATTTATTGTTGAGGAAGTAATCAGAAATCAATACTAACAGATGTCGGAACTTGGAGGTAGTCAGTTCATTACCGAGAAATTAATTAGAATAATTAACAGTAACAAACGAAGTCCATATCAGACCAGAAAACTTCAGGTATATAAACAACTAACCCCAGCTCTAGATTTAGTATCAATTTTCTTCTCCTGAAGATGCTAACCTTGTTAGCGAAACGCGCGCCGAGTGCAAAAATATCAGTTTGGTGTTAGGATAATCGATCTCTAGGAAAAGTTTCACTGATATTACTTGATTTGTAAAAAGTTTCGTCAAAAATAAACCAATCATATTCTATTCCTGCCCCTATACCGGGTGTCAATCGGTAGCATTTCTAATTTTAACTCTAACTCAAAAAAATTAAACAAGCAGTACTTTTATATATTTTTAAATTAGTTCATTCAACATGAAATAATTCTATTTTGATGGTAGAATACTGCAATTTTCTTCTATTTTTTCAAGTTATTTCTAAAATGATTTCACTGTCGTATTTGATTTGATATGGTCAATCAATACGATAAAAAAAAAGAGTCAACACCCCTATTGCTCAAGAATGAACAAATCTTCTGTTCTTCATCGAAACCAATTTGGGCTTACGCTTGTTAGGCTTCTCGTATAAATCAAAGTATACTTCGGACTCTATTGATTTATGATTATTTATTATTCATTGAAAACCCGATTGTTTGTAATGCGAATAGGTATTCAAATAGACTCATGTTCACTGCATAACAATGACTAAACATTAAATTTTCATGGTTGCGGATGTGACACCCTCACAGGATCGCGAAGTTATCTCCTTAGTCAGGGCAATCCCAATATTTACCATAATATAATTGATTTCCATCGCATTTATTACCGCTTGTTCCACTTTACGTGCTATTGAAAGCATGAATACACAATTATCTATGCGGAAGATATAATCAAAGAGCTGAAATTTTGAGTCTTCATGAATATGCCTAATAAATTGAGAGGCGAAGGATATCCTGAAGTTTTAATGTCGATATCACACCCTTTCAAATTTTTGTACGGTTCCAATTTGAAAGAAAAAATCAATGCTCAATGTTTTCAAAAAAAGCAAAGATATATTCTTCATAGACGCCACGTTGAGACTAGAAGCCCACAATAATGTCCCAGCATGAATCATGTTCAGGACGATGCTGCTATATAAAACAATAACTTCTAGCACTATACCGTCAGTTTTCAGCTATGCAATTCACTGAATACAAGAAAATATTGAATTTACTTCATGAAAATGTGAGAATATGACCATCACTATCAAAAACTAATCACGAAGAAACCAGAGTCCTGCAAAAATGTACCGGCCGCTATTTTACTCTTTTACCATTTGACCTCCCAAAAAAAGTGTTATGGGCTTGTAGTCTTGTGAACTAATGAATGTATTCTGTACAATTTCTGTCGATTCATTTCAAACAAAGATTAACTAAATTCAAATACAATTTCAACCACCCTTATCTCATTCATCTTTTACTTGTGTTACCCATAGAGAAACCAATTGTTTGTGTATATTCAACGCCAACTTATGAAGCTAACTTGAAAGTTCTATAATAGTATATCTTGCAACGATTATGTAATGATGGTTATTGATACACTCGCATC